>CM071928.1:6910961-7510961 GCA_016081115.2 Rehmannia glutinosa
AAAAATGGATCGGGTTAATCGTGTCACCCAGGTTTCCATGTTTTTTGTCGGGTTTGACCCGGGGCAACAATTTCTTAGCCACTCAATTTTAATATAGAATCGGACCGAACAAGTGACCAATTCCCTATTGAACCTGGCCGAACCGACCAACTGGGTTTCAAAACATTGTATGAAGGAGAAAAATAGTTTTTGTATATTAGTCACATTCACATTGTAATTTGTATATTAGTCACATGCAAATTCTAATTTATTTCGATTATTTTCTCATAATACTTGCACAAAGAAGTCTTAATTCTTTATAGTGATCGGTGTTGTTTATTTGGAGGGCGTTTGTGTGGTAAGTTTGGAAGCTTGGTTCGAGTTTGGTTACTTCTAGGGATAATATTCATCATCCAATTGAAGCAACTTTCCTTGGTGTCCGTCGGGCTTTGTGTTTGTTCAAAATTTGAAGGCCAAATCTATGGAAATACATATAGATGATAAAGATATCATTTCAAACTCAACAAGTGCTCCTTTTGAAAGATAGTCAAGACATCTACTTGTTGTGCTACTTGTTTGATTACATTTGTTTCTAGAATCAAAATCATAGGAGTTTATCCATTTGTAATAGATTAGCAATTGATAGTAATGTTGATTTAAATTGGGTAGACTAATTCCCCGGTTAGTAGATATAATAGCCAATTTGGTAATTAGCTAGTTGACTAGGTTGTAATTTCTTGAGTTGTTGGAGTTCTAATAAATGGAAAAAAGTCTTAGTTCTTGATGGCTCAAAAGCTACATTTAAAACCGTAGTAAGTGCACTATCGTTTTATAGTATAGATTATTGAGTACCGAGTGTCATTCCCACGAGGATTATAAGTACTAATAATTACCGTCTCTTTGTTATTTAATCTAACAATTTTCGAGTTTTTGTTTGATAAAGAATCTAAATTATCGAAGTGTAAAAATGAAGTAAAATTTGTAGAATAAGAAATCAAGAGATAGAAGTGTGTTTGAATGTAAATCCTCTAGAATGTTTTTGTGATTTGACAAGTTAAAAGATTCAACCATAAGCCCTTAAGCAAAACCAACCTCTTTTAATAAAATCTCATGTTATGTGGACCGTAGAAATTCCCGATTTAAGTTAATCCCTTTCTCAAGGCGAAAAACTCCTAATCTCAAGTTGATTAATCGAAATCTCTTTCTAGTTAAAACCCCAAGATGCATTATAACGATTTATGAATTCTCATATTAGGTTTGACCCTAATCCGGAAGATTTATGTGGTCCTATATCTGGATTGCATGCAACTCTTTTCACTTATATAGGTTCTATTTCACCATGAATCTCTCGATTTCCCGATGAAAAATAAACTTCAAATCAATATTGCGCATATATCAATTCGAATGAACGAAGCATAATATAAGTGAATCACACAAAATATGAAGATTTTATTAAAAACATACACACCTTAATCACAAATCCATTCTAGAGTTCATTACATTCAAACACTGGGAGTTTAGCTACACATGATTTTGACCAAAGAATAAATTACACAAGAAGATGTAAACATTGTAGACATGGTGTACTTATCTTTATCAAAATCTCAATTGACTTGATGATGTTGCTCCAAGCCTTCTTCCCCCAATGTTGCCTTAAAACTCCTCCAAGACCTCTTGATCCCAATTCCACTCAAAATGTTAAACACTATGAATCTCTATGAATGAATATTACATAAATGATTTTCCAACTCAAACTCTTGGCTTTTATAAGCACCATCTTGTGAAATACCATATTAACAAATGCCCCATTTCCATGCTTGTTAGTTGAATCATTGTGTGCACATTCATGGTTGAGTTGGTTGAATCATTGTATACACATGATGATTGAGGGAATATGGGGACATGTTGCGTGAAAAATTAGGTGTTAAAAGTGTACAAAAGTGGCCAAAATGAGTTGGTTGGTGAGTTTTCCCCAAATTCCATAAAGAAAAGTTGCAAAAAGGGTCCCTGACACGCCAGTGTCGGGCAAAGACGGCCAGCCGTCTTTGCACAAAAAATCTTCCGAAAATTGCCGACACGCGTGTCGAACGTGACACCGCCAAAGCGTGTTAGTGTTATGCGACTGGCCGTGTTGTACAACACGGCCAGCCGTGTTCGGCTGTTTTGTGCGGTTTTTCCTCCTCTTTTGATCCCCTTCAACATGGCCGTGTTTGGCGACACGGCTTGGCCGTTTGGACCCTTTTTCCAATTTTTATCCAATTTATTTCCTTCTTTTTTGAACATGGCCATGTTACTTGTCACCCCAAGTCATGTTGAGTGATTTTCTTGCCTTTTTCAATCAATATTGGCTCCATATTGCTCCAAATTGCTCCACCTATAATGTTAAAACACATCACACGATGAAATCTTCGAAATACTTGAGAAACTATGATTTTTCTAACAAAACAATTCAAAAACTATTAAATTAATAACACGAAATGTGTACAAAATGACACTTATCAGTTCTTTAAATATTGGTTCTTATTTTACAAAAATGAAATAATGAGGAAATTTTGGGAATTTATTGTAACTCATTATTGAGGAAAGATTTATTTTTCAAATGTATTCCTTTACAAATTTCCTATCATTAACCCCCACAAACCCACTATCCCCACCCAACCCCTTCAAAACTCTTCACCTTATCTTCATAATCTAACAATTTAAAAAAAAAAAAAAAAAAAAAAAAGGAGCTGGGTGTTGATTGTTGAACTTGAACCACATAAATATCACAAACACAAAGAAGACAAATTGACAATTACTTCAGCCTCCAAGCTTCATAAATTTACGTCATGTGTCACATTCATAACGTAGATGATGACGTATTAAATTTCTTTATCGGCTCTCTGTGGATCAAATATTAGTCAAAATTCACTACAACCACATAATCCTACTCGATATCCGATTACCCATTAGTCCTAAGATTTTGCTATCTTTACCCATATTAAGGAGTTCATGATAGAATTAATTATACTAATTTCTTTTTTACACTAATCCACTTATGTATTTTGTCAAAAACCTCAGATTTATAGAAGAGAAGGTGACACATAAATTTCCGAAAAATAATTAAATTAACTATGTAAGCTATATAATATTATAATTTGATATTAAACCAATTAGTGTTTACAAAGTCAAACCTAATGCAGAATCTAATTATAATAATTTCTTATTTTTTGGGATAAATAAAAAAGATAATTCAATGAAAATCTCAAAAAGAAAAATTAGAAGAAAATAAAAAAAAGGAACCATCAGAGACCAAAAGTTTATCCCCAGAAGCATTAAGCTAATGTACGGTCCGCATCATGGTTTGAACTTTCTTCTAAAAGAAAGATCACATCACTTGGTTCCTCACTGTATCAATCGATCCCATTTATTTCAACATAAAAAATTGCTTCGAAATCCAAAAATTTACCGATGAAAAATCAACAAAAATACCATCAAAAATCAAAATACGCGAAATCGGAAGAGAAATTAAAAAAGAAATTAGGGCTCAGAAATTGTATGGGTATGAGAAAATTATCATCACACGATCATCGTCAGAGTGGTGCATGACATTCTCGAAATTATCATCACCGCCCTTCAATATCTGATATATCAATCTAAAATGAAAAGGAAAAAACAGATGAAAACAAAAGACAAACCCTAACTCAGAGAGAAGATAAAGTCTGGCCTTTTTATAGAAGGGGAAAGAAAAAACCCTAATACTTGGGCTTTGCGGTAAATTACGTTTTAAACCTGTGCTATTTGGACCTATATATTTTTTAGTTGGCCCAATCTTTCGAGCCCAAAAGACCATAATCGACAATGGAATTTAATAAAGTCGAAACAAACAGCTTAAAATTAAGTGGGCTGAAGCCCAAAGCCAAGTGCTGAGGTCTTTTCTGTTTCTTTTTTTGGAGGAAAGTCTAAGATCTTGGGATTAGATTTCACGTTTCCATTTTTGTGTTGACTATATTGCATGGTGGGCATGTGTTAATAAATAAATATGTGTTGTTGATTTTTTTATTTAAATACACATGTCAAACATCCAATGTAGGAGTGAAACAAAAAAATGGAACAGAAATCTCTTCCAACATGGGTAGAATATACATTGTTGATTGATATTTTTTATTCCACTTCTCTATTCCATTATATCGGATGATTGACATGTGTACAAGATAATGTCATAATTGTACATATATCTTTCATCTAATATATGAAATAGGCATTGGAACATGTGTGGGTAATTAATATTAGAAATTTAGCTAGTCTCCTGTCAGACCGTCTAACGGCCTAGATCCGTTAGACGGGTCCTCAAAGACCTATCCGAATCTAAAAAAAGAAGAAAAAATGTGTTCTTTTTCTCTCGCTCCAGGCTTCAGCCTCCATCATAAATCTCTTCCTCCTTTGCTCTATCCTAATATGTTGCAAACTATCTCACATAACTAAACAGTCCCGGCAAACTAATAAGTTGCTGCACAATATTCATTCTAAACCTTCTTAGACCGCATAGCCAAATATCTGAACGAAACCACGCAAAACATGCATTCGCTGAAAAATGAAAATGGATCACTCCTACCCTGTTTTTCGTAGATCAGATGCCCAATGGTTTGGTGTATTTTATGGGTTCCAACTTCCATTATATGTGAAATTCTAATGTGTGTGTGTATTAATATACATATATACATATATATATATCAACAAAAGAAGTTTTTGTTTGTAAGATTTTGGTTCTTAACAGTCATCTTTGTTAGACGGATCTTAACAATTATGGATTATTTCTCTTTTATATAAGTTTGTTAGAATCTCTTGCGTTAGATTATTTCACTTAAATTCGTGATGAAAATTTGATAAAAAAAATGGTAGAATTGCATAGGTCAATTTTATTGGATAAGGAGTAGAAGAAATAATGAAATTATATTGATTTGTGAGCTCAACTATGTGGGTGTGACGAGATTTGCGAGCAATTAGAGAATGAATATTGCAGAGCGCAGATGCAGTATTTGAAGACGAAGACTAAATTATACAAGTATTGTTTAGTGTGAGTTTTGCATGTATTTTAGGGCATGTTTATGGCTATAATTGTTTATAAACATGCAATAACTCATATGAAATGGTATATATTCGCTCTTAGTGGAAAAGGTATTACGTTTTGCTCATTTTGTAGGAATTTAACGATATTTGGAGTAATTTTGTGACAAATACGAGCATTGCGACCTAGAAGCATCAAGAATCGAGTGATTACACCCAATTGGAAGCCAATTATATTGAGTCTAGAGTCATAGTAATGATTCGTGTGTCAAAAGAAGCATGGATGATGAAACAACGAGGGGATTTATCTCAAGGAACGTCCTAACGCGTCTGAAATTTCCAGCACTCGCAGGGTTTAGTATTTTGGCCATAACTCTCTCTACAAAATTGATATTGAGCTGATTCAAGTGGCTACGGAAAGGTAAGAGAGAGCGCTACAACTCTTGTGAATATCCTATAAGCAAATTCGGACGTTTTGGTGAACACGGGCCGATCATACATATGCGCATGACCCGTGCGCCCTTCAGCAAAAGACAACTTCCTACGGCACCTAGCACGGGCTGGGCGTGCGCTAGGCGCACGACCCGTGCGTCTGTGCAGGAAAATAGAGTTTGACAGATTTCCAACTAGGTTTTGACTCAAAACGAAGTACAAATAGAGACGGGGCAGCCATAAACAAAGAGACGTTGATTTTTGCCCTAGAAAAGCAGAGAAAAGAGCAATCTTCCACCGGAGATTCAGAGAGATCGATCAAGACCGCAACCACACCTTCGAGGATTGAAGATAGATCGAGAGATCGTCATCATCCCCGAGTTCATTCACTCCATAGTATTTTTATCATTCAATTAGTAGACACGAACATGGATAATTTGTCTATGAATTATTTATTTTCTATGTCTAGCTAAACTTCTTGTGATTCCAGGATTTGGGAGTAGGTTAATGGATACTTTTATTTGATGATTAATGACAATTGAAGTTAATGTTTTCCAACCCTATTCAAGTACTTTGCTTTAATTCTTGTGTTATCAAAAACACGTTTGGTTTAACTTGTTTGATGTATTGATTAATAATTCTAACCGATGAGTTTCAATACTAGATCTATGAGTACTTGACTTGAATATCTTGCATGATTGAGAAGTCCGTGAATATTCATGAGGCTTTATAATCTTTTGAACTTTTGGGAGTTGGATATCTCATGTTGAGTAGAGATGCTAGCATAGATATTACAATCAACGCTTTTACATACATCTCGAGAGAGAGGGTAAATTACTTTTGTGATCGGTCTATAGGGAAGAATACGTTTAACTTTGGTTTGATTAATCTGATAATAAAAGGAGATATAACTGAAACCATAACCTAGGAATCCATTCATTCATACTTGATCTTTTAATCCACTCTTTGCTTTGTTTCTTTTAGGATAACTTTCTGCTTTAGTTTATAAAACTAATTCACTCACTTTCGATCGTCTCGATAAAAATAAGGCTATTATAATCTAGTACTTAGTATATTAATTTATTAGTCCCTGTAGATTCGACCTTGCGAACCCTATTCTATAAACTGCATCGTACACTTGCGGTAAAGCTAAAACATAAGGCGAACAAGTATATATTAGTATCAACTAATACTTTTATGAAAAAATACTAATACATTTTATAAGAAAAACTAATACTTTGCAGGAGCACTATTAAAGTACTCTCTAGGAAATTAGTAATACTTTTTCGAGAAACTACTAATACTTTTCTGAGGGACAACTAATACATTTCGGGAGAAAAATTTAATTATATTCAGGGAAACTACTAAAATACTCTCAAGGGAACTACTAATACTTTTTCGAGGAACTACTAATACTTTTTTGAGGGGCTGCTAATATATTTCGGGAGTATATTCATGAGAAATACTAAAATACTCTTAAGGGAACTACTAATACATTTCAGAAGAACTGCTAATACTTTTTAGAAGGATGACTAATACTTTTCAGAAGGACCGTTAATACATTTCGGGAGAAAAATTTAATTATATTCAAGGAAACTACTAAAATACTCTTAAGGGATACTAATACTTTTTCGAGGAACTACTAATACTTTTTTGAGAGACTCGCTAATACATTTAAGGAGTATATTCAGAGAAAATACTAAAATACTCTTTAGAAACTACTAATACATTTCAGAGTATATTCAGAGAAATACTAAAATACTCTTAAGGGAACTACTAATACATTTCGAAAAATCGCTAATACTTTTTAGAAGGATGACTAATACTTTTCGGAAGGACCGTTAATACATTTCGGAGAAAAATTTAATTATATTCAAGGAAACTACTAAAATACTCTTAAGGGATACTAATACTTTTTCGAGGAACTACTAATACTTTTTTGAGAGACTGCTAATACATTTAAGGAGTATATTCAGGAGAAATACTAAAATACTCTTTAGGAAACTACTAATACATTTCAGGAGTATATTCAGGAGAAATACTAAAATACTCTTTAGGAAACTACTAATACATTTCAGAAGAACTGCTAATACTTTTTAGAAGGATGACCAATACTTTTCGAAAAGAATGTTAATATCGGTGGTCCCTGAAAACTACTAAAACACCACTGCTAATATTACGTGAATGCCACCAGGTCCACGGGTCAGATCTGTCTAACAGGTCAGACTCGTTAGACGGTCTGACATGAGTTTATGTGTTAATATTATTGTTTCCTTTCCTTATAATATCGGCATTTTAATGTAATACATCAATTAAATGATTTTTCAGAAAGAATAAAAAAATGAGGGATTCGAGGTTGCTTGATTCATTTAAAGCTACCCAAGAAAAAAATTGCTTTTATTGTACATCTTATAAGTACGTTGACATTTTTATATCCATCTTCTATAAATTTTACAGCGACGATCTGTAAGTGTTAACTATTGAGTTGGATTTTATTCGTAACTAAGTGTTCTTTATGAAATTTGGGTCATACTAAAGTTATTTAGATTTGGATCTATCAATTGGATTTCTTTTTGGACAACCCAAATAAGATATAAAATTGTTTGCTGGGTGCAAATTTTCTAATACTACTCGTTTACTCCTTATAAATCGAACACACGGGAATAAAAAAAAATATAACACCCATAATCGAATCATGTGTGATAGTGCCCAGCGTTGCAAGTAAAGATGTTTTACCCAAATGTGATTCATTAATCCAAATTCTCAAAGTAGGGGTGTCAATTTGGATGAGTGGGTCGGGGTTCGTGTTTGGTTTCGGGTTGATTTTGTGTTATGCTAAAAATACATCAAAAATTACGTAAAAGATAAAACAACTGCGTTTTAGACAGATTGGTAACTTTGTGTTAGTCGTGGCCGTATTTAGGTCGGATTCATGTCGACTCAGAAATTGACACCCCTAATATATATCCAACAGCTTCACACTTACGTTACATTAGTCATTGAAAGGTACCACATAGTCAAAAGCTTATGACATGCAACGATGTATTATATATGGTTGGATTTGTAAGAAGGATCTCAAAATTTAATCGTTGTTGCCAAATAGTTAGCTACTATATATCTGATTTCATATTAACAATAATTATATGCGATAGTATGCACTGTTCAATTTGTAACTAAAGGTCCTAAAGTTATGTCTAGATTGAATCGCATGAGAAACGTAAATTGGATATTTAAGATATCTTATCCTTTTTCCTTATAATGGTCAAACTATTAGTTTTAAATTTAATATAAGTTTATAAAAAATTAAAATAAGCGTAGAATGTTTTAAGATACAAATTCTGTTACTTTATCTCAATAGTCAACCCATATACGCTTTAATTGACTACTTTATCTCGATCGAAGAGGCAGGATTATTTGACCTCCCGGGAAGAAAATCTTGCAAAAGTTGGTTGTATAACAATAAACGAAAAATGGACTTGCATTTATAGGAGAACTAAGTAGAGTAACTAATATAAGACTGCACTCTGCACTACTTTAGTGTAGAGTTTGCACTACTATGGCGTAAAATCTACATTTCACACCAGCAGTCTACACTATATTTTGCATTAAAAAAGAATATTCCATAAGATTTTTTCTTTTATTTTACTTTTTATTACTTAATAATTGATAAAAAATATTATATAAGTAATTTTATTTAATATAAAATTTATTAATTTTTTATCTTCAAAATTAATCAAATTGAAAAAAATAGAAAATTTAATTGTTCCAGTAATTTTTATGTCTTTTATGTAAAATTTATAATTTTGTGTGTAGTATTTAAAATATCATAGTATTATTCAATTACACACCATATTATTTAAAATTATTATCACATGTAATTGAATTAATTTTAATATTATTTTCTACTAATTTTAAATTAAGAAAAGAGAATTAAAATTAAGCAAAACAAAATAAAAAAAATAAAAAGTAGCGCATGAACACAAATGGCGCCGCACTATTCAAATCAAGAAAATAACGCAAAGAATGGCGCTGTGTTGGAGTGATTTTGTGCCAAAGACTACTCTACTTTATAGTAGTCTTTGAGTTGCTCTAAGGAAATAAGAGACACAAAATATAGTTTGGTAATATTTTTTTATTAGATATTTTTAGATACTTTTATTTATTTATTTTTCTCGCGCATTTGTCGTGTACTTTATATATTTTTTATCGTGGATTAAGTTAATTTTTTATTTCCTGAAATTTTGTGGTGGGAATTTGCATTGTATTATTTGGACTTCTAATTATTTTGTTTAAATCGAATTTTTGGTTTGGTATTTTTCGGACTTTGTGAACACTAAGGTCATTTTTTCAGCAATGTGTTTTTATATTTGAAATTTTATGTTGGGAATTTGTATTGTATTTTTCTTCAGATCCCTATTTAGAAGTGTTATTTTTATATCCATTTGATGTGGTTCTAGATCAAAATGAACTACTAAGGCCATGATTATACTACATGAATCTTTTTAGGAACCTGGAGAGAAAGTTTCTAATAATTAATATCTTATATTGAGTAAAGCCTTTAGCTACAAGTCTTTCTTTATATCATTTAATTTTACCGATCAAGTCTCTTTTAGTTTTAAAAACCCATTTATAACCTAATGAAAGGACTCCTTGATAATTCTACTAGGTCTTAAACTTGATTTTTAGCCATAGATTTCATTTCTTCTCTCATGATTTCATAACATAACTTAGAATCGTGTGAGGCCACTTAGGGGCCAAGGGGGCACCGGCCCCGAAATTTTTAAAAATAATAGGAGTATTTTGGTACTTTCAAATTTTAACTTTAAAATAAATAGAAAAATAGGAAAAATAGAAAAAAGCTCTTCAATTCTTTTATTCTTATTTCCCCTTCTCATTTGTTAATCTTGAAAAATTGAGTCTTGATAATTTTTTTGTTTCTCAAAATTTTGAACATTTTCTTTTACTCCACCATAAACTTGAACTCGAATTTTTGCATTATTCTCTTGCATCTCTATTTGTCTTTTTGGGGATGATTTATGGTTAATTATCATTTTTTTATTAAATAATTTAATATTGGAGATGAGTTATTGAATGATTGTTTTGTAAAATACATTGAAGAAGATATTTTTTTTCGAAATATTAACAATGAAGCTATTATGAAACTATTTCAAAATATGAAGAACATAATAGATGTTATGATATATTGATGTAACTGTTATTTTTTTTAATATTAAGATGTATGAATTAATACAATGACTATCAAAATTGGTATTTATTTATAGTTTTGTTTTTAGAGTTGGCGTATTTTTTTCTTTTTTGTTTAATGTTAGTTACGTCAGTTGTTCTAAAAAGCGCTAAGGGATCGGGGCCGAGGCCTAGCGCCTAAGCAGAGTTTGGGCGGGGTTATGCGTGGTATAATTGGAAGAAAAATGTAGGCGGACAAATGACACTATAAGTAGGGATTTCGGGGCTAGACAAAAATTTTTAGAACAATAGTTGGGCCCCCCTAAACAAAATTTCTGGTTTCGTCACTGCTTAGAATCATCTCTACTCGTGGCTTATCATCAAAGTCAGTTTCTTGAAGATACACTGTATAGTGTTTAGAAATTGTTGTTTCCATTTCTTACAAATCTCATTATCTATAATGGTTCTTGATTAATAGATATGGGTAGAAAAGAATCGAATCTTATTTATTTGATTCATTATTTGAATTTGATGTTGTATTTTTTTCCGCGGATCACTTCAAGTCAAAGAATTAGATAAATTGGTCCAACTTCTTCTCTAGAGCTGGTAGAGTCTTCGAACGAGAACTAGCTTGCAATACACATTACAAGGTTAGGGAGACTGTGGAATGGTCCCAGGGAGACCGCTCAAGTCAATGATTGTAGGAGAGAAAAACCAGAGCGCGTGAATGTAATTCGCAGTAATTAATTGAACTTACTTGCAAATGGGACGGATGGATCTTTTTATACATGAGTCGATGGTCGCATGGGCCTTGTAGGATAAACTGGGCTTGGGTCAGATACTTCTATCTGTGGCCCAATAATAATGAGAAATATTGGGTAATAATTGTGATTAAATAAATAATAATTAAATGACTTACCCAGCTCTCGGGCCGCGGAAGCGTATAGAGCAATGTGGGAGCTAAGTTCCTTGTAATTATCTGATCTGTGAGGGAATTGATCTCCTACGGGGGAGGATGTCTTCTTGAGGGAGAAGGTCTCCCGAAAGGGGGAAGTCCCCAGCGAGCGGAAAAATCTCCAGAAGGCAGGAGTTCCGAAATGAGCGAAGTTTGGGAGGTCCCTAGAATGCTAGAGGTCAATGGAGCATGGGAGCTCGTTGGAGCCCAGGAACTGAGTTTCTTGCATGGGATGAGTCTTCATGGGACTTAGCCTTTTTGAAAATCAATATACTTTTTGTGAATGAGTGGTCCTCATGGGACTTCAGAGTTGAGTGTTCCCAAGGGATTTAGTTTTTCTTTGAACTATTCCTTCTAGTTTTCTTGGTATTTAGCCTTTTAGAGGCTTCTTATGAGCTTATTTTGTGGGGAACTTAACCAACAAGTTAAGGGTGAACGGTACCCATGCATGGTGAGGAAGGGCGCCGCTTGTCCCGGAGTTGGGAAAGGCCCCCTTGCATGGGGTGGCGTAAGCCACTTCTCGTGGAAATTTGTACTTGATGAATGTTGTGGACAACATTTTGCCACCTCTTACGAGACTTAGTCTTGGAGAATGCCATGAATGGCGTGTAGACATCTCTTATAGAACTTACCTTCCGAATAATGCATGGATAACTCTTTACGAAAAATACTACTCTTGGGATGTGATTGTTTTTTCACAAAAGTTAAGGAATAACTTAGTGGAGTAAACCCACTTTGGCTTGAGTAGTGAATGTAATGTGGGGAGTTGATAGACCAGAAAGCGGGCATGAGAGGCATGTAGTGGAATGGACCAAAGGGGAAACATCTCAATGAGTTGATGGACTCTTTAGACTGGAGTTAGGGGTGTGCATGGGACAAGACAGTTCGGAGATTTGAAAATCTCCGAACCTTTCCTGAGTTTGGAGATTCTAAAAAAATCTTCATAACCGAACCATAGAAAAAAATCTCCGTACCAAAAGTTTGGGGACGGAGATTCGATTCTAATGGGATGATATGGTATGGTTCGGTTCGGGACGGAGATTCGGAGATTAATCATAAATAAAACATACAAAATTTGAAAAAAAATAATATAAAACTCACCAAACGGGTATACTTCTAGTCTTTTTTTAGTGTAGTCTCAAAATAAAAACTAAAACCATAATTATAGGTAACACAATCCTAAATTCTAAACTTAATAACCTCTATAAAACAATAATATTCTATTATTTGGGTAATTGTCCCTCTATTGACTTAGAACAATTACGCTTAACTAATAATTTTGATAAATTAATATGAAACAAAAACTTGTATAAATTTATAATCTCAATATCTCCTACTTAACAACTTAACATAATTAATAGAATTATATTTATAATTTATTTGATGTGGTAAAAAATTAAATGATTTTTTATATTGTTATAATATGGTATTATTGCTTGTTTAGAGTATGTTTCTCTTTTAAGTACAATTTACCAATTATTTAACTAATTTTAATTTCAAATAATTTACTCTATTATTCATATTAAAGTTTTTTAAAATTCATACTAGTTGCAGTATTATGGGTTTTTTTATAAATATATTTTATATTCAATTTAATTTCAAATAATTTGTAGTTAATTCAATATCAAAATATAAACAAAATAAAAACAATGCATATGTATTTATATAAAATATTTTAAATTGGTTCTAGCTTCGGGTCTTTAGTTCAGAGTGGTTCGGTATGGTTCTCGGTACGGGTATGTGAAAATCTCCAGAACCATACTGTTGGGATTTGGTCCAGCATCCTGCCTGCAATGGGCTTTAAAAGATGCGCGAGGCGCGACCCGCGATTCAAACTCGTGAGCGCTGGATTGCATAGTTAAAGGATAGCTTAAAGGATATGATTTGGACTACCTATACCAACAGATGCATCTTCTTTTCTGGTGCCCATTACATAGAAACTCTGAGTTAAGCGTGCTTGGCCTGGAGTAGACATGGGATGGGTGACCCCCTGGGAAGTTTACCAGGGTGCGCGTGAGTGAGGACAAAGCGTGCTAGAAAAGACTCGCGTTGGTTTGTGGGGACAGTCATCAATCCAGGTAGCGCTAGAGGTCCAACAATTGGTATCAGAGCAGGTCACGAGTTCGAATTCCCTTGGAAGCACGCTGCAGTGGAGGTAGCCAGGAGCGGTGGAACTGAGATGCTGCCGCAGCGGAGGTAAACGGACCAGAACTAAAGGGTAGGTTGCCAGGTGGCCAGAACTGAGGTAAAACGGATCGAGTCAAGGTGTAGGTTCTTTGGGTGGACCAAATCAAGGGTAGGTTGCCGATGTCCTGAATCGAGGTAAAATAGACTAGAAATCGAAGGTGTAGGTTCTTTGGGTGGACTAGAATCAAGGGTAAGTTGCCAGTGGCCGAATCGAGGTAAACAGACGAATCGAAGGTGTAGATTGGGTGGGGTGGCCGAACCGTCATGCTTGAATCAAGAAGTTGGCGTTAGAACTCGGGAAGTTTGGCGAGCAATGAGGTTGCAAGCACTGAGCGAGATACTTGGCAGTCTTTGAGAGGGGATTGTTGGGATTTGGTCCAAAGATCCCGCGCCGCAATGGGCTTTAAAAGAGGTGCGGCGCGGCCCGCGATTCAAACTCGTGAACGCCGGATTGCATAGTTAAAGGATAGCTTAAAGGATATGATTTGGACTACCTATACCAACGATGCATCTTCTTTTCTCGTGCCCATTACATAGAAACTCTGAGGACAAAGCGTGCTAGAAAAGACTCGTGTTGGTTTGTGGGGACAGTCATCAATCCAGGTAGCGCTAGAGGTCCAACACATACCATAAATTTTTTGGGACGGTACGGTTCGGGGAAAGTCAAAAAGTCAATGGATATTTTCGGTTTGGAGATTTTTTGGTCCGGATATCAGTTCGGTTTCAGTAATCTCCAAGTCCCATGCACAATCTTATCTGGAGTCTCACAGGATGATAGGGGCGAGACAAATGCCTTGCACAACATTCTTGAGAGTGCCTCCGGTGGAGATGATGAAGGGGGTGATGATGATGAAGTCCCCATACTTGAGCATTTTACTACTTCATTTAGCTAGATTGGCTTCTCTTTTCAGCCCGTTTGTTTAAGGCTTGGGAAGTTTGATGCCTCCGAGAGGCATGGAGATATTTTCTGTTTGAAGTATGTGTTTTCTAAAGTAATGTGTTTTCTAGTGTTAGCACGTTCTGTATTTCTTCCTATTTGTCTGTAGAGTGTTTATTGATGGGACTATGTCTATGTGTGTTTATCGCTGCGAAACGGGGATCCACCTGCCTGGGGGAAATGCCGCCAAAAACAAATCATATTTTCCCAAAGAGCTGAAAAAGGAAAGGAATGAGTGGAAGAGTTCCCCAAAAGCTAGATGAGAAAGTCTGTCGGAGCCAAGGGGAATGTCCAGCGCCCAAGGACACGCCCCAACGCCATCCCATAGCTGGGAGAGCACGCTGCTCCAAAGGAATGTGCTCGGGCGCGCCTAAGCGCCCTTATGTGGGGGAGAGCACTCCGTCCGAGGGCATCTCGTGCTCCCCAACCTGTTCTTCTTTATGCGTGCTTTAATTTTTTCAAAATTTTTCCTATGTTTCAATTCAAGTTTCAAACTCGAGCTTCCAATATCTCTATTTGGAGGCTAGAGAGTTGTTGGTTGGCCCATGTCTAGTTCTTTTGTTCCACCCCGTTTATTTCTATGGTGTTGGATATACCTCAATTGTCTTCAGGGTTATGCATTGTTGGTGATATTGTAGGGTTTCTGTTGAATTCAAGTCCGAATGAGGAGGCTCGTGAGAAGGAGTCCGAGGAAGAAAGTCTAGATGAGGCCCTATGGCCTATTATTAGCACATGCCCATTCTGGATTTAAAGTTGTGGTTCTGGTGGAGTTGGCAATCACAGTTACTTCCCGGTGCCTTCATAGGCTTAGGGAGCATCTGGAGTTGGCTCTGGAGGTTCACAAGTTGGCTCTGGGGCTGAAATATAGACTTATTTCTCTCTGTGTTATGAAACGCGTGAGTGAATGCAAATGAGGGAATCTAGCCCCCCGAGTTTGGTCAAAGGCACACTCCTCGAGGGATCCTTGGGAATGGTGTGTTCCCCCGAGATCCCCGCAACCCTTTCGCAGTGAGGGGTGCCCTTCCCGAGCTACGCCGGGCGTCCTTCTAGAGTTAAGTTGGGCGCTATTCCGAGCCGAGGGGACGCCTTCTAGAGTTGAGGATACGCTCTTCCGGAGTTCTCCAAATATCTCCCTTGGCTCCTGGGAGATGATCCGGTGTTAGATGAAGTTTGCTCCTTGATTCATTTAAAAATTTCCTAGTTTCACTAGCGTACTTTACTTGTTCCAGTGAGATCAACTTTACGTTTGTCGCCTCTGTGGGGCTTCGTGATGTTTCTTTGCATGATTTTCACGTCTCTTACTTTTCTTCACGCGTGTTAGTATATTTTGCATTATCCTTATTATTTATGTATAGTAGTTGTCCATGGAGACTTGTTTGCATTTCTTGCGGAGATGAATCATTCTTCTTGGGAGGAGGCGTTAGTTTCTGCGGAGTGGCTGGAGGTGCCTTTTTGGAGGCATGTGGCGCATTTCCGAAGGCTGAGGAGGCGCCCTTACAAAGCTAGAGGGGTTGCTCTTTCGGCGACTGCAGGTGCACTTTTGGAGCTTAGGGGCACCCTTCAGGAGGCTGGGAGCGCCAATGTGGATCCTGGGGATGCCTTTTCGGGGCCCTGACTCGTTTGTTCATTGGGCTGCATGTTTATTCGGGGGTGAATGGTTGTTGTATTTGAGTATTTATTTGCGCATGTATTAGAAATTTTTCGCCTTCTTTTGTCACATGCTTGAGTAGTATATGTTTATGAAGATTTCTTATGAGGGAACGTTTTTCCGGCAGCGGATGAGGAATTTTTTTATTAGAATTCCTTATGTGGAGACCCCTCTCTTCTAGGAGTACCGGAAGAGGAACAATTTTATTAGGATCCCTTATGAGGAGACCCCTCATCTCCAACAGTGCTGGAGGAGGGAAAGTTTTATTAGGGTCCTTTATGAGGAGACCCACTTTTCTCCGGGAGCGCCACACGAGGGAAAGTTTTATTAAGTCCCTTATGAGGACACCCTTCCTTATGGGAGCGCTGTAGGAAGGAAGAAAAGTTTTATTAGGATACCTTATAAGGAGACCCCTCATCTATGGGAGCTTCGAAGAAGGAAAAATTTTATTAGGATCCCTTATGAGGAGACCCCTCTCTTCTAGGTGCACCAGATGAGTGAAAGTTTTGTTATGATCCCTTATGAGGAGACCCCTCTGGCAGTGCCAAAGGATGGAAAGTTTTATTAAAATCCTTTATGAGAAGACCCCTCCTCTCCCGGAGCGCCAAAGGAGGAAGAGTTTTATTAAGATCCCTTATGAGGAGAACTCTCCCCTTTAAGAGCACCAAAGGAGGAAAAGTTTTATTAGGATCCCTTATGATGAGACCCCTTCCTTCCGAGAGCACCAGAAGAAGAAAAGTTTTATTAAGATCTCTTATGAGGAGAACCATCCCTTTTGGGAGCACCGCAGGAGTGAAAGTTTTGTTAGACCCCTTATAAAGAGACCTCTCCTATCCTAAAGCACCGGAGGTGGGAAAAGTTTAGTAGGATCCTTTATGAAGAGTCACATTCCCATTAGGAGAACCAGAGAACGCAGAGTTTTATTAAGATTCTTTATGAGGAGACCTCTTCCATCCGGAAACGCCGGATGAGAGAAAGTTTTATTTAGATCCCTTATAAGAAGACCTCTCACATCCAGGAGCGTTAGATGAGGGAAAATTTTTATTTGGATCTTTTGTGAGAGAGACCCCTCCTCTCCACAAGACCGGGATGAGAGAAAGTTTTATTAGAATCCCTTATGAGGGACCCTTCCCTCTGGGAATACCCATGATGTTTGTTGAGGATAACTCTTGAACGGACATGGATCATTACATTGCTTGGCAAATAAAGATGTTGGGAGAAGCTAGCAAGGTCCGTGATTCTTGAATTTGCATAGCTTGATCATTATCTTTCTGTGGAGCTTGCCTCTCTCCAGGGTCTCTGGAGGTTATGTTGGTGACTCCAGTCACATGAATATTATTTCTTTGATGCACGGCTTGGATGACACAGAGCTTTGGTGGAATTTGTTAATTACTGATTTGGATGAGTTTCTTAATCGAGATTTTGTATTCTTCAGTGTTGTTATGTAGCACCTGCCTAGTTGCCCAAATGTGGTTTGGCATGATGTGTTGTGTGGGCTTTCAAGAGTGGTTTCTCATCTACTATGGTTGTTAGGAACTCAATATTTAGCCGGATAATGGGTTTGAGAACCTTGGGTTGGTTCGACATGGTCTTCTAATGTTTGTAGTCTTGTGTTCCGTGTTGTGGGCGCATCCTTCTCTTTGTTGAAGTTTGGTGTCATCTCACTGGGAATGGTAGTTATACTAACTTCATTGCGCTCCCTCGTAGCATGCTTAAAGTGTACTCCATGTGTCTCTATTTTCTGACTTTGGAAATCATGTTGATGACTCTCACGATGTTTAAGTCTCACTTGATATGAGTTTAGTTGGAGAGTTCTTGTTCAAGTATTCGTTGGGAATCTCTTTCTTCGTTGCTCTTCGTAGGTGTGAAGTTTTGACGTCTCTAGGGAGTAATTTCACCGGTGTAGTTGAATGAATTATGTTTCACTCTGGAGTCTCGGGGCATTTGATGCGCATGGCTCTCTTGCGTGGCCTCGGGAGAGTATCTATTTCTCTTGTCTTATGTAGAAACTTGAGAGATCCAAGGAAATATGAGGAAAACCCTTGTTTAGAGAGGATGCCAAGTGAAAACTCTTAACGATATAGTTGGGGACTATCAGGTTCGTCATTGCGCGAGTGCAAGGAAAAATGGTGCTTGGCTGCTTATTGTCTCGTGTGCGATTAGTCTCGAATTGATTCCTTTATTATTAAAATTTATTTATCTTGGGAGTCTTCGTCTTCTCCAAAGAGTTGTGCATTTATTTCTCCTTTTGTGGCAGAAGATACTTGTCCAATTAAGGAGGGATCGTTAGAGGGTCTTCTTGGGAGTTTTGCTCTTCTGTATGGAGTTGCTTGCTCCAGAGGTAACTTGACTAGACCAGATGGATTTTGACTCCTCAGTCAGAGAGTGGAGGTGAGTTTGTGAATGTCTTTGTTGTACTTCAATGCCTTCTTATTTTTCAACAACATGATGGTCTCTCTGGTGCCTAGTTGTTTTCCAGTCCATTGTTTCTCTATTCCATTTCAGTCGAGTTAGAGTCATCCACATCTGGTGGAGCTATGGGGGGGTCTTCATGCATTTATTGTTGCGTCATGCTATGACCATGTGCCTTTATGAGGGGTCTTCATGCAGCTGATGTTACGACATGTTATAGCAGGATGCCCTATAAGGGGTCTTCATGCAGCCGCAATTGTGGCCTGCTACGGCACGGGGCCTTAGACAACTTCTTTCAGTAGAGCTTGAAAGGGTTATTAAGCAGAGAGGTTTATTCAGCTCGTGCGTAAGTATGAACTTGTCAGCGCTGGGCTCTGTTCCTAGCTCATGCTTCACCCATGGGCAGCTCTTTATGGTTCTCGTCGTGTCTTTATTTTCTTTTCCTTCACCTCCCAAGTCGAGGTCTTCAGTAGTTGTGAGAGCTTGGGGAGGTCTTCCAGCGGATCCAGCCACAACCTCGTGTCTTATAGCGTTCCGAGTAGCTTTATTGAGCAGGATTTGGAGAGCTTCCCAGATCCAACGAACTTCTTCGATGGACGGAGCTCTCCCAAGAGGATTGGGAAATTCCCAGCTACTGGATTACTCCAGTGCTTCGGGTACTACGGACCCTCTGCCATCCATTGCAGTGTAGACTATTCCTGGTGAGTTGCCTACCCCACTCTGTCCATGTGGAAATCTTGTCTGGGCAGTTAGCTATAAAAAAAAGCAAGAAATGAGAGACAAAGGCACATCCCTAAATTTGGATTGTTTGGCCTAGTCGACCCGATCATGATATTGAGGGGAATTATTAATAGTATGAAAGGGGCGAAGCGGCTTCAGATAAGTCAACTCCAGCTTTCTTTTGTATGCATCATCAAAACGAAAAAGCTGTCGTAAAGTTTCGTTGTTCGTTCCGTTGATAGAGTACAATAGATTCACCGAAGAGTCAAGCATGAGAAGATAAAGTCGTCTCCCGCATCTACTAGGATTTGGCATCCCTTTGAGTTCTCGAGATAGTTTAGGCCCCCTTTAGAAAAAGGGAACTATCCCCGCACCTTCTTGGCGGTTTGTTTTCTTGCTTGGTAGTCCCAACTTTGGATTTGACGGCTTGGGAGTTAATTTTGCATCCCCGTGACCTTGTATGCATTCTTGTGTCTTGGATGTTCCAACATACGGTGCCAAAATGATGCTCTTTTTCCCACGTATCACTCCAAGTAAAGAAATATGATAAATTGGTCCAACTTCTTCTTTAGAGTGATAGAGTCTTGGACGGAACTAACCTGCAATAGATAGAACAAGGTTAGGAGTTTTAGGGAGGCCCCACCGACGCTCAAGTCGTGGATCGTAGGGAAGAAAAAAATAGAGAGCGAGAATGTAATTCGCAAAATTAATTGTCCTTTTTATAACTGGGTTGATGGACCGTATGGATCGCGTAAGCCAAATACTTATATATGTACTCAATAATAATAAGAATATTGGGTAATAATTGTGATTTAATAAATGGGTTAAATAAATAATAATGAAGCAACTTTTTTGCCCACAAATGAATTCATATATAAACATTTGAATTCAAAAAAATTAGTCCAAATAAGAATATTTATTCATATTCGAATATTTGAAAGAATATTTGAATAATACTATATATACTTATATTTATACAAACAACTCATATGTAATTTTTATATATATTAGTATACATTTATTTATTTAAATCATAAGCGATTGGAAATAAATTTTAGTTAATCCAAATAATATTGGGTTTGAAAAATATTTGTTAGTAGAAAATTTCAAAAGAGTTCGTTAAATATAAGAGCCTAGGAAGCCCAATTTTCAGAAGTTCTTTAGAAACATCTTGAGAAAATATCTAGATACTTTGAAAAAAAAGTTGTAGAGAGTCATGGAATAGTTAATATTTTTAAGATTATTCTAGTGAGTAAATTGTAACCATTAGATTAAATAAATTCTAGCCATTCATTAGAGAGTTGTATTAGTATAAATAATGGTTGATTGTAAAGAAAAATTGAGAAAAATCAAGAAAACTTGTTCTTACAACAACTTTCTTTTACATAATTTGATTGTCAATATTGTTTACCTAGGACCATTTCTACAACAATAACATAATATAGTGTTTATCACCCATATTAAAATAAAACAATCTCAAATAAAAAAGATATCTCAATTCAATATATCAAAGCAAAAAGATTTGAAGATTGGTCTTGATTCAAGAATAAAACCAAAAAACTTTAAACCACCAGCCATTTAGCCTAGTGGTATCACTCTCTTCAATGAGTGGGAGGTCAGGGGTTCAATCCCCAGTGAAGTGTGTGTGCGTAACTCAAAAAAAAACCAAAAAACTTTAACAAAAAAAAAGAAAATATTTAACCCAAGCAATTTCTCTTTCAGTTATCGAAAGAAGAACTCCCAAATTTGAGACTCGGACTTCGAGGTATTCTGTTGCACTTAGATCGGACCAAAAAATGAGATACTAAACAAAATGATATAGAAAAAAAATTAAAATAGCAAAAAAAAAATTATAAATTTCAAATAAAAAACATATACCAAATCATTAAAGATTTTTGAGATGAATGGAAGATAGAACAACAGAGAAAATGAAAGAATTGGGGCTGCCTAGTATGAGTCAGATAGGGTAAAGAATGGTGGATAAAGAGGAGAGATGGGGTTGCGTGAAAGGTTTTTTTAACAGAATATTACATTTTTTTCCTGAGTTATACAATTAAAAAAAATATAGCTTAATAATTTAGTCAAAACGGCTTGGCACCTACCGTTTTTCTTAAAAGCCGGTAGGTTACAAGCCGTCTTTATTTGTCATTCTTTTTTCTAATACATTTCTTTTTTTTAACTTTTAATTAAAATCGGCCCTTTATAAGCCATTTTCATTACTAATAACGATGTCTGCCTTTCAAAACTGAAAAAAAAAATAACGATGTCCAATGAATATATTGTTTTCTTTGACAGACCAATGATTATATGGTAAGTGTTTAATTCATTATCTAATGATTAGTGTTATTACATTACATTTTACATGTTTTTAGTAATTTTCAAATCTAATTGTATAATTTTTCTTATTTTTTTCGGGATTGATTTATTTCTCGATACTAAGAAACATGTCTTAGTACCGAGAAATATATTTGTAACACAAATTTTTATTGTCTGCGAATTTACAAACAAGAAAAAGCATACAAATTAAATATATATGAATCAAAATATAAATATATAGGTTACAATCACTATTTCTCCTCTGATTCTTTTCTTCAAGAACAAAATATCCGAAATTTGAGAATTTGGAGTTGAACTCTGCTGTTTGATCTTCTCCAAGCTTGAACTTGAATATCAATGACGTTAGTTCGAGGGCCCAAAAGCTTGATCTCGAATCAAACGTAATATATTTGATGATATTTGATTTGAATATGCGAACTTCTTAGCGAAATTGACCTTTTGATCTTCCTCCAAGATGGATTTGATGTCAATAACATTAACTCGAGGGCTTGAAAGCTTATTCCCAAATCAAATGTCCTGATTTGAGTGGACTCCGCGATGAACGCCTTGAACACCGCGGATCACCTTAAATTTATTCTTCTTGACTTGAGAGAATTTCCTCCACCGCCTTCTTGCTTGGATTTATTCTCTTTGAATTGTGTTTTAATTCCTTGAGAATGACCCTATTTATACTTGTAGGAGAGGGTTCTTGGATATCTCATATGGTGAAGTATCTAATTTGATTGGTCCTTCAAGATTTAATATTTATCTCTTTAATCACAAATTGTGATAATTATCAAAAGAAATAATAATAAATCAAGATAAATCTTGATTTATAAGAATTTGACATTTGACAATCTTTAATTGGCCAACAAAATTTACATGTCTACAAATGCCCCCTCGAGACTTGTTCACGTGCATTTATTTCGCGAATGTGAAAAGTGAACTAGTCTCGAACTCTTTCATCCAATGATCAACTCACAATATTTCACTTCACTTGGGACATAGAGGTAGTTTAAACTCATATCAAGGAGTACTTGAATTTGTAGACTGTTTATACTCATATCAAGGAGTTCTTGAATTTGTAGACAGTTTATTCTCATATCAAGGAGTCTTCATTTGGATTTGAGATATGCTGATAGTTTATACTCGTATCAAGGAGTCTTCAATTGAATTTGAGATATATTGATAGTTTATACTCGTATCAAGGAGTAGGCATTTGAACTTAGTATATATTGATAGTTTATACTCGTATCAAGGAGTCTTGATTTAGATTTGGGATATATTAATAGTTTATACTCCTATCAAGGAGTCTTGATTTAGATTTAGGATATATTGATAGTTTATACTCGTATCAAAGAGTATTCATTTCATTTGGAGATATATTGATAGTTTATACTCGTATCAAGGAATAATCATTTGAAATTGGGATATACTGATATTTTATACTCGTATCAAGGAGTAATCATTTGAATTTGGGATATATGGATAGTTTATACTCGTATCAAGGAGTTGACATTTGAATTTGGGATATACTGATAGTTTTTACTCGTATCAAGGAGTGGACATTTGAATTTGGGATATACTGATAGTTTATACTCGTATCAAGGAGTGTAATTGATAGTTTAGGCTCTTATCAAGGAGCATTTGAACATAATTTAGTTTGACAATTCTAGATAGTTTATGCTCATATCTAGGAGCATTGAGAAGCTGAAGATTGATCCATTTCCTCGTATTCATCGCCATCATCACTGGCATCATTATCAATGACATCATTTGGACATTCTTGTTTGTCAAAGTTCAAATTTATCTCAATGGCATGTGCTCGAGTTGCTAACTCTTCAAAAAAAATTGGTTTTATTCCTTGAAGTATGTAACATAGGCTCCAGTATATTCCTTGGATACACATTTCAATTGTTGAAGCTTCTGACAATTGATCTTTGCAGTTGAGGTTTAAGTCTCTCCAATGATTGATATAGTCAATGACAGACTCTTCCCTCCGCTGGCGTGAATTTGAGAGTTCAATCATACTAACAGTTCATCGTGTGCTATAGAAACAATTGAGAAACTGTCGTTCCAATTGCTCCCAACTGTCAATTGAATTTGCCCCCAAGTTGGTGTATCAATCAAATGCACTTCCCTTCAAGGATCAGACGAATTGCTTCACTAAGTGATCTCCATTAGTCCTAGCATCGTTGCACGTTTCAGTGAAATGAGCCACATGCTGCTTCGGATTGCCATTTGCCATCAAATTGTTGGAGCTTCGGAGGTTTATAACCATCAGGCATCTTCAAATTGTCAATTATTTGTGTGTATGGCTTGGTGTAAGTTATGGATAACTTGGAGCTTCCACCGAACTTGTCTTTGATAGTCCCCATAATGAACTCCTTGAGTTGGTCGACTGGAATCAGCCCATCCGATGAGATTTGCAACTCTGTTGCCGGAGACTTCTCATTTTCATTTGGTTGCTACTTTGTGGAAGTTTCAACATCATCTTGAGCTTCTACTTGTATCTCACGACTTGAATCAACTTCGTCTATTTTATCTACCAGCTTCGTGATTTGAGAGTCTCACTCTTTAACATATTTTGTGAGTCCCTCTATATCCCTCGTCAAGCTTGTAACTTGCTCTTCGAGCGAAGTAGTTTGCACCACTATGACTGCTGCAGTTTCAAAGTTTAAGTTTGTAGAAGGTTCATGCATACATATTGGATCTAGCAACTTTTTCTTTGCAGCTCCAATGTTTTGATTTGCCTCCAACTTGAGTGAAAATCCAATTGGCAATGTCGAACCACCTTGTGTCCATACCCCCTTGTTTGCTTGAGAAATAACTTCGTGTTTCACTAACTCGCCATCTTCCCTTGCCCCCTTATGCTTGTATATTAGAGCAGTGGCTTCATAGTTTGGCAGTGAAAGGTCAACATGTGTGGACTTGCAATGGTTGGCCATCTTCATCGATATTTGAACTTGATTTGAAGAAAAGAGATGGGAGGTAGAGATTGTCCCACAGGGCGTGCCAAAAAATTGTAACACAAATTTTTATTGTCTGCGAATTAACAAACAAGAAAAATCGTACAAATTAAATATGTATGAATCAAAATAAAAATATAAAGGTTATAATCTCTATTTTTCCTCTGATTCTTTTCTCCAAGAACAAAATATCCGAAATTTGAGAATTTGGAGTTGAACTCTGCAATTTGATCTTCTCCAAACTTGAACTTAAATCTCAATGACGTTAGTTCGAGGGCCCGAAAGCTTGATCTCGAATCAAACATGATATATTTGATGATATTTGATTTGAATATGCGAACTTCTTAGCGAAATTGACCTTTTGATCTTCCTCCAAGATGGATTTGATGTCAATAACGTTAACTCGAGGGCTTGAAAGCTTATTCCCGAATCAAACGTCGTGATTTGAGTGGACTCCGTGATGAACGCCTTGAACACCATGGATCACCCTGAATTTATTCTTCTTGACTTGAGGGAATTTCCTCCACCGCCTTCTTGCTTGGATTTATTCTCTTTGAATTGTTCTTTAATTCCTTGAGAATGGCCCTATTTATACTTGTAGGAGAGGGGTTCTTGGATATCTCATATGGTGAAGTATCTAATTTGATTGGTCCTTCAAGATTTAATATTTATCTCTTTAATCACAAATTGTGATAATTATCAAAAGAAATAATAATAAATTAAGATAAATCTTGATTTATAAGAATTTGACATTTTCCATCTTTTAATTGGTCAACAAAATTTACATGTCTACAATATCACATTAATTTTTGTACCTCACCAAAAATATATGAAAGATATGATCGTCGCTTTTAGGAAAAAAGTTAAAAGAAAATATTTTTAAGAAACATGTCAATTTGTTATTTCACAAAATTATAAATGGCAACTTTGGATTATTATCATTATTATATATTATAGTATAAAATAATAATATATAATATTATCAGTGTTTTAAAAAAGCTTTAAGCGCTAGTCGGGCGAAAGGTCGAGGCCAGTGCATAGCGAGCAGAGCCTGGTGGGGGGTTAGGTGGGGCCTAATCGGAAGAAAAACCTAAGTGAATAAGGGGAGTCTAGCGCCCGACGATGACTAATCGGAAAAGCTAAAGGGGATTTTCTAGAACAATTAATATTATATAAGCATTGCAATTAACAAATAATTTATAAATATAACAAATATATTTATAAAACTATTTAATTGTTTACTATATATAATAATTATGTATCGAATAATATAGTATAATAGAATTTTAGTATTATTAATGTTAATATCAAATGATTATTTAATTAAAGACTAATCATTAGATAATGAAGTAAACAATTTATCATAGGATTCTGCACATTTTTTAACAATAAACATGTCAAACACGGCATTAAGTTGGCCGATTTTAATTGAAAATAAATTTTTAAAAAAACTTTAATAAAAACGGCCATGGGAAAATAGATTTTAATTTATTTTAAAATAAAAAATTACACAATAGGAACAACCATACACTTAACGATTTTAATTAAAAATGGTGAGGAGCAAGTTGTTTGTGACTAAAATATTAAGCCATTTTTTTTTGGTTCAAAGTTCAATTGTGTAACTCAAAAACAAAAACATAATATTCTGTTAAAAAGGCCTTGCGTGAAAACTAATAATGATATTTTTTATTTACAATTAATACAAATAATAGGAAGAACATTTTGATAAAAAAATAATACAAATTGAACCATGGACGGGACCACCTCCTAGAAATAATAAACTGATTTAATAAGGGCCAGTTTGGGCTTCATGACAAGGCTGGATTGTGCCCCGAATCAGCCGATCTCCCTAGTTTGGAACATGGACTTGGGCCCATGATTGAGTTTCCTATAAGGGAAATTGACAAAATCTCTCTCTCTACCCCTTTTCTCTTCATTCTCTCTAGAAAAAAAAAGAAACCTATGATTGAGTTTCCTATAAGGGTGCGATTGGATATGCTTTCATTTTGAAAATTTTCATTTCGCTAGGAATAGTGGTGAAAACTTTTCGAGGAGAAAAAAGATGAATTTTGAGAGTGTGATTGGATATGAGATAGAAAAGTAATGATGAAAGTTGATTTGATGTAAAAATAGTAAAATAATGATGGGACGTGATTGGTAGTTAGAAATGTGTGAGAGAGTGAATAGTGAAATTTATAGGAGAATGTTTAATAATGATTAATTTTTTGTGAAAAAATGTGTAAATGTGATTGGTGAAAGAAAAAATGAGAAAAAGTGAAAGTGAGAGAATAGTATATTTTCTGAAAATTTTCATAAACAATCGCATGTTTAGTCAAAAAAAATTCTCTAGTGGAACGAAAATAAAATTTCGTTCATATCCAATCACAGCCTAACCTATTTCCCTTTCTCCTCCTTCACCCCTCCACAGCCGCCACCCTCATCCCTCCCCATCCCTCCTTCCCCCTCCCCCTCCATGCTTTCTGATGGAGGGCAGACGATGGCGGTTCCTTGTGATATCGGAGGGGACCGATATTTTCGTTCCAGGGTGAAAGTGTGTCGGAGCTCCACGGAGGTGTCTCGGAGATGAGTAGATGATGGGCTGCAGCAGTAGAGTTGGGTGAGGGAGAGGCAATTTTTTGTAATTTTTTTCTTTTTTTAGCTATAGTTGTTGTTTTCTTATTTTGTTTGTATTTTCTTTTCCCGATTGATTTACGAAACTCGTCGGCGGATCAGTTTTTTCTGTTCTGTAATATGTAGTGGTTGCTTGTGCCCGGTTTCAGTTTTTTTAGTGTGTTACAGTCTCCATTAAGGAGTGCTGAAGTCTCCCGGCGTGGAGTGGTTTAGTTTGGGGTGGGTAGTTTTTTAAGTCTATGTTGTGAATCTAAATTGGTCTTACCAATTCCCGGCTTGGCTTTTAGTTAGTCATGCCGGCTCTCAGCCCGTTGGCTACGATTGTAGTTGTAATTTTAGTTTTTGAGTTGTTATAATAAAATACTATCATTCGAAAAAAAGGGAAATTGACAAAAATGCCACTTTTTGGAGATAATGTCAGTCTTTTACATTTTTTGATACTATTTTACCCAAATTTACACTCCCACCCTTTTTTCTACACACCTTTACGCTCCAGCAAAAATTCCTGATCTTTTTTACGCTTTATTTCAACATTGTTTCTAACATGTTCCAAACATGTTCTTTTAATAAAATTTCAGAGAAAAAATAAATTTTGTCATCATTAAATAATCCATTTTATACTCAAAGTCTTATAAAAACTCAAAAATATATACATAAAATAACACATATTAAAACCAAACAAATGAAAAATATTATATAAACAACATGAATAAAAAACACAATTCAATTTTTGATCCAATAGATGAAAACACAAAAACATGGAAACAACCAGAGACAATATAGAAACAAACCAAAAACAATATAGAAACACCGAATGAGCAAAAAGAGTCAAAAATAGGTAAAAATTATATTTAAACATCAAAAACTTCATCTAAACAACATTAAAAAGGGTATGGAAATAATCCAGAAATAATATAAAAAAATATTTAAAACATCACATGAATAAAAAGAGCTTAAAAATAGGTAAAAATTGTATTTTACACATTTAACACTACATGAAAATAACAAAAAAAATATTAGAAAAACATTAAAAATATTATAGGACAACTCCGAAACAATAGAAACAATGTACAAAATAATATATGAATAAAAAACTGTTTGATACATGTTTTTATCTTAATTTTGATGATTTTATTTTTACAACAAAATAATGTTTTTAATTGTTGTCCAAATTCTCCTATATGATCTCAAATGGTTTCAATATTTTTCCGAGTATTTCTTCAAGTTTATTTTCGACTAAATTGGACAATGGTTTTAATGATTTTATGTCAAAGTGTTTTTACATCCTAAATATGTTTCTAAATGTTGTCCTAATACTTCCGATCGTTCGAAAATGTTTTTACTATTTTTCGGAGTATTTCTTGGAGTTTATTTTCGATAAAATATTGGACAACACTTTTATTTTGAGGACAACCGGTCGCCTTATAGGGCAACCCGTACCTGAAGATGTATTTTGGAACAGAAAAGGAGACAGAGTAAATATTGAGCAGGTCGACCGGTCGCCCTGGGCGTCGACCGGTCAGGTCGACCGGTCGCCCAGGGTGCGACCGGTGCCTGCAAGTATAGCGCTGAAATAGAACTCCCTGATTCTCCATTTGGGCATGGTCGACCGGCTGATGTGGGGGTCGACCGGTCGAAGCCTACGTCGATCGGTCGCCCCGTGTAAATTTGTGTTACGTTTATTTCAAACTCTATTTCTGTGTGACCGGTCGCCCTATCTTTTGACAGCAAAATCTGACCGTTTGACAGCAGACATCTTTTCCTTAAAATGTGGGATTGATTTCTAACAGCTATATTCTTGATTTTAATTGTATTTTTCTCAGAGATTTTCAATCCCCAAGAGCAAATTTATGCTTGATCAATCATCTCCTATAAATAGAGGAAGTTTTGGAGCAATCAAAACAACCATTGAGATACAACACAACAAGATACACTTCAAGCAAACACTTGTTCTTCATTGTCATTATTCTTGTTGTAATTTTGCCTAGTTTATCACTTTCACATCCTTGAGGTCTAGGCTATTCTTGATTACACTTTGCACTCATATTGTAATATTCATTATTGAGTTGTAATCTTGATTTTTGGTCATCATTCAACACAAGACATCCTTGTGAGTATTCTTGTGGTAAGAATACACTTGGGTGATCTAGGTGATAGGTGTGTCAAGAGTGTGGTGCTCTTGAGGTGTTGAAGAATTTGGTATTCTTCAAGATTGAAGATTGTGGTGATCTTCAAAGGTGCCGTTGAAGGAAGATTGAGGTAATCTTCAAAGGGAGATTGTGGTAATCTCCAAATGTGGTGTTTAAGAAGAGTGTGGTGCTCTTCAAGGTGTTGTAAGTTGAGTTTGTATTAATTTTGGTAATTAATATTTTTTTTTCTTTTTGAAATCCATCCCGGATATACTGGGGTAGTAGAGGATTAGGCCCTAGGTGGGTTGAACCTCTATAAATCGACGAGTGTTGTTTACTTTCCGCAACTTTATTATTGTCTTTGAGCATTCGGTTCGAAAAAGAGGGTAAATCAAAAAGATGGAGATAATCTATTCACCCCCTCTAGATTATCGTAGCCGCTTGGACTTACAAGTGGTATCGAGCCAAACTCTTTGGCAAGCTCGTTTCACATCGCGAGTGAAGAGGAACGATCGTCGGCTATGAACGAAGCTCATCTTTCGGGCACCTCCACCACGAAGCCACCACTATTTGATTCCAAAAATTTTATATTTTGGAAGGAAAGAATGGAATGCTATTTACAAGGTTGCGGGTTCGATATTTGGAACATCGTCATCAATGGAGAATCCATTCCAATGAAAGACACACCATATACCTCCAAATCTCTCAAGGAGCTAAATGATGAAGAGAATAAAATCATCTCCTTAAACGGTAAAACTCTCAATATTTTGTATTGTTCATTTACTAATTTGGAATATGGACATATTGTAGGAATTCGATCGGCACATGAAGTATGGCAAAAATTAGAAGCCATCTATGGAGTATTTGCAAATGAAAGGAGTCAAACAAAAGCATCTACTTCTCAAAGGGATACAAGTTTAAATCTAAGGAACAAGCCTCTTACAACTACCAACTATGAAGAAGTTGAACATTGTCTTATGGGAATCGAAGAAAAAAATGAGGTATGTCTTAAACCCACTACTTCTTATGATATTGTTATTCAAAATGATTATAGTGATTTACAAAATGATTTTGATGATCTTCAAAATGAATTCCAAAGCTTGCTTGTTAAATACAAAAATTTGAAAAAGGAATTCAATGTTTTGAAAAACGATAAGGATAGTTTATTTACTTCCTATGCATCACTATCATGTGCTCACTCCACCATACTTGACAAGGTTAGAAACCTTGAAAAAGAAAATAGTACTCTTGTTGAGGATATTAATTGTATGAAAAAGGATTTATCAAAATCCAACTCGCGTACCATTAAAATGAGCAAGATTATTGATATTCATGATTGTGATAAAGGACTTGATCATAAGCCTAGTATTGTAAATTATGTGAAAAGAAATCAAGTACCCATGCATGTTGGTCATTATGCTCCAAAAATTATTACTTGTTTCTATTGCGGTAAAAAGTGTCATACGGTAAATACTTGTTGGGCTAGAAATAGCTCTAATTATTTTTGGAGACCTAAAAGTCTCAAGACTAATCCCAAAGGACCCAAGCACTTGAGGGTACCACAAAACAATGTCATTTTAGGTACCCGACGAAATAATAATCGAAGAAAATCCATACCGCCAAGAAGATATCAAATGACCATTTCATTTGATCAAAGGAGAAAATATTTTCAACAAAGTCAATTTCCAAGAAGAGGAAATAATCAAAAATGGGATGAACAAAATCCTTGGAAATGGCAAAGACATCATCAAGATGATTTTCCAAGAGAAAGACACTTTCAAAAATGGGAAGGCTACAATGCTTGGAAATGGAGCAATTGGAGAAGCCATCATCAACAAGATGATTCTCAAAGGGAAAGATATCATCAACAACGGGAACGACACAACCCATGGAAATGGCGTAATTGGTAAACCGTATCTCCCCATTTAAATATGCATTTTATTTAGTATGCATGTTTTTATTTGTGCCGATATTGCAAATGAGTTTTTATAATTAAGGTCCTCAACAAATATTTGTGTTTTAAAATCCCTTGAAAATGAGACCTTACATGTTGCTTTTAAACTCTTATTGATTTTTATAGCATAAGCATATTTTTTGTGTTATCTCTTATTACTTGCCTACACTTGTGCTATTATATCTTGTGCAAATTGTTTAAGAGTTGTGTAGGTTATAATCTCATCAAGAGTCTTAAACCATCGAGGTATGATCACTCGTATTTGTCTTAGAACTCGATATTATGTTTATGCTCATGTCTTTCAAAATATTTCATTTCAACCCCTTAAGTGCCCCTAAATGACTTTGTAATTTTTTTTAAAAGGGCACTACTCGCTAAATCTTGTTTTTCTCGTATATGTGTTTTCACGAAACTCATATTTGTTGGATTTAGTCCATAATTATCTTTTTGCTAAGTTTTAAAACTTTTGGGGTAAAAAATCGAATTTTGGAATTTCTAGAAATGAAATTGCACTCAAACAAACCCGTACCCGGGAGCGGTACCGGCCGACCACACCAACGACACCCCACGACGGGTCGACCGGTAAAAACAGACGACAAAGGTCTTTATTTTTGAAACATGGGCTATTTCTCTTCATTTCATCTCTTAAAATTTTCGAACCCTAACTCTACTCTTCTCCAAAATTCTCTCAAAATATCCCAAAATCTCTCACAATATTCAATCCTTGAGCTTATAATACTCATATTCATCTTATTTTCATGGCACCCCGTCAATTCACCGGACGAAATCCTCAAAAGAGGAGAAGAAAGCAAAGGGGAGAATCTTCCTCCAACCCCCAACAAGATGATATTTCACAAGGAGATAATCAAAACCGGCTTACGGAAGAGGAGATTGTCGAATTAAGAGCCGGGATTTCAAAGTCGAACATTCATTGGGACTCTAGTAAGTTATCATTTCTTTACGAGCCTCCCTCTAGAGTTAATCGATTTCGATTTCTAAATAAACTTGTGGAGGAGCACTATGAAAACATTGGGTTGAACGGCAAGAAAATTGCGTGCACTCGTATGGTTTGATTTTTAGCATTTCATGATGAATTTCCGGAAATTAGGGCTTATTTTGAAATTCAAGGTTGGGTTTCATTATGGGATAATCCGTGTTTGCATTATGATGACGAGCTTATAAAACTTTTTTATGCAAATATGTGGATTGTTGATGCTACGGTAGATAATCCGTTGGAACTTCACATTTGTTAATGGTAGGCATTTTTCATGGACATTGGCCGATATTTGTAATCATTTTAATGTGCCGAATGATGGAGTGGTTAATGTGGATTGCACTCATTAGGATGATAATACTTTCGGTGTTTCACTAGATGAGGTGAAAACCTTTTTAGGAGTGTATCCCGGCGACATACTTAAATGCCGCCAAATTATCGGATTATATCTATTATTTGCTCCTATTGCATTTGTGGAAAAGAAGTAAAACTTCCAAGTAATCTCGAACTCTTTCTCACCTATAAGATTATTCGAGGAGAAAGAGTAAATTATGGGGCAATTTTTGTGTATTGCTTGTCGGAATCAAGAAGGCTTACTAAGAAAAAAAATATACCTTGGGAAATTTGATTTGCCGACTATTATACTTATCGGGATACCCGGAAAATGAGATGAACACTGAAATTTGTCACAATGACTTTGATAATGCCAACATTCTACAAATGGTAAGAATGCGACAACATTTACCATGGGTTCCCACCAAAGCCGCTAGGGCGTGCGACATCAACAACAACCTCGGGATGATTTCTTTAATGACAATGAGGTTGAAAATATCGGAAGAGATAATGTTGATGAACAAGGAGATGAGGAATAAGAGAATGTGGGGAATGAAGAGGAGGAACAATAAGTTGGGGAGGAAGAACACTTCAATGTAAGAAATGAGGAAGAAGATGAAAACGAGCCGGATGTTGAAGATTTAAGTCTCAAAGAGAGAATGGACAAAGTGGAAAGAGATACATTTAGAGATGTAGCTTCTCTTAGAAAAAAGCTCCGGGTTGTGAAGAAAGAAAATTCTAGTTTGAAAAAGTCAATCGACAATTGAAGAAATTCAACAAAGATCTTATCCCTGGAACTTGCTTCTCTTCGGACGAGGATTGATGTCCCCACCCCTCTGTTATCTTAGCATTTTCTTTTGTTCATGTTGTTTTGTATTTCTATGAACTATCTTGTAAAACTCTATTGCACTAATGAGATTTGCTTGTTTTCTTGAAAGGGTTAAAATAGCAAGTTGATAATGACTTGTGGATGATCATGATTTTGATGGAGTATTTGATGGTAAAAATACTCTAGTTTGGCATAGTTTGTTGTTGGTATGAAGTACTTGATGGTAAAAGTGCTTCTTTTAATTTTTGCTTAAATGCATTTGAGATGTCTTAATTATTTTGTTTAGATGAATAATTTGGGACATTTGTAATGTCTAATATGCATTGTTTGATACTTGACATGACTTGTTAGAGAATTTTTCTAACCGCAAGTCTACGGTGTCAAGTTTTAATATAGTGATATGAGTAGGGTTGTCGTATCCACAGAGAATGCGTGTATAAGTACCAATATAAATTACCTATGCTATATTTGACAGATCAATAATAGGTGGATGTCTCAATTTATAAATAAAAATAACTAGATATAACTAATCAAAATATAAACATCTAAATCTATGGGAGAATGAATTCTAGAGGTGTGATGAATCTAGTTTTCCCTTATATTATCAATATGATATATCAATCACAAATTACCAATTTATAAGTCAAGATTTCTACAATAATCATTTCCTCTCTCGAGTGCCAAATGATTTTAGATCACAATTGAGAAATCAATATCCCTATAAAGATCACCAATTGAAATCTCAATAAAAACTATGAATCTTGGTTGATGACTTCAAAGGATTCACAAATCTCTCAATTCTATGAAATCCTAGGTTATGCTATTTCAAGGCCATGTATTCAATTACCTCTCTCAAGTGTCAAATCAAATATACCAAACACTCTAAATTATTGATCAAATAATTTATAAGCAATAAATCCAAATAGCACAAATAGATTGGGAAATCTAGATTGACAAACCACAATATCAAAACATAAGTTCAAACATAGATTACATCACCCCTCTAGAATTATAAAGTTTAGCTCATCATGAAAATACAAATACCCATAATCAAATGAGAATGCATCTCAAATGATATATAAGAAACAACAAAGAAGGAATTAAGAAGGAATTAAAGAGATTAAAGAAGAATCTTATCTATTTCTAGATGATAAATGTCTTCAATCTTCTTCCCCAACTCCTTTATAGCATCCTCATTTTAGATCCAAAAATCGGACATTTATAGCATGTGTCTTGGTGGTGTTGGTTTTCATCCCCAAGTGTCCTCCATGCCCTAGTTCAAGCCTACCATGTATCTATTTATAGCATCCTCATTTTAGATCCAAAAATCGGACATTTCTTGTTTTGTCCGCCACCAGCTGCAGTCAATAAAATGGGCGTTAGGCGCCAAAACACAAACCCAGACTGCCCATTTTCGGTACCGGGTGTCTTCATATGAGTTGTAGCTCTCTCTCTTTGCTTTCCATAACCACTTGAATCAGCTCAATATCAATTTTGTAGAGAGAGTTATGACCAAAATACTAAACCCTGCCAGTGCTAGAAATTCCAGACACATTTGGACGTTTCTTCAAATCAATCTTTCGTTGTTTGATCATTCTTGCTTGTTTTGACACATGACTCATTAAAATGACTCTAGACTCAATATAATTGGCCCTCAACATGGCTTGGCCACTCAAATGACTCGAAACAATAGAAATTAATACATAACCTATGAGATATAACAAAAACGACTCAAAATACTCAAAAACAACACAAAACTCTAGTCTCGGAAGCCCAAATCAATGGTATAAAGCCAAGTGAACAGTAATACCTTGATTATTTTTATTGGGTCAAACCCTTGAGAATTTATTTTGTTTTGAGCCTCTTATTTGATAGACAAATGTTGAAAAATTGTTTTTGGGTGATGATATGAAAAACTTGGTTTAAACTCCTTTGCAAGGGCTATATACACCTTCTTTAAACGTTGACGCCTGCCAAGTGTTCGATATATTGCTTCAATGAAAAACTCATCACCTACATGATTCTCTTATTTTTAAATATCTTAAATTCTTATTGAGATCATGTTTTTGGCTAACAAATGAGCTTATGGTTTTCTTATGATACATCTCTCCCTTTTTTTTTGGATTCTAAGCTTAATTCTTTCAATGGTTAATAAATTGTATTATTGGCAAACTTGTATGATGTTTTTATCATCCTAACATTCTTTTTGATGATTCCAAAGGGGGAGAAACAATGTACAAAATAATATATGAATAAAAAACTGTTTGATACATGTTTTTATCTTAATTTTGATGATTTTATTTTTACACCAAAACAATGTTTTTAATTGTTGTCCAAATTCTCCTATATGATCTCAAATGGTTTCAATATTTTTCCGAGTATTTCTTCAAGTTTATTTTCGACTAAATTGGACAATGCTTTTAATGATTTTATGTCAAAGTGTTTTTACATCCTAAATATGTTTCTAAATGTTGTCCTAATACTTCCGATCGTTCGAAAATGTTTTTACTATTTTTCGGAGTATTTCTTGGAGTTTATTTTCGATAAAATATTGGACAACACTTTTATTTTGAGGACAACCGGTCGCCCTATAGGGCAACCCATACCTGAAGATGTATTTTGGAACAGAAAAGGAGACGGAGTAAATATTGAGCAGGTCGACCAGTCGCCCAGGGTGCGACCGGTGCCTGCAAGTATAGCTCTGAAACAGAACTCCCTGATTCTCCATTTGGGCATGGTCGATCGGCTGATGTGGGGGTCGACCGGTCGAAGCCTACGTCGACCGGTCGCCCCGTGTAAATTTGTGTTACAATTATTTCAAACTTTATTTCTGTGTGACCGGTCGCCCTATCTTTTGACAGCAAAATCTGACCGTTTGACAGCAGACATCTTTTCCTTAAAATGTGGGATTGATTTCTAACAGCTATATTCTTGATTTTAATTGTATTTTTCTGTAGATTTTCAATCCCCAAGAGGAGCCTATGCTTGATCAATCATATCCTATAAATAGAGGAAGTTTTGGAGCAATCAAAATAACCATTGAGATACAACACAACAAGATACACTTCAAGCAAACACTTGTTCTTCATTGTCATTATTCTTGTTGTAATTTTGCCTAGCTTATCACTTTCACATCCTTGAGGTCTAGGCTATTCTTGATTACATTTTGCACTCATATTGTAATATTCATTATTGAGTTGTAATCTTGATTTTTGGTCATCATTCAACACAAGACATCCTTGTGAGTATTCTTGTGGTAAGAATACACTTGGGTGATCTAGGTGATAGGTGTGTCAAGAGTGTGGTGCTCTTGAGGTGTTGAAGAATTTGGTATTCTTCAAGATTGAAGATTGTGATGATCTTCAAAGGTGCCGTTGAAGGAAGATTGAGGTAATCTTCAAAGGGAGATTGTGGTAATCTCCAAAGGTGGTGTTGAAGAAGAGTGTGTTGCTCTTCAAGGTGTTGTAAGTTGAGTTTGTATTAATTTTGGTAATTAATAAAATTCTTTTTCTTTTTGAAATCCATCCCGGATATACTGGGGTGGTAGAGGATTAGGCCCTAGGTGGGTTGAACCTCTATAAATCGTTGAGTGTTGTTTACTTTCCGCTCCTTTATTATTGTCTTTGAGCATTCGGTTCGAAAAAGAGGGTTGTTGGGAAATTATTTTGTAGATTTTGATGAATGCCATGTAAAACTTAGAATAGGAAGTTGGCACCCCATTTTTGTTGTAAATTGCATTGTAATCGATAGGGCTGGTCGAGTGAGTTAAGTCACCTATGCCCCGAACATGCAAGAAGACAACCGAGACTAGAAGGAAGACTCACCGTGAGGCAAATGAGTATGGCAAAGAAGAGAAGATAGGAACTCGACTGAAGGTGCAGCTGAGTGAAGTATCAGTCAAGTCAACTCAAGATAACCAAGTCTCAAGTTGAAGTGACAGAAGAGTCATCCAATGATTGGAAGTCGACTCAAGTCACCTGGGGGAAGGCAAGGAAATGCAAATCAAGTCGAGATAATCGAAAGAGATCCGTTGCACGTAAATCAAGAGAATTACTTAAACAAGTAATACTTCCATACTACCTTTCTTAAAGTGCACAATCCCGTAAGCGTGCAAAAGGAATAAACCAATGGGAAGCACTCGCACTGTGTCGATCTCCGAAAAGTCAAGGATCATGTATACGAGGAAATGTCAATTCCAAGAACTGCAACAAGACAAACCAACGACCACAAGTGACTTTCAAAAACAAGCCTATCTCTTCAACGGGCAGAGTTTTGAAAGACCACTATAAAAGACTGAGGAGTTTATTTGAGAAAAGGTTACCTTGACCATCTGAGAATTGAATACAAGCAAGAAAGAAACATTTGTAACCTGAAATATTCTCAAGTTATTGAACGCTCAATCCTCAAGCCTACATTAAGAAGGAAATCAATCCTACACTCACCCGTGAAGGAAAGACGACTTCAATTAGTTGAAGAGGAAACATTTAAAGAATCAAGGGGTCTACATTCCATGAAGGATTGTAGGAAGGTTCAAGGTCGAACCAGACTTAAGTTATTTGGAGGGCTTCGTGATCAAATCCAAGGAACTTGAGAAAGTGGGCTGTAGTAGCAAGGCAGCTGCCCTGTGAAGAAGATGAGTCGTATGAGAAGCCACCGTGTGACCAAGGCATCTCCGGCGAGTCCCAAAGGATCAAGTCACCGTGTGATCAAGACTTTTATCTCGGATCAAGTTAACCACTCGTATATTGATCAATACTTAGTGGATTCCTCCAGAGTTGGAGAAGAGATGAGTAGAAGAATTACCCCATCTTCGAAAAATCTATAAAAACTTGTTGTGTTATTTACATTTCAAAGACTTTAATTTCTCGCATATTACACTTATATCTCACGATAAATTTGCAATCCAATTGATAATCAACAAAGTACTAAAACCAAGTATTGAAACAAACTTAAACCAAAATCAAGGGTGTTAAGTCTTCTCAATAAAACATATCACAAATTAAGTTAAGTCTTTAGTCAAAACAATTGAGTTATTCTATCAACAAATTCGATGAGTCATGAGTGACTAACTCACCGATTAACTAACTTAGTTGTCCATCAAGGACTTAGTTGTGTAGTATTAACTCAATATTTAAAATGACTAAATTTGAAAAGTTGGTAAGGTTTATTCAACCTCCTTCTAAACCTTACACTCACACCCCTTGGGACCTACAAGTGGTATCGAGCGGTTGGTTCATTGAGCTTTACTGACCGGTTACTTGAACTAGATCTCCAAATCTTTCAAAGACTGTTTTTGATTTGATCTTTCAAAACTCTTTTAATCAAAGAAAGTTATTATCATGGAAGCAAACTTGACACGCATCCCTATGTTCACTATTGAGGAATTTGATAATTGGAAAATTCGTATGCGAGCTCATCTATCAAAGATTACACGATGAAATGTGGATAGTGATAGAAGATGGGCCACCGCAAATTTTAAAAGTGAACACAAATAAAAGGAGAGCTGCAAATGAAGGTGAAGAGGATGTTGCTCCCAGCACGATTATGGTTGAAAAACCGAGAGCCGAATGGACAAATGATGACAGAAAAGATATAACTTAGACAATGTGGCCAAGGACATTCTTTACAAAACTTTGGACAAAGCCATGTTCAATAAAGTCAAATCATGCAAAACGGCTAAAGAAATCGAACAAGCTAACCTTGATTTGTGAAGGCTCGAGCAAATCAAGGAAAATAAACTATCTCTTCTTTGTACAAAAATTTGAAAATTTTAAAATGCTTGCAGGAGAGACCTTGGATCACCGGATGCTTGGTTCACGTAAATTACCAATGAGCTATCTCGCACTTGGAAAAGAATATACACGAGAATGAAATGTGTATGAAGATTCTAAGAAGTCTCCCAGCTGAATGGGAAATGAAGGTCATGGCACTGAGGCATTCCATGGACCTATCCAAGACATCCAACCATGAGCCATTCTCAGATCTCAAGGCCTACAAATTTGAGTTGAGGAGAAAAGACCAAGAGGAGACAGCTGTGCCCAAAATAGCTGCTCTAATTGTTAAGGATGGCAAGAGAGCTGAGGTCAAAGAAGTCATTGACCAAGAGGAAATAACCCTGATGGTTAAAAGGTTTAACAAGTTCTTCAATAAGAACTACAAGAGAGGCAAGGGCGAATCCTCCAGAAGACACTCAGCTCCCTCCAAGTCAAGGGAAGATAGGCCAACCAAGATAGCAGAGCATCAAAAAGTTGAATATCAAAGGGCTGGCAATCCAAGAATGGAAAGAGCTGATCAAAAGGTTGAAAATCTATGCTGGAACTGCAGACAACTAGGTCACTATGCTATTGATTGCCCATATCCTGTAGTCAACAAATACAGGAATGAAGAGGAAAGAAGACAAGAAAAGAAAAAGGCAATGTTGGCTGCAGAGACTGCTTAGACAACCAAGTCAAAAGATACAGCTGATTCAGAGAGTAGTGAAGCTGACTACTCAAGTGACTCTGAAGAAGAAGCCTTGATCTGTTTAATGGCCAAGGAACAAGACCAACCTGACCAAGAAGATGAGGTACACTCTAACTCATCACACTCAGATTCTAGTGATAGTGACTGTGACACACACACTTCATCACCCACTGATCTTTATGATTCATTAGGCAAAATGATGAAAGACTTTGAACACATTAAATCCTCACACACACTACTAAATGAGGAAAATAGCCCACTCAAGAGCCAAAACTCTCAGCTGACTAAGGAGCTGAGTACTCTAAGTCAAATAGCTGATGAGAATAAAAGTCTAAAGGCTGAAAATGCTAAGTTAATAGCAGAAATAGCTGTTATAGAAAAGAGGGAGAATGACCTCAAAAATGTGATTGCCTCATTCACTAATGCATCTAAATCCTTGGATGACCTTATTATAAGTCAAAGAGAATGTGGAGACAAGACAGGCTTAGGATTTAATTCATCTGTGCTATGTCAAGCTCCAAAAGTGATTTTGGAAAAAGGATCTTCAAGTAATGAAGTATCTCAAAAATCCAAAACTCCAAATGGTGCACACACATTTATTCTAAAGCACAATCACAAGCAAACTAGCCTTGGTTATAAAGGAAAAGGAAAGTCACAATTGAGTGTCTTTGAGAGACAAAATTGAGAAGAAATCCAGCCGAGTTCCTCAGCAAACTCCAAATAGAAAATACTCTGTAAAGAAGAAACAGAGCTACCAAAAGTCCCATAAATTCTATAAAAGAAATATATATGATGGGAATGGTAGAAACTACCCAAGCCAAGCTGATTGGAATAATGTGAACTATCAACAAAGATATATGGAATATAAGCCTAAATGGCAAATGCCTAAAACTCAACAAAGGCCATTCCAAAGGCATAAGAGCTATCATCGGCACACTTATGCACCTAGGCACTACACTCAGAGATATCACAACTACCCAAATACAACAATTGCTAAAACACATTCACATGCATACAGACAAAAGAGACAGTTGTATGAACCTAGAACCCCCAAGCAATTTGCTAAAGTTAATTATGATTATGGCACTGATAGATGGCAACCTCTTAGAGTCAAATCATTTGGCTATATGCTGGTTGGATCATCTTATAATACTAACCCCTTAGGACCCAGGCAAGTATGGGTACCTAAAATCTAATTTCCTTGATTGCAGGTTCAAGGAACAACTGATTGCCAAGGAACCTGGTACATGGATAGTGGCTGTTCCAGACATATGACAGGAAACAAGAAAAATCTGTCAAAATTCAAGGAAGTCAGAGGTGCAAAAGTCATATTTGGAGGAAATGAAGCTCCAGGAGAAATAAGGGGGACTGGATCCATCAAGAAAAATGGATTAGAAATCTCAGATGTTGCATATGTTGAAGGACTCAACTTCAACTTGCTAAGCATCAGCACTTTGTGACAAGGGTTATAATGTTGGATTCAACATGGGTATATGCCAAATCAAGGACACTGAATCCAATGAAGTTGTCTTTGCAAGGATGCGTGATAAAAAAGAACATGTATGTGGTAGATTGGTCAACCGCAACACCAAGCACTTGTCTCATAGCAAAGAGCACAACCGAATCTAGTTGGTCGTGGGCACAAGAAGCCGAGTCACCCGAATTTCAAAACAATTAACAAGCTTGCCAGAGCAATCTTGTAGAAGGACTTCCGGACTCGAGTGTACAATAAGGAAAGTGTATGTGATGCATGCCGATGGGAAAACAAATCAAATCATCATTCAAAGAAAAGACATGTCCATCTTCAACTACAATATTTCACCGCTACATATGGATCTATTTGGTCCAATTGAACCAAATAGCATAAGTGGGAAGAAATACACCTTGGTGGTAGTAGATGACTACTCAAGATATACATGGACAATATTCATGTGTAAAAAGAAAGAAACTCTGCAAAAACTACCACAATCGATGAAAAGAATCCAAAATGAGAAGAGTCAAACCATTATCAAAATAAGATCCGACAGAGGAACCGAGTTTGTCAATGGTATAATCACTCAAGATCTTGTATTGAAAATGGTATTGGTCATGAATTATCTCAGCAAAGGACTCCACAACAAAATGGAGTTGCGAAAGAATGAACAGAACTCTTAAAGAAGCGGAAAGACCATGTTAGTCAAGCAGGCTACCTAAAAGATTTTGGGTCAAGCAATAAACACAAAGATGCTATACTCAAAATAGATGCATGATAAAAGACAAAAAATGACAAAGACTCCCTATGAGATTTGGACAGGGAGAAAGCCAAATGTTGTATATTTTAGAATATTTGGATGCAAATGCTTCATCCATAACAATGGCAAAGATAATTTAAAGGCTTTTGATGCTAAAGCTGATGAAGGTATCTTCTTGGGATACTCAGCTGAAAGCAAAGCCTACAGAGTACTCAACAAGAGGACTATGGTTATAGAAGAATCCATCCATGTGGTGTTCGATGAGCCCAATGTAAATGGAAAACACATTGAAGAGTCGGCTGATAAGCTGAATCAACCAACCATGCAGAAGAGTCCCTATGTTGAAGCTGAAGCTGGAATTATAAACCCAGAAGAAGATGAGATAGCTAAGTCTCAAAAACAACCGGAAAATTTGCAGCTAAGTGATGATGAAAGAGCTGATCAAAATAACACACCTGCAAGACGACTGAATCCAGCTAACTTACTCCAACCTGATGTAAGATGGCTGAGAGACCATCCACCAGAACTAGTCATTGGAGATGTAGGAGAAGGTGTCAAAACGAGATCCAGAACTCAACAAGAAGCAATGTTCAGATGCTTCATCTCACAAATAGAACCAAAAGATGTGTCTCAAGCATTGTAAAACTTAGAATAGGAAGTTGACACCCCATTTTTGTTGTAAACTGCATTGTAATAGATAGGGTTGGTCGAGCTAAGTTAAGTCAGCTATGCCTAAACATGCGAGAAGACAACTGGAGACTAGAAGAAAGACTCCGCTGCGAGACAGTTGAGCATGGCAAAGAAGAGAAGACGGGAACTCGACTGAAGGTGCAGCTGAGATGCAGCTGAGTAAAGTGTCAGTCAAGTCAACTCAAGATAGCTAAGTCTCAATGTTGAAGTGATAGAAGAGTCATCCAATGATTGGAAGCTGACTCGAAGTCACCTAGGGATGTTAAGAAAATGCAGTCAAGTCAAGACAACTGAAAGAGATCCGTTGCACAGAAATCAAAAGAATTACTTAAACAAGTAATACCTCCATACTGCCTTTCTCGAAGTGCTCAGTCCCAGAAGCGTGCAAGAGGAATAAACCAATGGGAAGCACTACACTCGTTTCAGAATTCTGAAAAGCTGAAAAAACATTCATACGAGGAAGTTGAAATTCAAAGGACTGCAACAAGACAAGCCAACGACCACAAGTGACTTTAAAAAATAAGCCTATCTCTTCAACGGGCAGATTTTTGAAAGATCACTATAAAAGGCTAAGGAATCACTCAGAGAGAAGGTTACCGACCTGAACCACGAACATTCAAGCAAAACATTTGAGATGTAACCTAAAATATTCTCAAGTAATTCAAGATTAATCCTCAAGCCTACATTACGAAGGAAATCAATCCAACACTCACCTGTGAAGGAAAGATAACTTGAATCAGTTGAAGAAGAAGTTTTTGAAGAATCAAGGGGGTCTACATTCCACGAGAGATTGTAGAAAGGTTCAAGGTCGAACCAAGCTTAAGCTATTTGGAGGGCTTCGTGATCAAATCCAAGGAACTTAAGCAAGTGAGTCAGAGTAGCAAGGCAAATGCCTGTGAAGAAGCCGAGTCGCACGAGAAGCCACCACCGTGTGACCAAGGCATCTCCGATCGAGTCCCAAAGGATCAAGTCACCGCATGATCAAGACTTGTATCCGGACCATTAACCACTCGTATATTGATCGAGTATTTAGTGGATTCCTCCAGAGCTGGAGAAGAGAGGAGTAGAAGAATTACCCCATCTTCGAACCTCTATAAAACTATTGTGTCATTTACATTTCAAAGACTTTAATTTCTCGCATCTTATTTTTATATCTCACGATAAATTTGCTATCCAATTGATAATCAACTCGAGCGCTAAAACTAAGTATCAAAACAAACTTAACCAAATTCAAGGTGTTAAGTCTTCCAATGAAAACAAATCACGACGAAAGTTAAGTCTTTAGTCAAAACAAAATTTGAGTTACTCTATCAACAAATTCGATCAGTCTCATGCTGAGTGCCTAACTCATTGATTAACTAACTTAGTCAGCCCATCAAGGACACAAATCGTGAAGTATTAACTCTGATCATTTTTTAAAAGGACTAAATCGAAAAGTTGGTAAGGTTTATTCAACCCCCCCTCTAAACCTTACACTCATACCCCTTGGGACCAACATGGGGTGTGTCTTTTGTGAAACAACAAATGGGAGATAAGTTGGATATCCGATCCATCTTATGTAAGTTCGTGGGGTATCCAAGAGAGTCTATAGGATACTATTTAAATGATCCTTCGGAACAAAATGTTTTTGTTTTGAGGAATGCTACTTTCCTTGAAGAAGAATTTCTTTCTCAGAGGAGTGGCGAAGAAGTAGAAATTGAAGAAGTTCAAGAACCACAGAATTTCCCAAATGTTGTCGCAGATAATGCACCAGCTGAAGCTGGACCATCTAAAGCACAACCTCTTCGGAAATCTGAAAGGGTTTCAAAGGCGCTGAGAGGCTAAACCTTTTATTAGAGAACAAAGTGTAAGTCCAAGCGGCTACGATAATCTAGAGGGGGGGGTGAATAGATTATCTCCATCTTTTTAATTTCGCCCTCTTTTTAAAACCGAATGCTCAAATACAATAATAAAGGTGCGGAATGTAAACAACACACGTCGATTTAAAGAGGTTCAACCCACCTAGGCCTAATCCTCTACCACCCCAAAGATATCCGGATGGATTTCAAAGAAAAAGAATTTTATTAATTACCAAAATTAATACAAATTCAACTTACAACACCTTGAAGAGCACCACACTCTTCTTTCAACACCACCTTTGGAGATTACCACAATCTCCCTTTGAAGATTACCACAATCTTCCTTCAATGGCACCTTGTGAAGATTACCACAATCTTCAACCTTGAAGAATACCAAATTCTTCAACACCTCAATAAGAAGATCACCACAATCTTCTTGCACCTATCACCTAGATCATCCAAATGTGCTCTTTCCACAAGAACACTCACAAGGATATCTTGTGTTTGAATGATAACCAAAAATCAAGATTACAACTCAATAATGAATATTACAATTTGAGTGCGAAGTGTAATCAAGAATAGTCTAGACCTCAAAGATGTGAAAGTGATAAGCTAGGCAATTTTACAACAAGAATAATAACAATGAAAGACCAAGTATTTGCTTGAAGTGTATCTTGTTGTGTTGTATCTCAATTGTTGTATTGGTTGCTCCAAAACTTCCTCTATTTATAGGAGATGATTGATCAAGCATAGGCTCCTCTTGGGTATTGAAAATCTACAAAAAAATACAATTAAAATCAAGAATATAGCTGTTAGAAATCAATCCCACAATTTAAGGAAATGTGTCTCGCAAACGGTCATATTTTTTTGTCATTAATACACAGGCGACCGGTCGCACGAAATAAGAGAAATAAGAACACTTTGAAAAATTCAACAGGGCGACCGTCGACATAGGCTTCGACCGACCGGTCGACCCCGCCTCAACCGGTCCCCTAATTAAAAAGACGAAGAGATTTTGTTCTTTCAAAGCCAAACATGCAGTGTCGGCCGATCGGCGGACCGAATCCGACCGACCGGTCGACCTGCCTATTTTTTCTTCCGTCTCATTTTCTGTTTCTAAAAACATCTTCAGGTACGGGTTGCCCTATAGGGCGACCGGTCGACCACGAGACAGAAATGTTGTCCAATTTTTGTCGAAAGTAAAACTCAGGAAATACTCCGAAAATTTAGTAAAAACATTTTAAATCGATCGAGAGTATTTAGACAACATTTAGGAACATGTTATAGGAGTAAAACCCCATTGATATAAAATCATTAAAAGTGTTGTCCATTATTATCAAAAATAAACTTGAGGAAATACTCCGGAAAATATTAAAACCATTTTAAATCATTTAGGAGTATTTGGACAACCTTTAAAAACATTGTTTTGGTGATAAAATAAAATCATCAAAATTAAGATACAAACATGTATGAAACAATCTCCCCCTTTTTGATGATTACAAACCAAAACAATTTTAACACAAACTAAGAGAGCAATTTTAGAAATGATTTTCCGATAAAAACATTTGACCGTTTGGAAGCAACCAAAATTTCCCAAAATATTAAAGCAACCAAGTAGGGAGTAAATAGTTTTTAATAATAAGCACAAGCTCCCCCTATCAACAAGCATATCAAGAATAATGTAAAAACAATTTTTCCATAAGCTAAAAGCTTTAGCTTTTACAATTTGTTTAAGAGCTTATAAGCTCCCCCTGTCACAAAACATCATTAGACAATTATATAAAGTCCATCAAGCAACAATTGGACTAAGAACAAATCACAACTCATGGCTTTTATGAGCCATAGCTTATAGCTTTTATGACAAGCTTTTATTAGCTTCTTTGAGCTAATGAGCCAATATCCTGTTTCTCCCCCTTTGGAATCATCAAAAAGAATGTTAGGATGGTGAAAACACCATACAATAATATCAAAGCGTGCCAAAGGGACGGTTTAATAACCGTTGAGCAATTAAAGCATAATAATCCGAGGAAAATGGGAGAATGAAACATAAGAGATCTATAAGCTCATTAGTAATCTAAAAACATGATTTCAAAAAGATTTTAAGACTTTTTTTGAAGCAAGAGAATCATATAGAAGTTGAAAGTTTCATAGCGACATTTCAACAAACACCTTGTGTGCGTGAGAAATAAAAGAGTTTGCATATAGTCCTTGTAAAAGTTTCAAGCCAAAAAATTTACATATCATCAATCAACCTCATTCCAAAACTCAAAAAGATCATATGCACCATATGCAACAATTTGTTCATCAAATAAGAAGCTCAAAGTAGATTCTCAAGGGTTCAACCCAATTGAGATAAGCTAAAAATGATCAAGGCATTACAAATGCCAAAAATTAGAGCATCCATCAAGTAATAAGTCATGCTTTCAACAATACATGTATCAAATGTCCCAACATATCCAACTAAGCATAATGAACAAGGCATTAAGAGAGGCACTTTTACCATCAAGTACTTCATATCAATTATCAAACAATGCTTTAGAGTATTTTTACCATCAAATACTCCATCAAAGTCATGATCATTCACAAGTCATTATCAACTTGCAATTTTAACCCTTTTAAGAAAGACAAGCAAATATCATTAGTACAAATGAGTTTTACAAAAAGTTCATCAAAATACAAAGCATCATTAATGAAAATACTAGAAAGTAAAGGGGGTGGGGACATCATTCCTCATCCGAGGAGAAGCAAGATCTGGGAATAAAATCATTGATAAATTTCTTTAATTTGCCGATAGACTTTTGCATTTTGGAGGTCTTTTGCTCCAAAGCCTCATATCTCGTCTCATGAAAAGCCCTCATCTCATCAAATTCGGCTTGAGTATACCTCCTAGGCGGTTGAGCACTGGTATTACCCTCCGGATTGCTCGGTTCACCCTCTTCTGCCAATCTTGCGGCCTCGGCGTCATCAAAGTAGTCATTAGGATCGGGGGACTCTTGACCTCTTCCTCTAGCCATTTTGGTTGGTCGGATGTCCATATTCTTGCGCATTGTGACCATTTGGGAGATATTATCAATGTCGAAGTCATTTTGAAATACTTCCGAGTTACACTCCGACGAAGGAAGTCCCAATTGAATAAGAAGTTTACAAATCCAATTTCCCATAACTAACTTCTTATTTCCTTGAGTGATGGACTCGATTAGACATTGAATAAGTATGGCACCAAAGTTAAGTGGTTCCCTCCTAGCAATCTTATAAGTCAAAAAGTAATCCATGTTGCTAGGCATCTTTCCCGATTTACCACAAATGCAATATGAGACAATGACCGACAAAATACGATGCTCAAGTGTCATTGCCAACAAAGAATACTTTGGCCATACTCCCAAATACGTCTTCACTTCTTTCATTGACACTCCCAACATTTCATCATTCCAAGTCCCACAAGAGAAATAATCCCAACCACCTTCTCTAACACGTAAAAGCCGGCAAATATCATTGGGAGTCCATCTAAAATGACGACCCCTTATAAGTGAATTTACGGCTATAGGCTTCCTTTCAACATCATATTCGACCCACATATTGGCATAAAAGAGTTGGATAATATCATCATCATACAAAACATAAGCATGTTCAAATAAATACATCCAACCTTGCTCCTCAAAAAATCCTCTTATAGTGGGATACTCATTTGTAAATGAACTAAAACGACACATTTTAGTCCGAGCAATAGATTTTCCTCCCATTCCCGAATCCTCATAATACCATTCTGCATATTTATTGATGAAATTAAGAACATTGTGGGAATTAGGGGCTTGAGTAACAAAGGATTTTTTACCTTTCGCCCAACGGCAATTTTGGAGCGAGATTGTTCCGCGTAGCTCGGTAATTTGGGCCCGAGAGAGAATGGGATTTTGAACATCATCACCTTCTTGAGCCACGTTTCTTTGAGCGGCTCGAATATCCCTTTGTTCGGCTTCCTCTTGCCGATTTCTTGACGAACCCTCTCCGCCCCTTCTACGCTTGGAGATGGGATTTCGACCAGTGGAATTCTTTGGGGGAGCCATATATGTAAGATTCTTGTGAAAATAAGAAGATTAGCAACAAGAATCGTGAAATATGATGAAGAATTGAAGATTTTGGGAGAAAGGGGGTGGTATTCTCGCTGTTAAGGGTTTGAGAGAAATAGCTCGTCTGTTTTGAAATGAAGAACAGAACGATTTTAAGTTGTGATTTTGTACTGGGCGACCGGTCGAGGTAGGGTGCGACCGGTCGAGGTGCAGGGCGACCGGTCGCCCCTGCTTTGACCGTCCCAGTGCAATTTTTCTTTCACAGAATTTTCCAAAATTCGATTTTTCACCCCAAAAGTTTTAAAACTTTGCAAAAAGATAATTTTGGACAAAGTCCAACAAATACGGGTTTCGGAAAACATAAATTTGAGAAAATCGAGACTTAGAGAGTAGTGCCCTTTTAAGAGAATTTTTGCAAAATCATTTAGGGGCACTTAAGGGGTTAAAGTGAAATATCTTGAAAGATATGTGCATAAGTATAATATCGAGTTTTAAGGTAAATACGATTGAACGTACCTCGATAGTTTAAGAAACTTGAAGACGTAATAGCCAATGAGCATGAGATATGTATCCTACACAATTCTTAAAACATATCTAGCACAAATCATAATGATAAAAGTGTAGGCTGAGAGATATCACAAGTAAGCTCATGCCATAAAAATCCATAAAAGATGATAACACACTTTAGTCTACAAAAATGAACAAGAGTTTTAAAAACATCATATAAGGTCTTCTTTTTCAAAAAAATTTAAAAAGCACAAGTATATATTGAAGGCCTTAATTAAAAATAAATATTTGAAAACTCATTTTGCAATTAAGACACAAATAAAAGCATGCATAATAACAAAATAAAATGCATATTTAAATAGGGAGATACGGGTTACCAATTACGCCATTTTAATGGGTTGTGCCGTTCCCATTGTTGATGGTATCTTCCCCTTGAGAAGTCACTTTGTTGATGATGACTTCTTTGATTTCTCCATTTCCAAGGTTTGTTGCCTTCCCATTGTTGAAAGTCTCTTCTTCTTTGAAAATCATCTTGTTGATGATGTCTTTGCCATTTCCATGGATTGTGTTCTTCCCATTTTTGATTATATCCTCTTCTTGGAAATTGGCTTTGTCGAAAATAGTTTCTCCTTCTTTGATCAAATGAAATGGTCATTTGATGTCTTCTTAGAGGTATGAATTTTCTTCGATCATCATTTCGCAGGGTACCTAATATGATATTATTTTGTGGTACCCTCATGTGTTTGGGTCCTTTGGGGTTAGTCTTGAGACTTTTAGGTCTCCAATGATAATTAGAGCTATTTCTAGCTCGACAAAAATTAGCCGTATGACCCTTTTTACCGCAATAGAAACATGTGACAATTCTAGGAGCATAATGACCAACATGCTTAGAGACTTGATTCTTTTTCAAGTGATTGACATCCTTAGGCTTATGATCAAGTTCTAGTTTCGAATTATTACAACAATCAACAATCTTAGTCATCTTATCGGTACTCAAGTTGGATTTAGATAAATCATTTTTCAAGCAATTTATATCCTCAACAATAGTACTATTTTCTTTTTGAAGGTTTCTAACCTTGTCAAGTGTGGTGGTGTGAGCACATGATAGTGATTCATAAGAAGTAAGTAAACTATCCTTATCATTTTTCAAAATATTGAATTCCTTTTTCAAATTTTTGTATTTAACAAGTAAGCTTTGGAATTGATTTTGAAGTTCATCATAATCATTTTGCAAATCACTATAATCATTTTGAGTAGCAATATCATATGAAGTAGAGGGTTTAAGACATACCTCATTTTCTTCTTTGATGCCCATTAAACAATATTCAACTTCTTCATAGTTGGAAGTTGTAGGAGGCTTGTTCCTTAGATTTGAGCTTGTATGACCTTGAGAAGTAGATGCTTTTGTTTGGCTCCTATCATTTGCAAATACTCCATAGATGGCTTCTAATTTTTGCCATACTTCATGTGCCGACTTTATTCCTACAATATGTTCATATTCTAGATTAGTAAATGAACAATACAAAATATTTAAAGCCTTACCGTTTAAGGAGATGATTTTCTTTTCTTCATCATTGAGCTTTTTGAAGCCTTTTGAGGTGTGTGGTGTATCTTTCATCGGAATGGATTCTCCATTCATGACGGTGTTCCAAATGTCGAACCCGCAACCTTGTAAGTAGCATTCCATTCTTTCTTTCCAAAAAATAAAATTCTTGGAATCAAATGGTGGTGGCTTGGTGGTGGAGGTGCCGGATAGATGAGCTTCGTTCGTAGCCAACGATCGTTTCTCTTCACTTGCGATGTGAAACGAGCTTGCCAAAGAGTTTGGCTCTGATACCACTTGTAAGTCTAAGCGGCTACGATAATCTAGAGGGGGGGTGAATAGATTATCTCCATCTTTTTAATTTCGCCCTCTTTTTAAAACCGAATGCTCAAATACAATAATAAAGGTGCGGAATGTAAACAACACACGTCGATTTAAAGAGGTTCAACCCACCTAGGGCCTAATCCTCTACCACCCCAAAGATATCCGGATGGATTTCAAAGAAAAAGAATTTTATTAATTACCAAAATTAATACAAATTCAACTTACAACACCTTGAAGAGCACCACACTCTTTCTTTCAACACCACCTTTGAAATTACCACAATCTCCCTTTGAAGATTACCACAATCTTCCTTCAACGGCACCTTGTGAAGATTACCACAATCTTCAACCTTGAAGAATACCAAATTCTTCAACACCTCAATAAGAAGATCACCACAATCTTCTTGCACCTATCACCTAGATCATCCAAATGTGCTCTTTCCACAAGAACACTCACAAGGATATCTTGTGTTTGAATGATAACCAAAAATCAAGATTACAACTCAATAATGAATATTACAATTTGAGTGCGAAGTGTAATCAAGAATAGTCTAGACCTCAAAGATGTGAAAGTGATAAGCTAGGCAATTTTACAACAAGAATAATAACAATGAAAGACCAAGTATTTGCTTGAAGTGTATCTTGTTGTGTTGTATCTCAATTGTTGTATTGGTTGCTCCAAAACTTCCTCTATTTATAGGAGATGATTGATCAAGCATAGGCTCCTCTTGGGGATTGAAAATCTACAGAAAAATACAATTAAAATCAAGAATATAGCTGTTAGAAATCAATCCCACAATTTAAGGAAATGTGTCTCATTGGCCAAACGGTTATATTTTTGTCATCAATACACAAGGGCGACCGGTCGCACGTAAATAAGAGAAATAAGAACACTTTGAAAAATTCAACAGGCGACCACGGCCGACATAGGCTTCGACCGGTCGACCCATGTCTCAACCGGTCCCCTAATTAAAAAGACGAAGAGATTTTGTTCTGCTTTCAAAGCCAAACATGCAGGTCGATCGACCGGGCGACGGGACGGACGACGCCGCATGCGACCGGTCGACCTGCGCCTATTTTTCTTCCGTCTTATTTTCTACTGCTTCTAAAAACATCTTCAGTACGGGTTGCCCTATAGGCGACCTGGCCGACCACGAGATAGAAATGTTGTCCAATTTTTGTCGAAAGTAAAACTCAAGAAATACTCCAAAATTTAGTAAAAACATTTTAAACCGATCGAGAGTATTTAGACAACATTTAGGAACCTGTTATAGGAGTAAAAACCCATTGATATAAAATCATTAAAAGTGTTGTCCATTATTACCAAAAATAAACTTGAGGAAATACTCCAGAAAATATTAAAACTATTTTAAATCATTTAGGAGTATTTGGACAACCTTTAAAAATATTGTTTTGGTGATAAAATAAAATCATCAAAATTAAGATACAAACATGTATCAAACACAAAGAAGAGGGACTCCTTTTGGATAATGATCCAAGAAGCTATGAAGAGGCGATGTCAGACATCGACTCAGATAAATGGAAATAAGCAATGCAGTCCGAAATTGACTCCATATACTCCAACAAGGTATGGACCTTGGTGGACCCACCACATGGAATTGTTCCCATTAGTTGCAAATGGGTCTACAAGCGAAAGCTTGGAGTAGATGGAGAGGTGGCGACCTTTAAAGCACGTTTGGTTGCAAAAGGTTACACTCAAAAGAAAGGAGTTGATTATGATGAGACCTTTTCACTAGTAGCGATGCTTAAATCCATTCGGATCTTGCTAGCCATATCAGCGTATTATGACTATGAGATATGGCAAATGGATGTGAAGACTGCTTTTCTTAATGGAAACATTAAAGAAGAGATCTATATGAAGCAACCAGAGGGCTTCATATCCAATAGAAGCTAGCAAAAGGTTTGTAAACTCCAGAGATCCATTTATGTACTCAAACAGGCTTCTAGGAGTTGGAACATTCGATTTGATGAAACGATCAAAACATTTGATTTTCACAAAAATTCAGATGAACCATGTGTATATAAGAAGGTTAGTGGGAGTGCAGTTGCATTTGTTGTGCTCTATGTTGATGACATTCTGCTCATTGGAAATGATATAGGTATGTTACAATCAACTAGGACTTGGTTGTCTAAACAGTTCTCCATGAAGGACTTGGGAGAAGCATCTTTTATCCTAGGGATAAAGATATATAGAGATAGATCACGAATGATGATCGGACTATCCCAGTCCATGTACATAGACAAAGTACTAAAAAGATTTAGTATGGAGGAACCCAAATGAGGATACCTGCCTATGAGTCATGGTGCTTCACTTTCTAAAGTTATGTCTCCTAAGACACCTGAAGAAAGGGAAAGAATGGCTCGCATACCTTATGCATCTGCCATTGGAAGCACAATGTACGCAATGTTATGTACCAGGCCTGATGTCGCACATGCTTTGAGTGTCACAAGCAGATATCAGTCCAATCCAGGTGATGAACACTGGAAGGCCGTTAAGATGATCATTAAGTACTTGAGAAGAACTAAGGATGTTTTTTTGATATATGGCAGTGGAGAGCTAAAACTAGAAGGGTTCACTGATTCTAGTTTCCAGTCTGATAAAGACGACTCTAAGTCCATGTCTGGATATATATTCATCTTAAATGGAGGAGCTGTTAGTTGGAAAAGTTCCAAACAAGAAATGACTGCAGACTCCACCACTGAAGCCGAATATATTGCCGCATCGGATGCAAAAAGAAAAGAGGCATTTTTGGATACGAAACTACATCCAAGGGTTGGGTGTGGTTCCATCATTTGTTGATCCAATAATGATTTATTGTGACAACAACGGTGCTATAGCGCAAACAAAAGAGCCAAGATCTCATAAAAAATCCAAGCATATAATGAGACGATACCACCTGATCAGAGAGATCATTGGTAGATGCGATGTTGTTGTGGATCGAGTTGCTTCAACAGAAAATGTAGCAGACCCACTAACTAAGCCCTTATCACAAAAAGTATTTGACGGACATCTCGAAAAGATGGGCCTAAGATACATGGGCAATTGGAACTAGGGAAAGTGGGAGATTGTTAGAGTAGAATGCCCGGCGTTCCAATTAGATTGGATTTTATTCTACTTATAAAATAATTTTATTGGAAATTATAATAAAATAAAGGCATTTCTTTATCTTTTGTTCTTTTGCATTTATCGCATATTTGCACATATGATAATCCTTAGATCAATTTAAGCTATGAGGCATGGTCGCGCATTTGATGGCGATCATGGAACATGCCTCTAAGGTTTTGATCTTAAATTTGTTCCAAGTCGATGAGTTTTTCAAGATAGAACATTAAATAACCCCGTAAGACTTGTACATATGGTGCATGCTCATGAGACGAGGATGTTGCATTCCATCAACATCAGTGTTGCGACACAAATGCACATATGTGGGTGCTTGTTAGCGAACAAGTTCACTGAACAAGACACAATGAAAATTCTTAAATAGAAGCTTTGATTGTCGAATAAGAATTTTAATATTGCAATAGTACATGATTAATCCTCGTACTTGAGGCACGACTATACCTTGTGTATATCCTACAATACTTTGATTTATCTTTTGATTGCTTGACAATCACAAAGAGGTATTTTGGGTATTGCAGTGATATGCATGGAGGTTTGTGTGTGGCCAACATAGAATTCGACACTTGTCATTTAATAAGGGAATTTCCTATGTTTTCATAGTTTGTGGTTCAAAGACCTTGGCCAAGGCACGATGAATTTGATTCATAAAAGAATCACAAGAACTTGAAATGGAATCACAATTATTAAATCAATTGGGTTCGACTTATAAATCTATGTCCAAGATTTAATCGGGAAATTAGTTGTCGAAAGGATCGTACATGTATGCAATTGTAATTGAAATAGGTTTACTCGCTATTTCACCTAATACTAGGTAATCATACTACTTGCTAGGTGTTACCATGATTTGTAGGTTCTTGAAATTAAAGAGTTAACTTCAAGTATATTTATTAATTGGATTAATAAATAGAATAAGTTATTATTATTCAAAAGTTGTAAGCCTACTAATAGTGTTAGTCGTGAACCTAAAAGGGTCACGCATAATTTTGGATGTTGACATTTTGAGATTGAAAAATCCAATGGTTGGATGCAATTAATTGATATAGATTAATTAATTGGATTTTAAGTTAATTCAATTGTAGAATTAAATATTTAATTATATAATTTGATTATTTAATTAAATCTAATTTGATTAGAAAAACCAAATAATTGGAATAGAATGAATTAATCAATATTTGAATTGATTAATTGGTATTTGTGAAGCCCCGATTTTTGCGAGCTTATAATTGACTCTTATTGTCGTCTATGTATTTGATCGACTGTTTTACCACGTCACTTTGATGGGTAATTAATATATATATATATATATATATTTTTTTTGTATTTCATTTCATTTTATTTAATTACTTGTGATCATGATCATCATTAATTCTATTTCTCATTTATGATCACTTGATTGATCATTATTGCTATTTTCGTATTTATTAGTCACCTTAGAATTTTAAGAGACTATTTATTTTAGAGACTTTTACCTTATAGAATTAAGATTTTGATTTAGATTAAGTGATCATGAGACTTATAAGTGATCAAGGAAATCACTAATTATTTTGGAGATTGATATATTTCATCTACTATCATCACATTTGGGACAAAAAAAATATATGGAATTGCCATAAAGCCCTTAGTATGGACGGACATGATCATATTTTTGGAGTAAAAATATCATCCAACTCTTGTACACCTACACCTTATATTAGTCATCTTGTGTATAATTATACCATTAATTCAAACATTATACACATCATCTCTTACATTAATTCTTTATTATTAATTTTGCCAACATGTTGGAAGTCTTCCAACATTCCATTCAAACCATCTCTTGCCCATACCTTTGACCTTCAAAATGTCTCCCATGCAAGAGGCAAAAGGCAAGACACAAAATTAAGCAAAATTCTCTCTCCCTCTCTCCCCATAGTACACGACCATTAGGCCATTTTTGTGCCAAAAATTCATCTCATTTTATCACCAATACATTCAAGCCTTGCAAATTTCTCCTCCTTCTCTCTAACCCCTACCTCTCTCTACTCTTTCTTCTTACTTCTTCTTCAACACTTAGAAAATTTTTCAAGTTTTTCCTCCTTATACTCCAAAAATTCGAACCACCCTCCTACTACAAGGTAAGAAATGTTTTCTAATTCATCTTGATAACCTCTAGCTACCTCTTTTCACCTCTTAACTTAAGCTCAAATTTTAATTTTGGAGGTACATTTAGAAGACTTTGAAGACTAGAGCTTGACATCACCTTGAAGAAGATTTCAAGACTTGGAGGAAATTTTGAAGATTTAGACTATAAGGTAAGATAATGGACTCTAGAGTATTTTTCTTCTTCTTCCTATTTTTTTTAAAATTTTGACACCCCTTTTTCATTTTTGAGAAATAGGGGCTGATCTTAGGTGATTTTGGAGTTGAACCAAAATTTCCAATTTTAAAGCTTCAACTAGTCTTCAATCACCTACTACACAAGGTAAAGTGTAGTCTTTCTCATTTTCTTATCTCCTTCTTTTTCCCCTTAATTTTTCTCTCATTTTCCTAACTCCAAATTTTTGATATTTCTTAACTTAGGGGCTGACCTAAGAGGCCTCATCCAAAAATTGTGAAATTTATCCTTTTATTTCACAATTTTCAATTGTAAGGTGTGTGGAAAAATACTTTCCAACTATTAGGTGTTTTTATTAAATTGCATGTAGAAATTTTGATTATGAGCCTTGAGATATATAATCTATGTATTGCATGTCAATTTTATGTATCAAATCATGAAAATTCTCAAGAGTTTCTCAAAATTGCTATTTATTGAATTTTAGGTGCATGCATGTGCAATTTAATGTTTTATTTAATGAATTCTTGTATGTATTGGATATGCATGTGTATGATCTTTAAAATTCATGTTTTGGATGACTTATAACCTGGACAAGTCGAGCATAATTGACTAAATTTCAATTTTGGACTTAAAAATGTAAAAATGGAAAGTTGGTGGACTAAGAGGGTGTTTGACTGAGCTTATAAGATGTTTAAGAGCTTATAAGCTCTTAAAATGTGTTTGGTAATTTTTTTCCAAAAGAGCTTATAAGCTCTAAAAAAAAGCTGTCAGAGAGCTTATAAGCTCCTAAAAAAAAGTACCTCCACCCCAACTTTTTTTAAAAGAGCTTATAAGCTCCTTATTTTAAACACTCAAAAGACAAAAATATACTTAATAATTTTATAAGATAAAAAAACAGCTTATAAGCTCAACTATCTTATTTTATCCAAACACTCTAACAACTTATTTTTAAAATAAGATCTAACATCTTATAAGCTCCTAAAACAGCTTATCAGATATAGGAGCTTATAAGATGTTTTAAATAAGCTTAGCCAATCACCCTCTAAATTGCAAGAAAATGAAAGTTAAAGGACCCCTATGCAAATTTCGAATTTTGGGACTGTACTCAGGTTCAAAAATGACTTTTGGACATTTTAATAAAGTTTTAAGAGTTTTAAGATAAATAAAATCAACCTTTAAAATCCCAGGGACTAGATTGTAAAATTTTGAAAGTTTAAGGGCTACTTTGCAAATTTAAAAACTGTACCAGACCTTAACTTTAAATTTTGAAATTTTCACTCTTAAGGTACTGGGAATGACACATTTTAAATGTATTCCAAAAATCCAAGGGTTTAGGGCTTGGAAAGTAATTTTTTTAAAATTGAGGGACTAATGTGTAAAATACTAAACTTGAGGACCCAAATGAAATTTCCAGGACTTATGCAGCCCATGCACCTGCAAATACTAACTTAACTATAACTTAATTATATTTTGACCCAAGGTTCAAATTGCATAACAATTGGACCCCTAAAAGCCTTAAAGGCAATTATTTCAAAATGGGACAAAAATGATATTTTCAAACGTTAAAGGACCTACACTTATTTATTTTAAAAACTGCTTTTGTCCCAGTATCCTACCAACCTTAGTGACATTTTCCAACTGAAATCACATTAAAAGCCCTTCCGGTTTGTGAGTTCCGATTATTTAAAAATTAAGGTCCGAATTGGCAATTTTTACAAATTTGGGGCCAATGTGAGAATTTTACAAAAACTCGACCTCAAAACTTTAAAAACCTGAATCTCTGGATAATTTAGAGAATTTAGGAACTTACCTCGTAATTTTTCAAGGTCGGGATATTTATTTATTTAATTTTTAACCCCAGAAGTGTTGTTTTTTACAAAACGGGGCTAAATTGAATTTTTTCTTTTACAAAGGACCTAACTCAAATTATTTTCTATTTTACTAAAATAACCTTGGACCCTCTGACTTAGAGATTTAATTAAAGTGTTTTATTTTCCCTTAGACCCTTGACTTATCGGATCAATTTGACCGATTAATACCCGATCGCGGAGCGACTTCTTCGCCTTGCGATTTTGAATCTATAACGGGACTTATGTTCCACCTAATCTTTCAAGATATAGAAGGTTTCTTATCCTTACGATAATCATCTTTATCCAAAAACTCCACCAATGCCATAATTGCCACTCGCGTTTTTCAAAAATTTTCCTGAACTGCTTCACTGAATCAATAATATTCGACTGTCTGGTTGACTGTCTGTACTTGTATTTACTTTCCTGCTTGAGTCAACTTGGTGTGTCGAGTTCACAGTCGGAATGGATACGTCGGGGATGGAACCGGGCAGCTCGACTGCTATTCCACTCTTCCGGCCCCATCGTCCTAATCCCGCAACTGAGGGACGGAGTTTGTCCAAGGGAAGTGGGTCGTAGTACTTGAGGTATAATCACGATTATGACAATCCGGGCCTAGCTAGCTCTACTGTGGATTTGTCTTTGCCTATGGAGCGATAAGGTGACAGGTCTTGGACCATCTTGCTCGGGGAGTTACAAGGAAGAAGAAGGAATCGATGTCTGATCCACATGATTCTGGAGTTATCGTGCCCATTTGGTTGGCGTTATAAATCCGTACGCAACTGCTACTTGTTTTGCATTGGTTGGCGCTACAAATCCGTACGCAACCATTATCTGCCTTGCATGGGATTGGCGTAACATTTCCGTACGCACTTCTACTGTCTTGATCAATCACATAGTGCTGTGTGACCATGAATCTTTTTCTTGAATCGTATAAGTATATTACTTAAATATATTTATCACGACGCTTGTGGACTGTGTGTGAATTCATTCATCATACTCACGTATTTTCATATAACTATTTTCTCGCATTAACTATATATCGCCACACTTGCACACGATCACCCCATCCACTGAGATTTTTGTCTCATCCCCACCTGTTTTCTAACCTTTAGATGGGGATTTCGTTGAAGATGCTGAACCGGCCTTGGATTGAACCCTTGTACTCCGCCTGTTGGATTTACTACTTCTTGTTGTTATTGATGGACTCATTTCTTTTGATTGCTGTTGGACTATTTTATTTTCCTTTCATTCCGGTTTGTAACTGAAGGGCGTAGGACCCTTTGACTTTTAAGCTGTTATCGTTGGTTGGTTTTCGAGGATGTAATTTGGATTGTGGATTGTGGACTGTAATTTGTACCTATGTTATTTTATTTCCGCTGCTATTTAGACTCTCTTTCATTGGGTTCTCGATGATATTGTCTAGACTGTATGGTTATTTGTATTTAAGTTGTGGATCGTCGTCGCGTCCCGTTTGGGGCGTGACAGTTAGAGTGGTATCAAAGCTCGGCTAATAAGATGGAAACTTACACCGAGCTGACCCAGGATAGGACCCTCGGTCTGTGTTTTGGGTAGTACCGCGACTTGACCAATTAAGTGTGAAATCGATTTTAAATTGGCATAGAACCGTCTTATTGATGTTTGAACTAAGTTAGAACACATATTTTGAAATTTCATAGTCATACTTGTCTTGACTTAGTTGATTCTTGACTGATTTCCTTTATTCATTTTTTCCTTACTCTCTCTTGATCTTTCTTCTACCTTTGACTGATCCGTCTTAGTTTTGTTTGATCAGGATGGAGCCGGCGCCGCCTTCTTGGTGGGATGTTTTCCACGCCCGTCTTTGAGCGGAATACTACGGCGCCGATGATTCACCGCACCGGAGCGTGATCGGCGACCTCAAAGACTAGCCGAGGAGCGCCAAAGATAATAGCCAAGATAATCAGATAGCGACAACACCATACGAGGACACTGACAGCGCTTGATAACATGTGAGATGAAGAGCCAAGATGAAAAGAGCGAAATGGTTGACCACTATCATCAAGACCGCGACAACACCATACGAGCGGGGAGGACCTTACACAGAGCTCTGAGTATCGTGGAGCGCTGGATAACATGCGAGAGAAGATGAAGAGGGCAAGTGACGCCGCCCGAATGGGAGATTGACGCCCGCCTCCCCGCGACACATTTCGTTGAGCGCTTGGAGGAGACCCTCATCAAGCGATTGTGATGACAGATTATAGAGACCTTACACAGCCTTTTACCTTACTTTCTATTGTACTCGAGAGACGCCGCACTCGAGGCCGTATTTTTTACATTAATGCCCAACCATTGCCACCACCCGAGGTGGAGCCCGTATACTTGACGCGTGGAGGATCCCGAGGAGGATCCGAATCGACATTGGAGAGCCTCGAGGCACTTGAGAGGCTGCTCCACTCGATGAGGCTCGGGATTTGAGCAAATAAATTGGATTTCGTTGATTGGCCGAGGTCGAGCCTCAACCCCGTGCACCACCTCCACCCGACCCGAATGATCCGATTGTGGACATAGTTCGACCCACCGGCCTTCTTAGTGACGATGATAACGATCTCACTAATTAGTTAGCTTGATTGTCGTTTCATCCGTACTTGGAGGGCGATTGAAAGAAGATGGGAACATTGTTGTAGTCGTGTATTCCATGTTTTACCTTACTTTCTATTGTACTAGATTGATTTGTATTTTGGTTCGATGTATTTTGACTCGAGGATTGAAACCGAATTCTAATTGTTGTACTGGGTGTATTCATTTTACATTAATATGGATATGCCTTTTGCTATTTATTCATGTCTTGTGTTTGTTGTTACTTTCAAGACGCGATATACTTGCTTTGCGTGAATAATTATTGTATTCATTTACTCGTGAATCGCAACTAACACCTCAAGATACGAGAATGGCCAACATCGAGGACGCGGGAGACCCCACTCGCCCGTTCCTAGCGAGGGGATGATGCGTGAGGCACCGTGGGAAGGTACCCTCCCCTAACCACCACGCTAAAATATTGTTCGACCTCCGCAACGCATTCATTTGTTGCGCAGAGACAATTTGACCGCACATGCCATATGCCTACAATAAATGTCAACTCCTATGGTTTTCATGAGGCAACTATAATGCATGCGAGCCTCAACCCCGTGCTCCCAAACCCACCGAGTGAGGGAATGAATGATCGCACATTGGAGTGATTTCTGGGAAGGGCACGAGTTAAGATTGCCCCAATCATTTCGACCGAGGAAGGCGATCACTAGGCCTTCTTAGGAGAGCCCACGATTTGAAGGTAGAATAATGGGTAGAGAAATTGGAGAATATCTTCAATGCTCTCCAATACCATAACACCGTATGAATGCTCCGCTTGAGTCACACTCGCCGTGGATGTTTTATCCGGAATCGTCCGGTGGGGAGATCACGGATGGGATGTTAAACCAAAAAGGATGGCACCTTAAAGAAGATTATCATGGTCTTAATAGTGTGACCATCAAGAACAAATATCCCCTTCCGAGATGAAAACTATTTGATCAACTTCAAGGAGCGAATTTCTTTGATTTACAACAAGGATATTACAATGAAGATCCGCGAAAGACATTTCCAAAACCGCATTTCAAACCCGATATGGACACTACGAGTTTGTAGTGATGCCTTTCGGTTGCACCACAGATTTATGGATCGGCATCGAGTCTTTCAACCTTATTTGGATCAATTCGTAGTGATATTCATTGATGACATACTCGTATACTCTAAGTCTAGAGAAGAGCACGAACGCTCAAAATCGATTGTCCAAGAGAACATATTGTATGCCAAATTCAAAGGCACAATTTTGGCTTAGTGAAGTCGAGGGACACATAGTATCCTTTACAATTGTTCACTCGAAGGATTTGAATGGAAACAACGAACTTTTCCTAGACTAGCCGGATATTATCAATATTTATCCGGGATTTCTCCAAGATACTCACTCGACAACCTACAAGTCAAGTTTGAGTGGAATGACAAATGCGAGGCAAGTTTCAAGAAGGCAAGAAACGACTTACTACAACTCATTTAGCTCTTCCAAAGGGAACAAACTTTGTCGTCTACGGTGATGCATCAAAAGAAGGACTAGGATAGCAGTGCTCATGCGGGGAAGGAAAAGTTATCACTTATGCATCACGAAAGCTCAAGCCGTAAGAAGCCAATTATCCAACGCATGACTTGGAATTGGCAAATGATAGTGTTCTTAAAGAAATGGAGACACTATCTCTACTAGCAACATTCACGGTTTTCACGAATCATAAGAGCTTGAAGTATCTATTTTCCGAAGAACTCAATACAAGGAAAGCCGATGGATGGAGTTATTGTGGACTATCACTTTGATATTCAATACCATCCCTAAAGCTAACATCGCTAATGATCTGTTGCGTAAAGGCAGCTTAGCCGGACTTATGATTCGAGTGTGTTTTAGAAGAGGTAGCAATTGGAATCGACGAGAACCAATACTCGATTTCATGTGAATATTTCGATTAAACCCGATCTACGAATGAGATCAAGAAAGCCAAAGAAAGATGCACATCTTCAAAAACTCGAAGGAGGAGATACTTAAAGGAGAAAGATCGAGCCAAGGTAAAGATGGAGTTATCGGATGCCCACTGACGAGCATTGCTCAGGCATACACTATACATCCTGGAGGAAACAAGATGTATAAGGATTTGAAACGGAGTTATTGGTGGGTGAACATGAAAAACCAGGTAGCGAGTTCATTGAGAGATGTTTAACTTGTCAACGAGTAAAAGCATAACACCAACCACTACGCTAAAATATTGTGGAAATGGGAACACATAACGATGGACAATCTACCAAGGACCAGATTGCTATTTGTTGCACCGCATTTTGTACACAAGAAAACTCGATAGCCCGCATGCATATCCAAAAAATCATTCAATTGCATGGAACATATGCCCCGAGGTTTGTCTCAGTTTTGGAAGTGCTCCTAAGAATGGGTGCAAGTTTAAAGACAAAGATATTATCTATAATGGGCATGCGAACAATTCAAAAAGATATGTTGCGAGCCCGCAGATTTTCAAATTTTCGCACTTACCTTTAGCCGATTTGATCTTATTACCACGATCCGGATGGCACCCTACGAGGCATTATATGGGAAAATGTAGAATACACCGGGAGATTGATGACCAATGGACTCACGCCCTCAATTCCAAAGATCGACTTAGTTCGGAGGCCATGGAAAGGTCAAGTCCATTAAGGAGCGGATGTGAACCCGAAAACCCAAAAGAGTTACGTGAACAAGATAAGAAAAGATAAGGATTTGGAATTTGCACGGAGATAAGATTGCCCCAATCATTTCACCACGAAAAGGATTGATCAATCCAAGAAAGGAGGCGATTAAGTCTAGATATGTTGGACTCAAGATTTTAAAGAGGATCGGGAAGTTAGCTTACCGACTTTGTAATCAATGCAAACCCAATTTGTGTCGAGGCCCAGTATCAACCAAGATACCTATAAAATCTATCCTACACCGAGAAGGCCGATCCGAATCATTGATGTATTTTGCACAAGAGAGAAACCACTATCCCACAACCGAGACGACACAACGTGGGAGATGGAAGAAGACATGAGTTCAATATCCGGAACCATCGAAGAGAATTTGGGGACCAAATTCTTTTAAGACTGTGAAGCCCCGATTTTTCGAGCTTATAATTGACTCTTATTGTCGTCTATGTATTTGATCGACTATTTTACCACGTCACTTTGACGGGTAATTATTATTAATATATATATATATATATATGTATGTATTTTGTATTTCATTTTATTTTATTTAATTACTTGTTATCATGATCATCATTAATTCTATTTCTCATTTATGATCACTTGATTGGTCATTATTGCTATTTTTGTATTTATTAGTCACCTGTTAAAAGTTTTTGTATTTGACACCGATTTAGAACCGCTGTCTGTCAGGAAGGAATACACATCGGTTTTACACACCGGTTTTACACTGTCTTTTGTATGAAATAAAATTTGTAAGCTTTCGATATAATACAAATTAAAGCAGCAAAAATTCCATATTAATAATCAATTCATTATGAAATTAAATTCCACCAATCAACAAAAAATGCATTAATACTAAAATCACAAAGATCCATAATCCAACAAAAAGTACTTGTCGCGAAGTTTCCTTTCGATAAAGCAACTACAAATTCATAACCCATTCTATCGACCAACAAAAAGGCTATATACATTCAACTAAAGGCATGATCAATATTGCTCCTGTCATTCCAGCTCCTATCATTACAACAAGAATAAGAAACAATAATTATACCCTTTTGATCCTATACTTGATTATTAAGCCTAGGATTTTCCAACTGCCCCAAGCATCGTACATGCCATTTCCAACAACTTCTCTGCACAACATTACATGAAAATAAATAAATAAGCAAAAATAAAAATAATATTTCACTGCTAGGTTTGAAAGCTCAACAGAGTATTTTTAATTTTGAAAGCTAACTAGGTTTAGTTGTAATTAGCCTGAAACCTCAAGGGTATTTTTTATAATTATCCCTAAAATTAATATCAGGAATTCTTCTGTTGCAGGAATCAACTTAACAATACCTCAGATGCATAATATCATTATGAACACAATATATCTATAGTTCCTTTTTGCTTTTAGCTCCAAGAATTTCATCTTGCACTCATCACTCATTCCAATCTTGCTCAATGCCATAACATTTGAAATGTTCCACTGTTCCCCTGTCAGAAGATATTGAACGATGCTATTGATTTACACAAGAAAAGTTAAAAAAAAAAGCAAGGAAAGTAGAAAATTGAAATAAGAATTAAAGCTAGATCAAATGATTCAAATCTCTCCTTTTTCTCTTTTTTCCTTCCTGTAAAGTTGATCAAATATATCGTTAAACTTCCTTCCCCGCTTTAAAGTAATATCACAAGAAACGGGACAAAATACGCAAAACGATGAGCTACTATTAACATGACAGTAAATGCAAGCTTAAAATGCATTTCTTTCCATCTTTCATATAAATCTGCAAAAGCCTCTTTTCTAACAGCATCAATCTCACATTTGAGAATTGGAGGGCTTCAAGAAGTATACAGTATCTTTTTACAAACAGCAACACTCTAAGGAAGCAAGAAGTATACAAGATCTTTCTATAAGCTGCAATGCATTAAGGAAGCCATACTTTTTCTTACAAAATAAGAAAAGTTTAGCTTTTATCACTTTTCTACCAACACTTCATTTGTCACCTTTATTTCAACTCAAAGACTTTCTTAATAAAATAAAAAGTTTAACGTGCTTTTCTACCAACATTTTTGTCAACTCAAAAACAAAAATAAAATAAAAACAAAAACAATAACAAAGAATCTTAATAACTTGTACAATTAACTCTTTAAATAGAGGCAATGGTGATTGAACTTTCTTTGTTGGAATAAGAATTATATCACAAATCACAATATGCGAGGGCATTTTCATTTTGATTTTTGTTCGTTGGCTCGATCCGATGTAAAAAAAAATTCATGCAAGACTATAAGCATTCTCCTCAATTGATTATAACAAAATAATGCAGAGCTAGATTCATACCCAAATAACACTCTGCAGTTATAATCTTCATCTGAGACTTCATAAGTTTTAGAATTGGCTCCACCAATAAGAACAATTGTTCCATCATCGATTCTCTATACCAATTTGGACAAGCTTGCTCCTTCATATCCACCAACATATTGCTCCATCATCAGATTCTCTATAAATATTGAACCAACATATCTGTGTGACTGGGAGAAGGAAAGGTTAAATGCTTATAATACCAGGAAAAAGAGATCAAGAGAGATAGTAATAAACTACTAATGCTATACACCATTATTAATCTCAAGTACAGTGGATACCAAGAAGACCCATAAAGCAAAAAACACTTACAAGAGGCACATTCATTATATCTATCTTGTAGATCATATAACTTGAGAACAGGAAATAAGCTTCTACCGGAATAATCGAGACTCGCAAATGGGTACCAACGGCGTACCACATTTACCATCCGACCGTATTGGCGGCCAATACAATGCTAGATAAGATCCCACATCTTCTCGAGATGGAGTATATGTTACGGCGAAGTAATTACTTGATAAGATAGAAGTCACGACTTTTATAAGTTGGCATACCTAAATTCGGAAATACTTACAATGACTTGTCCACATATATCAAAGATTTTCATAATTATTCGAAGCAGTTCCATCGAGGCGAGATCCATGAAGCTTGTTCTTTGTTCTGAACCAAATATATTTCCCAACTCCTTCTCGTCCTCCAAAATACCTTGTTTTAGGGACCACTTCCTGGCCCTCGCAACAATCAGGAATCAACAATTCAACACCTAGAGGCTCCCCTGTATTTAAGCATTATGCTTTTAGACCAGGGATCATAGGTTTCTAAATGTATTGCACTATGGAAGAAACAGTGGTTATAGATCATAATAATAAGTAATAACAAAAACGATAATAATATGGATAGGCATCCCCTATCACACAAGTATGTACTGGCAAACAAAAGACAGAGGGATGTAAACATCTTTTTGCCTCTGAACCCTTCGATTTGGAGCAAAGAAAATCGATTAAATTATTTGAATTTGACTATGAAATTCCATGAACAGATGGGGAAAGGATAAAGACCAACTTCAAAAGTATAGTTGCCCAATTAAAAAAAATCAAAAGCAATGAAAGTGACAATGGAATATACAGGGAACGAACAAAGTTCATGATTCTTCATGTTCATTAAACGTGATAATTTACGAATGTCAGGTCCAAATCCAAAATAAGAATCTAAACTTGGACAAGACAGACAGAATGTATAGGAAAACCAGAAGCTCTCAAATGCCCCAAGAACAAATACAGAAATCTTCTCCCAGATAACCAAATTCATTTCAATCATTCTGATTTTCCACACGTAATAGAAATGCCAAAAACCGACAATGTCTAAAAACATAATTCAAATCAACCATTGATACATAAATAAAGTAAAAAAAAACTAACAAATAGAACTTAGGGCTTACCATATAGGGGTATGAAGCAAGAGATAGATGGCTCGTACGAGATTGCTTGGTTCCAAAGGGTTTGAGAGGCGTGATAGAGCGATGGTTCGAGTGAGATTAGTGGAGGTCAGAGTTCAAAAAGACGTGAGAGAAGCAGGCCGAAGGGTCTTCCAAGCGTGATTGTTGGTGCGAACCGACTGACTCGATGAAAAATTGGGGGAAATCGAGAGAGTAATGGGGGCTAGGGTTTGACATACCAGGGCCGCGGGAGTTTCAAAGAAAGAGCGATGCGGTGGTGGTGGAAGAACCCTAGCTTTGCAAGCGAGAACATCAATCGTCGATCGAGAATGGCAGGAAGAATAGCGAGAGATGAGAACGAGCGAGAAGCAGCGATATTTTTGTTTGGTTAATTAATTGAAAAAAGTTGGGTTTTAATTTGATGGAGAAAAACGTGTAAAATATAAATTGGGAAAAAATAAGTAAAAAACGTGTGTTTGCAATTTTATTTAAAGAGAATATGAATAAGGCTGTAGGATTAATATTTTTGTTTTTAAGAATTAAAATTTAAATATTTATAATTAAAGACACCGGTTTTAGAACCATTAATGTCAAAGATCTCAGTGTTAAAAAAATAAAGACACCGGTTCTATAACCGGTGTCAAAAAATATGGTGTCTAATCTAAAATAATTTATACAAATAGACACCGGTTTTGAAATCCGATGCCAAAACCGGTGTCTATTTGGGAAATTATTTTACAATAGACACCAGTTCTAGGAAACCGGTGTTGTTTTTCAAACGACAACACTAATTAGACACCGGTTTCTTACAAAACCGGTGTTAAAAAGGAAAAGACACCAGTAAAGTCATAAAACTGGTGTCTTTTTGGTGCTGTCTATTAGCAGATTTCTTGTAGTGTTACCATTAATTCAAACATTATACACATCATCTCTTACATTAATTCTTTATTATTAATTTTGCCAACATGTTGGAAGTATTCCAACATTCCATTCAAACCATCTCTTGCCCATACATTTGACCTTCAAAATGTATCCCATGCAAGAGGCAAAAGGCAAGACACAAAATTAAACAAAATTCTCTCTCTCTCTCTCTCCCCATAGTACACGGCCATTAGGCCATTTTTGTGCCAAAAATTCATCTCATTTTATCACCAATACATTCAAGCCTTGCAAATTTCTCCTCCTTCTCTCTAAACTCCTACCTCTCTCTACTCTTTCTTCTTACTTCTTCTTCAACACTTAGAAAAAATTTCAAGATTTTCCTCCTTATACTCCAAATAATTCGAACCACCCTCCTACTACAAGGTAAGAAATGTTGTTTTCCAATTCATCTTGATAACCTCTAGCTACCTCCTTTCACCTCTTAACTTAAGCTCAAATTTTAATTTTGGAGGTACATTTAGAAGACTTTGAAGACTAGAGCTTGACATCACCTTGAAGAAGATTTCAAGACTTGAAGGAAATTTTGAAGATTTAGACTATAAAGTAAGATAATGGACTCTAGTGTATTTTTCTTCTTCTTCCTATTTTTTTTCAAATTTTGACACCCCTTTTTCATTTTTGAGAAATAGGGGCTGACCTTAGGTTATTTTGGAGTTGAACCAAAATTTCCAATTTTAAAGCTTCAACTAGTCTCCAATCACCTACTACACGAGGTAAAGTGTAGTCTTTCTCATTTTCTTATCTCCTTCTTTTTCCCCTTAATTTTTCTCTCATTTTTCTAACTCCAAATTTTTGATATTTCTTAACTTAGGGGCTGACCTAAGAGGCCTCATCCAAAAATTGTGAAATTTATCCTTTTATTTCACAATTTCCAATTGTAAGGTGGGTGGAAAAATACTTTCCAACTATTAGGTGTTTTTATTAAATTGCATGTAGAAATTTTGATTATGAGCCTTGAGATATATAATCTATGTATTTCATGTCAATTTTATGTATCAAATCGTGAAAATTCTCAAGAGTTTCTCAAAATTGCTATTTATTGAATTTTAGGTGCATGCATGTGCAATTTAATGTTTTATTTAATGAATTCTTGTATGTATTGGATATGCATGTGTATGATCTTTAAAATTCATGTTTTCTATGACTTATAACCTGTACAAGTCGAGCATAATTGATTAAATTTCAATTTTAGACTTAAAAATGTAAAAATGGAAAGTTGGTGGACTAATTTGCAAGAAAATGAAAGTTAAAGGACCCCTCTGCAAATTTCGAATTTTGGGACTGTACTCAGGTTCAAAAATGACTTTTGGACATTTTAATAAAGTTTTAAGAGTTTTAAGATAAATAAAATCAACCTTTAAAAGCCCATGGACTAGATTGTAAAATTTTGAAAGTTTAAGGGCTACTTTGCAAATTTAAAAACTGTACCAGACCTTAACTTTAAATTTTGAAATTTTCACTCTTAAGGTACTGGGAATGACACATTTTAAATGTATTCCAAAAATCCAAGGGTTTAGGGCTTGGAAAGTAATTTTTTTAAAGGGATAACGTTTTTAATCAACCCAAACTATACGGGTTTTTACACTTTGCAACCCAAACTTTGAAAAGTTACTAATTGCAACCTAAACTTTACAAAATTTTACACTTTGCATAAAATTCTGGTTTTACCCCTGGTTTCAGAAAAGTTGGTTTGTAGTTTACACTCTAAACTTTAAAGTTGTTACACTTTGCAACCTGGACGATAAATTTCATTGCATTTTCTTAGATTACTCCCAAAGGTCTTGCGACCCTCGAAAATGGTATCAGAGCCTAGGTTTATTAAGAACTTTTAGTTAAATTTATTATGTTTATGTAATTAACAATTGGTGAGGAGAAATTACTCCGAGATTATGGATCCGGACCGATGTCCGAGATGTACCCCGTACAGGACATATCGTCAAATATTGACGATGTATGCACAAGAACACCTTGACCAGGTTTCATATTGGGAATATCAACATGAAGAAAAGGAACAAGCAGGAGCCGACGGGGAAACCTTAAGGCAATGCAAAATGCGAGCAGAATATTATAGGCAGTTCTGGATGCTTAACCAGACCCTATATGTTCACTTGATGAACCTTCAAAAACGGTTCATGAAAATTCCCATCGAAACAATGATTCCCGATGGAGTACCCGAGTGGAACGAGATACTTCCCGATAAATCTAAGATCTCCGAAGATCTTAGAGAAATCGAAGACGGTGCGAATTATGGCAACCGCCATATTCATCTACCAAGACAAGTTCATCGAGATCCGAACTGGATGGAGACGATGGTGAAATATCGAAGAAACTCTTGAACTCCTTCATGATATTCAAAACGAGTCAAGAACCTGGAGGACAGGCCAGTTCATCCGGAGGAAGGAAACGTATTGATTTTGGGGCAAGACCCTATTTACACCAAAAAGGAAACCAACCGAAGTCATACGAAAAATGACGGATGAGGAGAAGCTCATTGCCCTAATCAAAGGAAAATCCATCAAAAATTAAAAAAGATGGATATTGAAAAGATGAATCTTAAAGATCTACATGACCTGGCGGAGAATCCTTCGGGATTAGGTATTGTAGATTTAAAGATGAACGCAGAGAGAGAATCGACTTTGGTTACCTATGACCCACAAGGTAGACCAATTCCTCCACCACCGCCACCGATTAATCCTAACGTCGAAGAAAGTACGGGTTCACATCATGGAGCTCGGGGCGAGAGGATGCCACATCTTTGGGGATTTCACGACCGGGAGTGATCCACTTTCGAGGGACAGGAGGTCGAAACCCTCTTGCGGGAACTGCACAACCTACCTAAGGCCGAATGTTTATCGACGCCTTATGGAAGATCGCACCTCGACCCAATACATCCGTATGGGTTGATGTTAAATCTGGATATCCCAGATTTTAAAAACAGAGAAGTTCTTATTGATGAATGGGCTTCAGCGATGAGAATTTCAGCAGGAACCCTCGATCTGACAAAGGATTCATTCATTTTACTCCTTGAAATGAGTCTTGAAGGATCGGTGAAGATTGCCTAGGATATGACCGATGCTAGTACGAAGAGTTCGGTCACATCAGGGGAATCACTTAAGGGAATTGTCGATGGTATGGCAAAATTATTCAAAATCCAGTTCATCGGCACAGGTTATTTCGAAGGATTAGAGGATGAAAAAAGAAAGAAATATAAACAAGCCCTCTATAGCCTTGAATTACTGGATATTTGTCATATTGACGAATATATCAAGTTGTTCACCGAATACAGGTGGAAATCCAAGATTGAGGAAAAAGAAGTTGCACAGCTATTCTTTGCCAAAATTCCGAGTCCCTGGAGAGAAATGCTTATCAGGGAATACAAGGGTGGAGCTGAAGTAGAAACTGTGGCCAGAAAAATGTCTTTCCTAAAGGCCAAGTTATCTGAATGGTGCTATCAAGCAGCTCTGCACAGGAATTACAAGAGATTAAGAGGAATTAACAAAGCAGTTCCTCTATGTTGCGTGGATAATGATATCCCAACAGTTGTGGGAGGTCAACCAAGGCGGCACAAGAAGAAGAAGGAGAGAAGCCATCCATACCACCGAGGAAGCAACAACAAAAGAAGCGGGTCTTCATGGAGACCTAGGAGGTTCTGGTCAAAACAAAAAGCCCAAAGTTATAAATCAGGGCAAAGACCAAGATTACCAAGTAGGAGTAGAGCCTCATCATCGAGGCTCTAATCAAGCAAGTACCATACCCATAGAAATCCAGGAGAAGAACTTTCGGGCGTGCTCATACCAGCTAATGAAAGTTTCAAAGATTGTAATTGCTTTGGACATGCGGAGCAAGAGGGCATATCTCAACGGATTGCCCGGATAATCAAAAACGAGTCGAGGCAGTTCGAGGCCACACCCGAAAATCGAAGAAGGCTGTCTATTATCGGATTTAATACAGTGTATCAATTTGAGGATATTCCCTCAGATGAAAGCATCTATGAAGAAGAGATCTATTCTGATTATGGAAGTGAATCCAGTTCAGAATCAGAGTGAAGAAGAAATTCTTCAACAAACGGTCAGGGAGGATATGTCAGGATTCCTCTCTCACACCACGGTGTCTCATAAGACCCTTATGAGAATTATGAAGGAAGATCCAAAGCTTCAAATTTATGATGGATTTACAATTGGAGCGATGGAAAAAGGCTTTGGATAAGATTGGTTTTCGTAATAGAAAACACCAAATTATCCACAGGGTAACAACCGGAGAATTAGCAATTCCGATGGAGTTTACCGGTAACCTGATCGAGATGCAGTTGGTCCCTATTAGAGAAATACAAGAGATCAAAAGCAAAGTTAAAAGAGAAGTTGCAAATACACTCTCATGGATTCGTATCGGAGCCATAAGAGTAATTATTAAAGCAACATTTAAAGAAGGAATAGATTTGCCTCTTAATCTTGCTATCTTTGACAAGCGAATCTCGCATCTCAAGGATTCATGCCTTGAGCGATTCTGAGAAATTTGTATGCGGAAAATTGGCATTTAATGTCTATCCTAGAATTGCATACAATTTGGGAGATCGAGACTTCAGTAGAGTCCTAACCCTTCATCAAGATTTCAAAAGGGTTGATTTGATGAAAGAAGAAAACAGGCCTTACTCGATCACATACAAGATTTCCTATGCTCTCTCGAATACCCATCATTCCGAAGTATTCTTGAGAAAGGAATTTATTGAAGTCCCAAGAATCTTTGAGGACTTTGCCAGGGTGGTGTTACCGAGAAATCATTGAATCTCCAACTATTAAGGAGATTGATATGATAATTCAAGATCAACCATCTTCAACAAAAGTCGAGTCTCGAGTTGAGCGAAGGATGTCTTTCCAAAGAAGACAGAATGGTAAGTAGTAGCCGTTGGGAAGAAAGGAGACCAAGTAATGCGATTCGCGCATCCCCGATGTTTTTAAAACAACAGAGAACCGAAATGTCCGAGAAAAGGATGGCGAGAGGTTGAAGTAATATTCGACATCACTCAAAAGGATAACATTTTTCCTTGTGATGTTCTATATTATCTCCAACAACCAATCGTTGGAAGGTATCAAGGAAGCCTGAAGATAGGAGAAATTGAGCTTACTATCACAGAGTTGCGGGAAAATCCCGAACAATTAATACCGGGAATTGAATTTCTTGAGGATCATAAACCTTGGGAAAGATTACAAGACGGAATGGAGTTCACGATGGCGAATAAAAGATACGAATCGAGATGACCACTAGTCCATTCTCCATATACATTTCTATTGGAATGTTATATCTTCAATACAAAGCCGAGTATTTCACGCCTATATTGATTCAGTGCGGAATATGTACTTTGCAAAGCCGGATGTTTTTTTCCTAAAGAAATTGGAGAAGATTTACCACTATTGCGGGAAGAGATTTCTCTAAGAGGATTCTTATCCTTAATAAGGGAATTAAACAAGCGAAATCATATTCGGAGGCGCAGCAAGACCCTTGGTATAAAGTAAAAACGCCACCAATCTATTTCCATGATACAGTGCGGATATTTTTCTTTGGGAAACAATTTCCTACAAACATTCAAGCGGTTCACACAAGAGAACGAGACGAGAAGACTTATTTTCACAACCTTATGTGATCATAAGATTATTGTCCGTAGATCATGGGAAGCATTTTACGAAAAAATGCCCATTAATTTTCGCAGACAAGCGTGGTGATGAGGCCAAACTTCGCAATCCCAAAATGGCGGATCGAAGGAAATTTGGTGAAGCTTTATTATCCTATAGACAATTTGGTTCCATCCGTAAGGATCGAAGATATGGGATAATAACTTGTATTCATTCGAGTACAAGGAGAGGAACGAGTCACTCCAGAAGCCATTGCAGAATTATGGAGGAGTCTAATGGAGAATCCACAGAGTGATGTAACCATAGAGGAACAAATATCACTCGAGGATATCAAGAAGAAGATCCAAAGGAATTACAATGAAGATCATTTGGCTTGGTGGGATAAGAACGAGCTTAAAGCATCCTTAAAGGTTAAACCTGGAAAGGAGTACGAGTTCGTAAGATTCAAACCAATCCTTATGAACCAAGAGGATCGTGAGGATATGCAGAAGATACTTAAGGAACATCTTGACCTTAAGTTAATTTCACCAGAGTTTCTCCATACAAAGATCCAGGATTCTTAGTCAGAAACCATGGAGAAATCAAAAGAGGAAAGCCAAGACTTGTTATTAACTACAAAGGGATTAATAACATTTTGGAGTTCGACGGATACTATATCCCAAGCAGAGAACATCTGGTTAACTGCATCAAAGGTGCCAAGATATTCTCAAAGTTCGATTGCAAGTCTGGATTCTACCAGATTAAGATAGAGGAAGAAAGTAAGAAGTTTACAGCTTTCTCTACACCACAGGGACACTATATTTGGAACGTGATGCCTATGGGATTGGCTAACGCACCCCAGATATATCAAAGAAAGATGGATAATCTTTTCAAAGATTATTTCAGTTTCATGTTCGTGTATATCGACGACATTCTAATTGCATCAAAGAACATGAAGGAGCATCTCAAACATTTGGAAATATTTTCAGATGTTTGTCACAAAGAAGGATTAGTGCTTTCGGAAAAGAATGCGGTAATCGCAACAAGACAGATTGAATTCCTCGAATGAAATCGATGAATCGGAATTATTCTACGAATCATATTGTGGAAAAGATATACAGGATTTCCGGATACACTAAAAGACAAGAAGCGACTTGAGTTTTAAGGAGTTGTTAATTTTGCTTTGGAATGTTTATTAACAATCTAGCATACTACGAGAAGGTGTTTAGCCCATTACTTAAAAAAGATGCAAAGATTTCAAATGGGAAAATGAACATCAAGAAGGAATTAAGCAACTTAAAGAAGTTTGTAAAAAGCTTCCAAAACTTGTGATTCCCAAGACGAGGACGAGCTGGTTCTATATACGGATGCCGTGATGATTGGTGGGCGGCAGCCCTTACTAAGGTCACACCAAATGAAGAAGTGCCATGTAGATATTGCGGTTTATTCACACCCAATGAAGCAAACAGATGGCATATCAACGAGAAAGAATTCTTTGCGATCGAAAAGGCTTTTAAAAAATGGCCTCTATTTTTACTTGGCTAAAAGTTTACTTTAAAAATTGATAATTCAAGTGTCAAGGCTTTTCTCAAAAAACAAAATCGAATCAAAACCGAGAAAAGGCTCGATTACTTAGATGGCAAGCTGAATGTCAATATTATGATTATGATATTGTCATTATAAAATCTCATGAAAATATTCTTGCGATTTCTTGACACGAGATGGAAGGACGCGTTCTTTGACGAGGTCCTTAAACGAGTAAGACATCTCGGGGAAAACCTGGAGAGTCTAGAACGAGATTTTGGGGCGTTATGTCTCAATGCGTGTTCTTTGGGACGACTTCAACAGGTGACCGTAAACCGTTTCTAGTCAAATACGAGCATGTCGGTTCGCTCAAGGACAATTGTTCTTAGACTCGCAAGGGCCTCTCTTCCAGGCCGCATCTCCTACGGTGCAAAAAGGGGCCGAGAGAGTACGGGGCTCTAACCCGGAGGTTATGGATTCAAGTACCATAATCACAAGTGTTGCGGTGATGCATCCCCGAGGTGTACAAATCGTAGAATGAATGTTGAAGCTCGGTGTCACAACCCGAGTCTTCAAGTCAACCCAAAGACACCTGGGGGTAAAAGAGGAGAGTTGAATCTTAGGCCACGAGGCCAGACAAATCTAAGGTCCAAATCGACGAGATTAAGATTTCTCCTATGCGGGTATATCGAGGCAATGGGAGAAACTAGTTACAAGACAAGGTATTAACCCGGAAAAAACAATGGTTGATATCTCGGGCAAGTATCCCGAGTTTGGATGAAACCAGAAGTCATCCAAATGAAGTACGAGGAATGGTATACTTTTGGAGCTTTAGCTTCTATCTATACCGTGTCACCAGGATTCCCGAAATCTCAAAATTACCAAAATGGATTGGGAAGCGATTTACGAGACTTGGGCCAATAATCCACACTTGGCCGTGGCGATATTTTGGAACTTGTATTTTATCGGTCACGGCTCTCGAACCAATGAGAGAAAGGCTTTAATGAAGCTTTTCATTTCATCAAGCTAAGAAGACCGGATGGAAATGCTTTAAAATATATTAAGGCGGTTTCACCGGAAGAAGGACCAGATGTTAGTAGGAGCATTTTCTCAAGAAGACGGCTTCTACCGCATTTGGCGAGCATGGGGTCTTTGGGTTTGTCTAATCAAATGGACAAAGTCAAATATCCATTCAAGTTCTTCCGACTCGGCGAATGGATCTTTCCTCTTGAATTCGATGACTGGATCAACCACGGGGTTTGCGAAGAACTCTTCGAGACCAAAAGAAGAATTCTCTGGGAAAACAAGATTCCTAAGCAAAGAAACTTACCGAATTTCGTAACATGGCGCATGTTGGCCGTTGGGTCGACCGGATCTGTCAAGCATGCCCCGAACAAAAGGAACCCGAGTTTGGGAAAGGATTCTGACCCAAACCCGACCGACAAGATCATGCAACTGGAAAGGATAAGGGCCCAGCTCACAAAACGCGTTATCCTTGGGGACCACGAAAACCAAATTTTTAAAAGATTCCCGACAAACATCACATGGGCCGAGTCACGCGGGAGAAAAAAGAAAACCACCGGGCGAGGCAATAATGTGGGATATGACGTAAGCGATGACGTCATATATATCAAGAAAGATTTGAAGTCCGCCTTTGAAGTCCTGGACTTACCTCTATAAAACGCAGATTTGAAGGAAGGCGAGGACATCGAACATTTTCCTTAGTTTTCTTACAATAAAATCTGAGTGAAAAATTTGTAATATTTTGAGTGTTTTAGTTTTTAAGTTTTTATGTATTTTCGAGTGCAAGCCTCATACATGAGAGGCTAAACCAAAGATTCTCCTCCCAAAAGAAGATTACTAATGTAATAAATTTTTCTTTAAGTTCTTAATAAAATAAAGGCCGTTTGTTCAACATGTGTTCATGATGTACTATTGATCAATTCCTTTGAAGAATTACTTTTACGCCTTGGAGTAGGAAACGAACCAAGGCTATCTTTGACGATTTACAAGGAGTCGAATAACTTGCGAGATCATCTTCCCGAGGGTGAGGTTGAACAGTGAGGAGCCGTTCGTCAAACGATCCGGGGCGAATTTTCCGATCGTGGCGTTGCGAACCACTTAACCCGGTCTTTGTTTTGGTCAAAAAGAGGTATGAATTTTAAGGGATTTATTAATTTTACGGAAGCATGTTGGGCCCGATATGGTCGTAATGGACTATTTTCATTTTCAGATCTAAAGACCCAATTTGTATACGGATAAATACTTGAAATAAGATCCTGATAGAAGTATGTCTTGTTGAGTTTATAAGTGAAAACCCGACATGATCCATTTAAAACCTCGAATAGAGACTGGATCTAAGTAGGTGTAACAATGCCACGAACAAAACAAGTTACAGAAAAATCGGGTTCTTATTTCTCGAAAAATCCGAAAAACAAATTGATTAGGGAGTGAAAACCTTTTGATTATTGTATAATGCAATATATTTATCCTTAGGGAGCAATTTGCCACAAATTAGAGTTTAAAGGGATAACTAGAACTATTGTTATTAAAGAATAAAATACTAGGGGCAAAATGGTCCAAAAGTTGCAAAGAATAATTATTTTCGTAGTTCAGGATGCAAAAGGTTAAAAATAAAAGTCTAGGTTGTGAAGTGTAAAAAGGGGTAAAGTTGAGGTGGTTAAAAATAATTATCTCTTTTTTAAAATTGAGGGACTAATGTGTAAAATACTAAACTTGAGGACCCAAATGAAATTTCCAGGACTTATGCAGCCCATGCACCTGCAAATACTAACTTAACTATAACTTAATTATATTTTGACCCAAGGTTCAAATTGCATAACAATTGGACCCCTAAAAGCCTTAAAGGCAATTATTTCAAAATGGGACAAAAATGATATTTTCAAACGTTAAAGGACCTACACTTATTTATTTTAAAAACTGCTTTTGTCCCAGTATCCTACCAACCTTAGTGACATTTTCCAACTGAAATCACATTAAAAGCCCTTCCGGTTTGTGAGTTCCGATTATTTCAAACTTAAGGTCCGAATTGGCAATTTTTACAAATTTGGGGCCAATGTGAGAATTTTACAAAAACTCGACCTCAAAACTTTAAAAACCTGAATCTCTGGACAATTTGGAGAATTTAGGAACTGACCTCATAATTTTTCAAGGTCGAGATATTTATTTATTTAATTTTTAACCCCAAAAGTGTTGGTTTTTACAAAACGGGGCTAAATTGAAATTTTTCTTTTATAAAGGACCTAACTCAAATTATTTTCTATTTTACTAAAATAGTCCTGGACCCTATGACTTGTAGATTTAATTAAAGTGTTTGATATATGTTTTTATCTTAATTTTGATGATTTTATTTTTACACCAAAACAATGTTTCTAATTGTTGTCCAAATACTCCTAAATGATTTAAAATAGTTTTAATATTTTCCGGAGTATTTCTTCAAGTTTTACTTTAGATAAAATTGGATAACACTTCTAATGAATTTATGTTTATATGTATTTTCTTCAAAACAATGTTTCTAAATGTTGTCTAAATACTTCCGATTGGTTTAAAATGATTTTACTAAATTTTCGGAGTATTTCTTGGGTTTTATTTTCGACAAAAATTGGACAACATTTATGTCTCATGGTCGACCGGTCGCCCTATAGGGCAACCCGTACCTGAAGATGATTTTTTGAAACAGAAAATGAGACGGAAGAAAAATTAAGCAGGTCGACCGGTCGCCTTGGGCGTCGACCGGTACCTGCAAGTTTAGTTTTGAAACAGAACGAAACCTTCTTACTTTCTCATTGAGGGGGACCGGTTGAAGTCAGGGACGACCGGTCGAACCCTACGTTGACCGGTCGCCCTGTGTAAATTTCCTGTATTTCGTGTCAAACTTCTATTTCTGTGCGACCCGTCGCCCCGTGCTTTGACAGCAAAAATATGACCGTTTGATAGCAGACAAATTTCCTTAAAATGTGGGATTGATTTCTAACAGCTATATTCTTGATTTTAATTGTATTTTTCTGTAGATTTTCAATCTCCAAGAGGAACATATGCTTGATCAATCATCTCCTATAAATAGAGGAAGTTTTGGAGCAACAAATACAACAATTGAGATACAACACAACAAGATACACTTCAAGCAAATATTTGTTCTTCATTGTTATTATTCTTGTTGTAATTTTTGCCTAGCTTATCACTTTCACATCCTTGAGGTCTATGCTATTCTTGATTACACTTTGCACTCAAATTGTAATATTCATTATTGAGTTGTAATCTTGATTTTTGGTTATCATTCAAACACAAGATATCCTTGTGAGTGTTCTTGTGGTAAGAACACACTTGGATGATCTAGGTGATAGGTTCAAGAAGATTGTGGTGATCTTCTTATTGAAATGTTGAAGAATTTGGTATTCTTCAAGGTTGAAGATTGTGGTAATCTTCAAAGGGAGATTGTGGTAATCTCCAAAGGTGGTGTTGAAGAAGAGTGTGGTGCTCTTCAAGGTGTTGTAAGTTGAATTTGTATTAATTTTGGAAATTAATAAAATTCTTTTTCTTTTTGAAATCCATCCCGGATATACTGGGGTGGTAGAGGATTAGGCCCTAGGTGGGTTGAACCTCTTTAAATCGACGCGTGTTGTTTACATTCTGCACCTTTATTATTGTCTTGGCGTAATTGTTTCGAAAAAGAGGGTAAAATCGAAAAGATGGAGATAATCTATTCACCCCCGTCTAGATTATCGTAGCCGCTTGAACTTACATAAAGTATTTTATTTTTCCTAAGACCCTTGACTTATCGGATCAATTTGACCGATTAATACCCGATCGCGGAGCGACTTCCTCGCCTTGTGATTTTGAATCTATAACGGAAATTATGTTCCATCTAATCTTTCAAGATATCGAAGTGAAAGAATTGAAGGGTCCATGATGGCTCAAAAGCTACTCTAGAAAACCATAGGCAAGTGCACCTATCGTTTTGTAGTATAGATTATTGAGTACCGAGTGTCATTCCCACGAGGATTGTAAGTACTAATAATTACCGTCTTTTTGTTATTTAATCTAGCAATTTTCAGAGTTTTGTTTGTTTAATGAAAATGAAAAATAGAGAATTTTAAAATAATTGCAACTTACAAAAGATCAAATAAAAATAGATTGTAGAATTAAGAAATCAAGAGCTAGAAATGTGTTTAAATGTAAATCCCTCTAGAATGTTTTTGCGATTTAACAAGATAAAAATACAATCGTAATCCCTTAAGCAAAAACCAACCTCTTTTAGTAAAATCTCATGTTTCATCGATCAGAAATTCCCGATTTAAGTTAAACCCTCTATCGGCGCGAATAACTTCTAATCTCAAGTTGATTAACTCAAATCTCTTTCTAGTTAAAACCCCCAAGACAAAGATTATAACGATTTGTGAATTCCCATATTAGGTTTGACCCTAATCCGGAAGATTTATGTCGTCCCATATCTAGGATTGCATGCAACTCTTTTCACTTATATAGGTTATTTCACCATGAATCTCTCGATTTCCCGGATGAAAAATAAACTTCAAATCAATATTGCGCATATACCAATTTGAATGAATAAAGCATAATATAAGTGAATCACACAAAACATGAAGATTTTATTAAAAACATACAAACCTTAATCACAAATTCATTCTAGAGTTCATTACATTCAAACACTAGAGATTTAGCTACACATGGCTTTGTCAAAAGAGTATACTACACAAGAAGATATGAATAAAATGAACATGGTGTACTTAGCTCTTATTCAAGACCAATATAAGACTTCCTCCTTGGTTGATTGCAATGATGTTGAGCTCCAAGCCTTCTCCTCTATTGCTTCTTCAACTTCCAACTCTACCTCTCTTTTATCCTCTCAATGTATTTTGCTTTGAAACTTAGAATATACAATGAATATACAATGAATCTCTCTATCAATGAATACTACATGAATTCTATTTTTCCCAACTCAAACTCTTGGCTTTTATAGGCACCATCTTTGTGAAAGAACACATCAATAATGCTAACAAATGCTCCACTTCCATGGTTGTTGGTTGAATCATTGTGTCCACATGACAATTGAGGGAATAATAGAGTTTGGTGCATCAAAATGAGGTGTAAAAGTTGCTCAAAGGTTGTCAAAAAGCAAGAAGAGAAAGTCTCCATAATTTCCACCAAAGAAAAACCAAATCTGGACGAAAAGCACGGGCAGGCCGTGTTTTCGGATTTTTCCAAACACGGCCGTGCTTGAAAAGCACGGCCTGGCCGTGTTTGGTACGTCGGGGTCGAAAAATTGCTCGTTTTTAACTTTTAAAAAGCACGACCGTGCTTAAAAACACACCCTGCCCGTGTTTGACTGAAAAGGCCCCGAAATGACGCGCGTTTAGCTTGGGATTTTGAGTGTTTTTGCATCCGAAACCCCCTGGTATGTTTTGACATGAAACCATGGCCCAAAATTCACCAAAAACATCTCCAAATCATCAATCTACACCAATAAAAGCACCTCAGAGTAATGTGAACCATGTACAATCAAAAATTTATGAAACTAACGATAAAATAACTCAAATCATACTTAAATATACACATAAAACATGCATAAAAAGACCCTTATCAAACCACCTCCAACTTTGAACTTTGCTTGTCCTCAAGCAAAACATTAAATCAAAAAAAACAAATGATTCAATAAATTAAAACACACAAGGATTTTTTTTTCTTCAACACATTGAACACAAGCAAATCAAGTTCTTAGCCTTCTCAACCCGAATTAACCATTCAAGAAAAAACACAATTTTGTAAAGCGATCGATTGTCAAGAAAGATCGTAACATCGTGAGGCATTATTCAAACTTGAAATCATCACTCCACAAATATTGATAGTTATGAATAACTTCAATTCAATAATGTCATGAAAATACAAGAATTCAATAGATCATTGTAGTTAGCCTACTAGTCATATAACCAAGCTTCTTGAACTTTTATTGGAATGAGAATTCAAGGAATATACATTCTCCCTTTCGTTTTTTTTTTTTGGTCCTTTCGAGGCATTCTTCCACTAGGTTTATATTTTGAATTTTCGTTCAAACACTCCTAGGGTGGTTTCCCATACTCATATTTGTGTCGCCGTTTTACGTAAAAGACAAACATGGGGCTCATGAATGCTCCTAGTTACTAAGCAACAACAAATAGAGGAGTATAACCTCGATTTGATTCCCCTTTTTTTTTAGGTTGTCGACAAGAGGTAAATTTTTTTTAACAAATTGAGTGTTTGCTAGTCAATAACTTAGCCCAATCACACCAAAATTAACTTTTTGATTTATGTTTTCAATGTGAAGCAATTGATTGTCTAGAATAGATTGATGTAGATGTGTGCTAAATTTTGACAAGATTTCCAACTTCATAACACTAAGCTTTGTCGTAAATGCCTTAACAAATCAAGTGTTATGGAGTTGGAAATCTTGTCAAAATTTAGCACACATCTACATCAATCTATTCTAGACAATCAATTGCTTCACATTGAAAACATAAATCAAAAAGTTAATTTTGGTGTGATTGGGCTAAGTTATTGACTAGCAAACACTCAATTTGTTAAAAAAAAATTACCTCTTGTCGACAACCTAAAAATAAAAGCAAGCACACACAGACTAAGAATGTAATTGCACCCACCTCCAACTTTAAAGGTTCACATTGTCCTCAATGTGAAAGAAAGAGATGAACGAACACAAACAAAACACTCAAAAATCAACCATACTAAAAGAAAATAAAAGAGGTGGAAAAGAAAAATACGACCTTACTAGAAGAGTGAAATCGGTATTGAGCGACCATTGAGTTGTTTAGTACGAGACCTTCATCGGCATCTTCATACCTAATCAAGGATATACAACTCGAATACCGTGAAATCATCAAATATATATATATATATATAAATTTTTTTTTTTTTTTGAGTTTTTTTTTTTGAAAAAAAAAAATTTTTTTAATAAAAACACGGCCGTGCTTTTTAAGCACGGCCTGGGCGTGTTCGGTACGAATTTTTTTCGATAAATTTTTTTTTTTTTTAAATTTGTTTTTTTTTTTTGAAAAACACGGCCGTGCTTTTTAAGCACGGCCAGACCGTGTTTTTTTTTTTAAAATTTTTTTTAATTTTTTTTTCAATCCCCAAACAATAAAAAATTAAGTAAAAGAAAATGCACACAAAATGCCGGGTTGCCTCCCGGTTAGCGCTTCTTTAAAGTCGTATAGCTGGACCGTTTACCCAAATATGGAGATTAGTCGGGTGGAGCTTTGGACTTATGAAAATCCCTTAGGTATTTAGTAGTATTACCTCCAACTTTATGCTTCAAAATGTGCTCTTTGAACTTTCTGGTCCCCTTTTCGGGCATAGGCTTCCAACATGGACTTTGAACAACACTTTTCTCCAAGAGATTTTTAGATTTCTCATCGTGCAACGAAATTGAATCGACAAAAGAACAAGTAGTATCCTTTTCAATATCAACATAAATTTTAAAAATTACTTGTTCATCCCCCAACCTCAAAGTTAATTTTCCCTCATGCACATCAATGATTGATTTTGCCGTAGCCAAGAAAGAACGCCCAAGAATTAGAGGAACCTCAATATCATCATGCATGTCAAGAATAACAAAATCAACTGGGAATATGAATTTATCGATCTTGACTAACACATCATTAATAATACCTCTAGGATGTTTAATCGATTTATCGTCTAAGTGTATGTCCATCCTAATAGGTTTCAGTTCACTTAATCCCATATGCTTGAATGTTTCATAAGACATCACATTGATACTAGCTCCTAAGTCAGCTAGTGCTCTATCAACAGGTAAACCATCAATTGTACAAGGGATAATAAAACTTCCTGGATCATTACATTTCTGTGGTAGATTACTGGAAGAACATTTATCATTCAATTGCACATTTGATAGTTCGTTAAGCTTATTTCATTAGAAATGATGCCATTTAGATCCTTAGCATGCTTTGAAAGAGGTTGAACAAATGGAATATTAGTATGTAGTTGCTTGAATGACTCAAGGTACTTACCAAATTTGTCCTCCCTTCTATCTTCTTCGGTTAGACTCCGGTAAGGGATCTTGGGCTTGTATTCGGCGACCACCTTTTTCATGGGTTTTTCTTCGTGTTTGTCGTCCTCCACATATTTCTGTATGGTGGCGTTGGCATAATCATGATCATGTGGAAAACTGATGGTGATTGCCTTTACGTGCTCCCTTGGGTTTGGCTCGGTGTTACCTGGCAAACTTCCTTGTGGCCTTTCGGAAATCATTTTTGCAATCTGTCCTATTTGGTTTTCCAGATTATGGATAGATGCTTCTTGATTTTTCAAGAATGTTTCCACCGCCTTGGAATCGGGTATCTGTTGATTGCACAAACTTTGTTATAAGATCTTCCAAGTTAGGCTTACCTTGATTTGGCTGAAATCCGGGAGACGTGTGTAGATCAGGATTGGGATTAGGTCGTGGTTGGCCTTGGTTTTCCCAACCGAAATTAGGATGTTGTCGCCACCCGAGGATTGTATGTGTTGTTGTAAGGATTACTTGGGTAATTTCGTCTTGATTCCCAACGTAATTAGCCTTGTTCAAAGTGAGGTATTGTGTGTGGGCGATCCCGATGATTATGCAATCCTCCGCAAGTTTCACAAGATAAAACATCGGTGGTGGTGGTTTAGGAGCCGCTAGATCGCCGATCTTTTGGGTCAAAGCTTTTCGACTTGTGCAAATAGTGTAACCACCGCATCTGCATTATAAACACCCACTGCTCATTAGGTTTACCTCGTGCGGATTGCCATTGATAGCCATTCATGGCCATCCCTTCTATGAGATCTTGGGCGGCTTCGGTGTTTTATTATTCAATGTTCCCCCCGCGCCGCATCAATCATTTGCCTCGTCGATGAGAGTAGCCCGTTGTAAAATGTTTGGACTTGCATCCAAATAGGGAGGCCATGATGTGGGCATTTTCGCAGCAATTCTTTGAATATCTCCCAAGTGTCGTACAAGGTCTCATCGTCTTCTTGAGTGAATGAAGAGATTTCATTCCTCAATCGTGCGATTTTGGCCGGTGGAAAATATTTCAAAATGAACTTTTCGCCATGATGCTCCATGTTGTGATTGTTCCTTTGGCAAAGTATTTAGCCATTGTTTAGCCCGTCCCCAGAGTAAATGGGAATAGGCGCAAGCGGATGGCATCGTCGAGACTCCATTTATTTTGAAGGTATCACAAATTTCAAGGAAATTTGCGATATGATTGTTCGGATCTTAAATGGTAGGCCGTCAAATTGAACAAATTGTTGCACCATTTGAATGACATTCGGTTTGATTTCAAAATTATTGGTCGCAATAAATGGGCCTTACGATGCTAGATGACGTGCCGTCCATGGATGGTTTGGCATAATCATACATAGTTCTTTGTTCATCCGCCATGATGAAATCTTTACTTTCGTTAGTATCCTCTTCGTGGTCTGTGTTAGTACTTTCCTCTGTGTTGCTATCGGCGGTGTCGCGCTTCCAAATTCGGCGACGAGTAGGCATACACTGCGGTAAACAAAGAGGATAAGTATAAACCAAGACTTACAAAGATAGATAAAAAGAAAGATAATGGTAAAATAAAAAAAAATAAAAAAAAAATGATTAAATTAACAAAAATAAAGCGTTCTTAATATTACATTCCCCGGCAACGGCGCCAAAAACTTGATGGCTCAAAAGCTACTCTAGAAAACCATAGGCAAGTGCACCTATCGTTTTGTAGTATAGATTATTGAGTACCGAGTGTCATTCCCACGAGGATTGTAAGTACTAATAATTACCGTCTTTTTGTTATTTAATCTAGCAATTTTCAGAGTTTTGTTTGTTTAATGAAAATGAAAAATAGAGAATTTTAAAATAATTGCAACTTACAAAAGATCAAATAAAAATAGATTGTAGAATTAAGAAATCAAGAGCTAGAAATGTGTTTAAATGTAAATCCCTCTAGAATGTTTTTGCGATTTAACAAGATAAAAATACAACCATAATCCCTTAAGCAAAAACCAACCTCTTTTAGTAAAATCTCATGTTTCATCGACCGTAGAAATTCCCGATTTAAGTTAAACCCTCTATCGAGCGCGAATAACTTCTAATCTCAAGTTGATTAACTCAAATCTCTTTCTAGTTAAAACCCCAAGACAAAGATTATAACGATTTGTGAATTCCCATATTAGGTTTGACCCTAATCCGGAAGATTTATGTCGTCCCCATATCTAGGATTGCATGCAACTCTTTTCACTTATATAGGTTCTATTTCACCATGAATCTCTCGATTTCCCGGATGAAAAATAAACTTCAAATCAATATTGCGCATATACCAATTTGAATGAATAAAGCATAATATAAGTGAATCACACAAAACATGAAGATTTTATTAAAAACATACAAACCTTAATCACAAATTCATTCTAGAGTTCATTACATTCAAAAACTAGAGATTTAGCTACACGTGGCTTTGTCAAAAGAGTATACTACACAAGAAGATATGAATAAAATGAACATGGTGTACTTAGCTCTTATTCAAGACCAATATAAGACTTCCTCCTTGGTTGATTGCAATGATGTTGAGCTCCAAGCCTTCTCCTCTATTGCTTCTTCAACTTCCAACTCTACCTCTCTTTTATCCTCTCAATGTATTTTGCTTTGAAACTTAGAATATACAATGAATATACAATGAATCTCTCTATCAATGAATACTACATGAATTCTATTTTTCCCAACTCAAACTCTTGGCTTTTATAGGCACCATCTTTGTGAAAGAACACATCAATAATGCTAACAAATGCTCCACTTCCATGGTTGTTGGTTGAATCATTGTGTCCACATGACAATTGAGGGAATAATAGAGTTTGGTGCATCAAAATGAGGTGTAAAAGTTGCTCAAAGGTTGTCAAAAAGCAAGAAGAGAAAGTCTCCATAATTTCCACCAAAGAAAAACCAAATCTGGACGAAAAGCACGCCCGTGCTTTAAAAGCACGGGCAGGCCGTGTTTTCGGATTTTTCCAAACACGACCGTGCTTGAAAAGCACGGCCTGGCCGTGTTTGGTACGTCGGGATCGAAAAATTGCTCGTTTTTAACTTTTAAAAAGCACGACCATGCTTAAAAACACACCCTGCCCGTGTTTGACTGAAAAGGCCCCGAAATGACGCGTTTAGCTTGGGATTTTGAGTGTTTTTGCATCCAGAAACACCTGGGTATGTTTTGACATGAAACCATGGCCCAAAATTCACCAAAAACAGCTCCAAATCATCAATCTACACCAATAAAAGCACCTCAGAGTAATGTGAACCATGTACAATCAAAAATTTATGAAACTAACGATAAAATAACTCAAATCATACTTAAATATACACATAAAACATGCATAAAAAGACCCTTATTAGTCCAATTCTTCTAAACATGCAGTGTGCAGCCAAAAGTGATGCCAACACTTTGGAAAACACAGCGAAGACTTTTAACTAAATCACAATTTCACTAAGTATGAAATAAAGACAGAATGAGATATAAAACACAAGAGATTAAAAAATTTGTACAAGTATAAAATACTTGTACTGTGTTCATTAGTACAAAAATTATACAAAAGGTAATGTTGTTCACAACTTACAAAATTACAAAGTAATTAAGGAAACTAGAAGAACAACTCCCCTTGTGTCTCCGAAAGTAACAACACTCCTTTACAAAATGTGAGAATCTATTTAGTGCACTCCAAACACTCAATATACATTGAATCTATCTCACAAAAACACTCAAAACTCGAGTTCTAAAAATGATGCCAACAATGTTGCCAACATTCCTGGTATCACTGAGCTTCGCACTTTACGGTATGAAAATCTTTGGAAGATGAACTCACAACTCTCATAAAATCTGTATCCGAAATTTGCTGGTTTCTGATCCTTAAATAGCCATCACTTGAATAACTTCCTGCAAGAAAATACAAGAGAAACTACCTGCAAGATTTAAGGAAAGAAACCACCCACTACCATAAACTTCTAAGGAGTTAGTAAAGTTAGAAAACTGAATTTAAACTTCTAACATAACTCCTGTAAAAAGAAACTGACAATATTAACTGACAAGAATTAATCCTGAAATCTGGAAGAATAAAAATCGAAATATAATGTTTGATGAAATTCAAACATTAACAATCTCCCCTTTTTTTGCAGATTTCTGGACAAAACTTTTGCACAAAAACACAGTTAATATTCTCCCCCTGACTTCAAGGATCAATCAACAGAGATAAACTCAAACTCCCCCTGAACTCAAGATGCATGTTAATCACACAAAAATACTACGAAGGAAAATTAATATATTAACAAGACCTGAGTATATACCCTCAACCTGAGTATATCCCTGAGCAACCAATCTTGCCTTGTTCCTGATAATGTTACCATTCTCATCACTCTTATTCTTAAAAATCCATTTAGTACCGATGATGTTAACATTATCAGGCTTAGGAACAAGATCCCAAACATCATTACGAACAAATTGGTTTAATTCTTCATGCATGGCTTCAATCCAAAATTCATCTTTTAAAGCTTCAAACACATTTTTAGGTTCAATTAAGGATACAAAACATGTTGAATTAACCATAAGACACACAGATGATATATAGGAAGGTCTCACCATTTCTCTATAATTCACCTTTTCTTTACCTCTGGTTCTGACATGATCTGTCACTTCACCAATTACCTGAGTCACTGGATGATTTTTCTGAACTTTCCTGGATGGATTCCTCTGACAAAGATCAAGAATATCATCACCTTCTGAGTCTGACTCATTCACAACTTGAGTTCCCTCTGCAGTTTGGGTCGATGATGCTAAAGATGATGCATCATTTCTGGCATCATTTTGTACAGCATCAGTATCAGCTGCTTGTCCTTGAGCCACTTCCTGCACATGAGCTATATCCTCCTCCTCATCCTTGTTTTCAAAACCTGTATGATCATCAAATACAACATTCACAGATTCTTGAATAGTCCTAGTCCTAAGATTATAAATCCTATACACATGACTATTCTTGGAATATCCAAGAAACATTCCTTTATCACTTTTTGTATCAAATTTACCAAGATATTCTCGATCATTTAAAATATAACACACACAGCCAAAAACATGAAAGTACTTGAGATTGGGCTTTTTTCCTTTCAAAATCTCATAACTTGTCATAGTAGTACCCGGTCTCAAGTGAACACGGTTTGAAATATGACAAGCAGTATTCAAAGCCTCTGCCCAAAATCTCTTTGAAATGTTTTTAGAAAACAACATTACTCTTGCCATTTCTTGCAAGGTTCTATTTTTCCTTTCAAAGAATCCCATTCTCGTTGAGGAGTAATGGGAGCCGAAAACTCATGAAAGATGCCCTTTTCATTGCGAAATTAGAAAAAGAAGAGTTTTCAAACTCTCTCCCATGATCGATCTAATTAGTGCAATGTTAGAACCATGCATGTTGCAAATTCTCAAGTATAATTTTTTAAACACTTCAAAAGTTTCTGACTTATCTTTTAAAAATTCGACCCATGAATATCTTGATAAATCATCTACACAAACAAAGGAATATTTCTTTCCTCCCAAACTATCCACTTCTACAGTCCCATTAAATCCATATGAAGCAATTCAAAACATCGAGAAGTACTAAAATGTTGTAACACATGATGTGTAACTCTTGTTTGTTTACCTTTTTGACATGGTCCACAAACTTGTGTTACTTTACCTTTCACTTGAAGTTTAGGAATACCTCTCACAACTTCCAAGTTGATCAACTTAAACATGTTTCTAAAATTAACATGTCCAAGTTTTTGATGCCACAACATACAATCATCGATCTCAAAGATGATTACAAACTTGATTCATTCAACCATGTAACAATTATCCACGAGATCTTGTACGTCATGACACAAGTATTGTTACCATTAAAAAAATGCAACATGAATCTCTATCAAATTTCATATGCAAATTATCATCACACAATTGACTAATCTTGATCAAATTTGCAAAAAGCCCTTTCACATGCAACACTTTTCAAACAAGGAAGTCCATTTACATGAAGAGTTCCTTTTCTTACAATCTGACCTTTGACACCACCACCAAATTGAACTTTACCACCATTCACTACAGATTCATAATCAATCAAATAATTACGAGTACCAGTCATATGTCTTGAGCAACCACTATCAAAATACCATGTTCCTTCAACATTAAATCTAAGTGAAGTATACATAACAAGACATGACTGATCATCAGAACAAACCACATTATCAGAAGAATTCTCTGCAGTATTGAAAGTGTCTTCAACAGTGTCAGGCATCATTTCTGACATCATTTTCCCTGAGGCTTTGTCTTTCTTCAGCTTAAAACAAAACGGTTTGATATGCCCAGGTTTAGAACAATAATGATAGACAAATTTTCTTTTTAAGACACTCTCAGACTTCTTGAAGTTGCTTTTGAGAAAAGATTTATTGTTCTTACCAATGCCACCTTGTTCCAAAGAAAGTTTTGACTTTTGACAACAATCGATTTGATAGGTTTAGAAAAACTAATCCAGTTTTATCAAATCTAGCCTTGAAATATGTCATCAATGACAATGAGAACTTGAGTCAAAATTACTCACGATCTTTTGAGATCATTAAGTTCAGATTTAATCATTTCAAGTTCATTGTCCTTTTTGGTTAACATAACTTCTAGTCTAGTCACAGACTCTCTCAAAATATCATTTTCTTTTATAACATCATCAAACCTGAGTTTTAAATTATCCTGACACAAATCCTCAAGTTTTCCAGGTGACAAACAAAGAGCTGATCTGAAATGATCAACAAAATCATTCACAGACTCACTGTACCTGCTCTGTGAAGTCTGAAATGATGTAACACTTGCAGCATCATTTTTCAAACCTTCAGAAACTACCTAATCTTTCTCCAAAATGGTCATCAGACCTTTGCAACTATCATCTTCTTCCATTTTGATCTCTTCAGACTCTTCATCACTAAGAGACACAGTTAGATTCATACCTCTTTCCCTAAGAGTGTTTGCACATTGATTTGCATAATGCCCAAATCCTTTGCAAGCACGACATTGAATCGAATCAAGATTTTTGGGTTTGAAAGTATTATTTTCTTGATTTGATTCAAATTTTTTAGGAAAGTTTGAAGAATTTCCAGGAACCTGTCTCTTAGACTTGAAATCTCTGTTGTTACCAGAAGGTGTGGAATCATTTTCCCTGTTTGTTTTTCTGAGAAAATTATTAAACCTTCTAGTTAACAATGCAATTGAATCTTCATTTAAATCAACATTATGCAAATCTTTAATAAGATTTTCTATTGTAAAATCATATTCATTCTCATTATCACAAAAACCAACATCAGTCTCAGATGTAAAAGCAATACTTTTGCCTTTATCTTTAACTTGATGTTCTTTTTGTTGAGCCAAATTTAACTCAAAAGTTTGTAAAATCCCAATGAGTTCATCAAGTCTAAGAGTATCAGTGTTTTTGGTTTCTTCAATAGTATAAATCTTAACATTAAATCTCTCAGGAAGAGACCTCATTACCTTACTTACCAACCTTACATTGCTAATAGGATCTCCAAGAGATTGAGCCTCATTAGCAATGTCAAAGATTTTTGCATTGTAGGATGCAATGGTTTCATCCTCTTCCATTCGAAGATTCTCAAATCTGTTGGCAAGTAATCTCAGCTTTGTTCTTCTAACTCCATGTGTTCCTTCACAATGTAACTGCAACGCATCCCAAGCATCTTTTGCAGAAACACAATTTGAAATTATTTTGAACAAAGAAAGATCCACATCACTGAAAATGGCATTTAAAGTTTTAGAATTAAAGCTAGCAATTTGAATTTCATCATTCAGCCATTCAATTTCTGGATTGATCACAGTATCGCCATCAGCATCAATAATTCTTGGTGGTGTCCAACCAGCGAGGGCAGCTCTCCATGCTCGTTCATCAATGGACTTAATGAACGCCGTCATCTTTACTTTCCAGTACGAGTAATTCATCCCATCCAAAACTGGAGGTCAAACCATGGAATTACTCTGAATCTCCATCATAAAAACACTGCAAAACACAGGATCACACTAAGTATCGTCTAGTGAAGGCTCTTGATGCCAATTGAAAGAATTGAAGGGTCCAATTCTTCTAAACATGCAGTGTGCAGCCAAAGGTGATGCCAACACTTTGGAAAACACATCGAAAGACTTTTAACTAAATCACAATTTCACTAAGTATGAAATAAAGACAGAATGAGATATAAAACACAAGAGATTAGAAAATTTGTACAAGTATAAAATACTTGTACTGTGTTCATTAGAACAAAAATTATACAAAAGGTAATGTTGTTCACAACTTACAAAATTACAAAGTAAATAAGGAAACTAGAAGAACAACTCCCATTGTGTCTCCGAAAGTAACAACACTCCTTTACAAAATGTGAGAATCTATTTAGTGCACTCCAAAAACTCAATATACACTAAATCTATCTCACAAAAACACTCAAAACTCGAGTTCTAAAAATGATGCCAACAATGTTGCCAACATTCCTGGTATCACTGAGCTTCTGCACAATTTCTGGTATGAAAATGCTGGAAGATGAACTCACAACTCTCATAAAATATGTATCCAAAATTTGTTGGTTTTCGATCCTTAAATAGCCATCACTTGAATAACTTCCTCGCAAGAAAATAGAAGAGAAACTACCTCGCGGTTTAAGGAAAGAAACCACCCACTACCATAAACTTCTAATGGGTTAGTAAAGTCGAAAAACCGAATTTAAACTTCTAACATAACTCCCGTAAAAAGAAACGACAATATTAATCGACAAGAATTAATCCCGAAATCTGGAAGAATAAAAATCGAAATATAATGTTTGATGAAATTCAAACATTAACACGAAGGTTGCTTATCCTTACGATAATCATCTTCATCCAAAAACTCCACCAACGCCATAATTGCCACTCGCGTTTTTCAAAAAATTTCCTGAACTGCTTCCCTGAATCAATAACACTCGATGCCTTTGATCACTGTACTTGTATTTACTTTCCTGCTTGAGTCAACTTGGTGTGTCGAGCTCACAGTCGGAATGGATACGTCGGGGATGGAACCGGGCAGCTCGGCTGCTATTCCACTCTTCCGACCGCATCGTCCTAATCCCGCAACTAAGGGACGGAGTTTGTCCAAGGGAAGCGGGTCGTAGTACTTGAGGTATAATCATGATTATGACAATCCGAGCCTAGCTAGCTCTACTGTGAATTTGTCTTTGCCTATGAAGCGATAAGGTGACAGGTCTTGGACCATCTTGCTCGGGGAGTTACAAGGAAAAACGAAGGAATCGTTATCTGATCCACACGATTCTGGAGTTATCGGGCCCGTTTGGTTGGCGCTACAAATCCGTATGCAACCGCTACTTGTTTTGCATTGATTGGCACTATAAATCCGTACGCAACCATTATCTGCCTTGCATGGGATTGGCATTACATTTCTGTACGCAATCCTACCTGTCTTGATTGAATCACATAGTGCCTGTGTGACCATGAACTGTTTTCTTGAACTGTATAAGTATATTACTTAAATATATTTATCACGACACTTGTGGACTGTGTGTGAATTCATGCATCATACTCACGCGTTTTCATATAATTGTTTTCTCGCATTAACTATATATCGCCACACTTGCACACAATCACCCCATCCACTGAGATTTTTGTCTCATCCCCACCTGTTTTCTAACCTTTAGATGGGGACTTCGTTGAAGATGTTGAACCGGCCTTGGATTGAACCCTTGTACTCCGCCTGTTGGATTTACTACTTCTTGTTGTTATTGATGGACTCATTTCTTTTGATTGATGTTGGACTATTTTATTTTCCTTTCATTCCGGTTTGTAACTGAAGGGCGTAGGACCCTTTGACTTTTAAGTTGTTATCGTTGATTGGTTTTCGAGGATGTAATTTGGATTGTGGATTGTGGACTGTAATTTGTACCTATGTTATTTTATTTCCGCTGCTATTTAGACTCTGTTTTCATTGGGTTCTCGATGATATTGTCTAGACTGTATGGTTATTTGTATTTAAGTTGTGGATCGTCGTCGCGTCCCGTTTGGGGCGTGACAGTATTTGAATTAATTAATTAGTTGGACTTTAAAGTCCAATTTCATACCATAATCTAGTAGGCCTAATTGTAGAAGTCCATTAGATAATTGAAGATAATAAATAAATGAGATTTATTTTAATATATATATATATATATTGGGATATATATATACATATATTATATTGAAGAGAGATTATTTTTATTAAAGAATTTTTTTTTTTTGAATACGCATGCTAATACCATAATCTAGTAGGCCTAATTGTAGAAGTCCATTAGATAATTGAAGATAATAAATAAATGAGATTTATTTTAATATATATATATATATATATTGGGATATATATACATATATTATATTGAAGAGAGATTATTTTTATTAAAGAAAAAAAAATTTTTGAATACGCATGCTAATTAGGACTGTGCACGGGACTTGGAGATCACTGGAACTGAACCGATATCCGAACCGAAAAATATCTGAACCGAAAATATCCGTTGACTTTTTGACTTTCTCCGAACCGAACCGTCCGGAAAAATTTTCTGGTACGGTTTTGGAGATTTTTAAAATATCCGTACCGAGAACTGTACCGAACCGTACCGTTCCGTACCGAACCGAAGATCCGAAGATAGAACTGATTTTTAAGAATTTTTTAATACATACATGTATATTATTTTTATCTTATTTATATTTTGATATTGTGATACCCCATATTTAATTAACCTTGAAAATTATCTGATATGATTAATTAATTATTAAATTAAGATTCTAAGAATTTATATCATTTAACTAGTCTTTTGCCCGTGCAATGCATGAGACGTGTTCCATCAAGATATTGCATGCATATAAGAGCTACACTATTAATGAATATAAAAATGTAATATACAACTTCTAACAAATCAAGTTAACTACGTACATTTCAAAATTATAAATTTTGGAATACTTCTTTATACACAATATTACTCATCTGTTTGATTTTATTTTGCCGTCGTCACAAACTAATATGTTCAAACTCTTACGATACGTGACTCGTGAAACATCAACATATAATTGACCATGACTGAAAATTGAGTTCTTTATAGGAGAATTAATGAAAATAATTAAGGAGATTAATTATTCTCATTATTTGCTACGTTTTAATAAAACATAACATCAACATGTATATTAAATTTCCTTATTGTCGATACTTATATGTTATACTTTTAAAAGTTTTGTACGTCCGGAATACAATAATTACACATCAATGATCTATAGTAAATTAAAAAACCATTAGCTTTAGATTTACAAAATTTTCGACATAAATTATTCAATGGTTAATTTTATTTTGGTATTAGCGCGAATGGATTGTAATCAATTAAATATTTGGAATATAAAAAATTAGATTAGAAATCTACCATAATAAAATACTTGTCCAATAACTGCAATTAAATATTAATATATTAAGAAAATTACTTTGACTGAGAGCCTTTAAGTGTTGGTGTGACTTTATGGTTGTAATTTATTTTGAGATTGTGTTGTCCTTTATGGTTGTAGCATTTATTTTGAGATTGCACTAACAAAAGGAATGAACTATAATTATTTGGTGACTTTTACATTCATTTTTTATTTTTTCTTATTTTGTGTGTTTTACTTTTGATTAATCTCCGTTTTCCCGTCCCGAACCGTATTGTCCCGAACCGTCCCGTTAGAACCGAATCCCCGTACCGAACCATACCGAAAATTCGGTACGGTTCGGTATGGAGATTTTTCTCTGATTCGGTTACGATTGATTTTTAAAATCTCCGAACTTCGGGACGGTTCTGGAGATTTATGAATCTCCGAACCATCCCGGACCGTGCACACCCCTAATGCTAATCATGCAGCATGCATGTATTGGCATATTTTTTCCCTTTACTTTTCTTGAGCCAATAAATGTTGGCTATAGCACACTTTAATAGGTGTGCTTTATATTTAAAAAAAATTGAAAAAAGGGATGATTGATTAGTTTTGATATATGTCTTCCATTTTGGTGAATTGGATGATAGGTGCAGACGGTTTTTGATGGAAAAATGATGGTTTAGCTTAAGACTTTCTTTTTTTTTCTTTTAAGTCAAAAATTGCACTAAAACATCTCTCACTCAATATACATTTTCTCTTCAAAAATTTAGTAGAGAATAATTAACCAATAATTATTCATCTACAAAATTTTAACAATAGTTGATTGTGGAATAAAATTCTATTCCGTATTTCAATTTCGAAAACGCAATAAGTTCTACTAGCGAAGAATTTATCCCGGTGTCACAACCAAGAGGTGGACTCAATTAGAGGGGAGGCGTTTGAATCTCTATTGGCGAGTTTGCTCCTGTGAGGAATTTGGATTCCTTCTACATCATCTTCAAAAGGAAGCAATTTTAGGTAAGATCCTAAATCTTATTTTACCACTTGTATAAACGCGCGATCGTTAAATCGCTATCGGGGGCTTTATTTTTATTGTATAATTATATGCATGGTTTAAATTTTAAATTTCCGCTGCGTTTAGCCCCGCGATATAGCGAACCCAACATTTATGGCCTTCAGGAACTTCAGAATATCTCTCAAGTACAGTTAGTTCCTTATAGAATATGTTGGAGAGGTAACCTGGATTTGTATTTGCTTAAGACTTCAATCTGTCTGATATCTAAAGCATCACTCTTTCTTAATATCCTCAATTCTCTTGCCCCTTAATGAGGCAAAAAGTTGGTCCATTGTTTCATTGTACTCTTTGCACATTGCACTTAGGTCTATTTATCCTCACCAACTGATTAGCAGGAAGTCTTTTCAGATCCATAAACCATTTTTCTACCGAGGCTTTAGATTTCATGTGGATTTAGCCATGATATACGGCTGAAAAAACACTCGTTATGAAATTACTTTTCATAGCAGGTACCAACTTTTGGACAGTGAACTGAGATTCAGTTTTTGCTTATTTATGATAATATGTTGATGTTTCCAGGTACTTTGATGTGCATGCTTATGAAGCAAGGCAAAGTGAGTATGCTTTGAACGGTCATAAACATTTTTACTTCACGACGTTGAACATGAGCGAGGTTTGTAATCATCTTTTGCCATTTGTGTATAATTGAAAACTGTTTTCGTATCATATATTTGAAGTAGGGATGACAATGGGGTGGGGTGGGGCAGGGCGGGTAATTGAATACCCGGACCCGCCCCGTGCTAGTTACCCCGCGCCCCGCCCCGTGCCCCGCCACGGGTCCAAAATGGCTGCCCCGTGCCCGCCATGTGTGGGGTGGGTCCGCCCCGCCCCGCCCCGTTTTGAATTTTTTGAGCTTAAAATTAATTTAACAAAGTGTATTTTTTTATTTTTTTTGTGAAATTTAAATATATTTTTATATTTTTATAATATTCTATAATGTATTTTTTTGTGAAAGCTAAATGTATTTTTTTATTATTATAATATCATATACTAATAATATTAGTGTATATATATCTACTGGGGCGGGGCGGGGCAATTACAATACCCAGACCCGCCCTGCCCCATATGCGGGACGGGTCCGCCCCGTCCCGTCCTCAGAACGGGCCAGATCCGCCCCGCCCCAAACACCACGGGTCAGGTCGGGCCAGGCCGGGTCAGGTCCATATTGCCATCCCTAATTTGAAGGTTGCACTAGTTCAATTTCTTATGATAATTTTCTTGTAGATCGTATTTTTTCTGCTGGTTGGCCTCAAATTAGTATCAGAACTTAGTACTGGTGACTTTGCTTTTTTGTGTCAATACATTATGCCAAATGTCCTGGCTTGATGATTAAAGGAGTGTGCTTGATTGTTGCATTTTTTTTACTGAACTATTCTTTTTCATGTCTTTTACGTAATTTTATAATTTCAATGTTGTATTAGAATTTTGGAACTATCCAATGGTTTCAAATCTTTGGACAATGAAATCTGGAAGGATTGCCTCAGTCCAGATTTCTCTTCAACTTGGGAACATCACTAATTGCCGTGAGCTTTTATTCACATTCTATATATTTTTGTACAGTAGCCGCAAAATTTTGCATTATTTCTGTTTAAATTCATCAAAAATATCTGTCCTGCCAGGTGAAATTTTTAATACAACCTTTTTCTTTGAGAGCTCTTAGTACGAACTTTCTGGTTGATGAGCTTGGATGTGACCACTCATGTTTACTTATGTTAGTTTATTTATAGTTTTCATGCTCTCTCATAGTTTATGCTTCTGTTGCAGGTAATTGATGCATCTGCTACAGGGAATTTGGGTCAGTTTATAAACTATAGTTGTGACCCTAACTGCCGCACTGAAAAGGTATTCTCGCAAACTGAGCTCACACTCATACATGTGGACTCTTTCTGTAGTTGGAATTCTGTATAGGATAAAAATTGAAATTTCAAAACTTCTTTAGTTTATAATTTTGTTGAACAAGTTATATTATTAAATTTCCTGCAATTCAAATTCTTGTTAAACAAAATTATGCTGTAGGCCTGTAGCCACCAGGGCATCTGGCTGCGTTCCACTCTCTTACCATTTATGTGGTCTATTTTCACTTTTTGAACAATTAATGTGCATTTCAAGTTGCATCTGGTTTTATGACACCTGACTAAGTTATATTCTCATTTGAGCTGTCTTTGAGACCTATTTTCTTTGGTGAATTAGTTTATTTTGTTTATGGGAAGTGCTAAATGGCCATATTATGGATGGCCATAAAGTAGGTGGATTGTTTTTAGTTAATATTTGAAAACATATATGGCAGCAAAATTACTTTATAGCCCTTAAGCCATTTTGGCTCCAAACAATATGTTTATTATTTATATGCACATACATGGCGCCAAGCTTTTTCCCCCTTTTATTGTCTTAAAATTACAATTTGGTAATGTTGTTCATTATCTTAAACTTATAATTTTTCTCCTGTTCATTTATCTTAGTTCATTAATATTGTTCAAAGCCATAGAAAAGAAATTATTTATAAAACTTGCAATTTTTGTAATGAACCATTTTATAACTTTAGGCTTTAAATATAAGTAATTTTTCATTAAATTTGATAATTCTATATAATTTCAAAATTTTAATTAAAGATAAAATTTTAATGAAAAGTTAATCTTAAATTTAAGAATCGTTCACTCTATACTTAGAATTCTTACGAATGTGAAATTCAAAACATCCTTGTTATTCTAATTTTGACATCAAGTCTATTTATCATGTGAAAACTAATTCTCGATTTTAAAATATAAAGTTATTTTTTAATTTCAATTTTTGGTTCTATTAAAAAATTATTCCTTAGTTTCAATTATTATCATTTTATTGTGACTTAACCTATAGCAAACAAATCTTATAGTGACTTAGCTTATAGTTATGGTTCAATTGTTCAATTATAGGATTAAATTAATAGTATCACTCATATAACGTAAATCATATAGTTCAATTGTTCATTTGTAGTTTCAGAATAAATTAACAATATCGAATAAATTAGGGATGATAATTTTGGCTCGACCCGTCGTGTTTGGGATGCCCCACCCCGGAACCCACAGTGAGGCAGGGCGGGAAAGACATGGGCATCACTTTCTCCCCATAGGTACCCACTAGCAGTCCACCCGTGCGATGCACAGAGTATATAATAAAAAAAATAATTTAAATAGTTAACTTCAATAGATTATTTAATTGTAAAGTGAAATAACTATCGATGAAAAATAAATGATTATATAGTAATGGAAAAATGCAAAATAAATTAAATGAACAAAAAATACTGAATATAAAAAATATTATAAGTTTGAAAAACTTCTTTAAATACAACATTAATGGTTGAACTCGTACAATCACTAACACTATTTTCTTTGGTGAATTAGTTTATTTTGTTTATTTGCAGTATAAGTTAACAGAGAAACTTTGATTAACTAATTGTTGCATTGTTAAGGAATTATTTTCTCAAGAAAGAACATAGTACCTCATATGTTTGCAGATGTCACAATCATATTGGAGGTTGAAGTATCGGCATATCATTTACTTAATCAATTCTATACTATTTTTCTTCTCAAACTTTATTCTACTATTTAATTGTTTGAACAGAAAATTTCATTTTGCGTGCTTTTACTTATATCATAGTCTCACATCCAATTGCACCCTAAATTCTCCTTGGCTTCCAATTACATTGAGCCATTTTCATGTCTAGTCAAGTTGCATTATTGGTCAAAGCTAGTTTCACAGTTAATATCATTTCAGAGTTTGTGTTAGTTTTTGAATTGTCTTATGATGTGTTTAAACTTAAAGGAACAATATATTTTTTTCTCCAAAAAAGAACAATTGCTTTTGATTTTAATAGATTCCAGCCTTAAAAGTATTTTGTCTTTAGTTTTTGTAATGTATTTAAAGTAACAATATAATTTTAATAATTTATATGATTTGCTTATGTCTTTGTTTCATTATATAACTCTTTTGTTAAAAACAAAATTGATTTCTCTTGAAAAATATGAGTTTTGGATTTAAAAAATATGGGACTGAAACTCAATCGTGCCTGATTTATCGGCAAACTTGGATTTTTGGGTTGACTCAAATTCGATTCAAAAATTGACAAATCCAATTCGATTAAATTCGGTATAAAATTAATCGAATTAGGATTGAATTTTGAATTGAGATTTTAAAAATTCCATTCGCTTAATTCGATTCGAGTAATTTGAAGAATTCAAAATTTGATTCGGATGAATACCCTAATTTACAGTCTATATGGACTTTCTCATTCGAAAGATCTGTTTCTTGTTGGGCTCCCTTTTGGAGTTATCCATTCTTGATTTCTAATCTCTGTTGTAAAAAATCCACGCCTAGCCCCGATTAATCCCCGCCTAGGTGCTAGGCTCCCCTTGTCCGCCTACGATTTTTTTCGGGCCTAATCCCGCCCAGGTTCCGCCTAACCCCGCCTAGGCTCCGCCTAGTCGCTAGGCCCCAATCTGCCGCCTAGCGAGCACCTTGCGTTTTTTACAACATTGTTTCTAATCCATTTTTGGAATCTGAATATTCTGTTTACTAGAATTATTGATGCCTGGTAGAACTTCTCCTTCAATTTTTCCACACTCACCGAGTCATCCTTTTTAAACAGGGAAAAGTTCTTCCAGAAGTCTCATAAAGAGTTTGGCGTAAAAAGTGTTTTAGGGTGACATGTGTGGACTGTGTTTATTGACGCCTTTTTAGGTCCCTGATGCACGAATAATAAGAAATGTTGCTTAGGTGCAGTGCAATTTCATTGAGGTGAAAACAGACATGTTAGCAACTTTTGTTACATAGTAGGATATACCTCAAGTATGCTTTACTAAGTAAATTGAGGCCAAGCCACCTTAGGTTTCACTTTATCAGTTGTAATTTTTTTTACTTATTGCTGCCTATTGCTTATAAGAAAAAGCAACAATATTTGTTCATCTTCATTAACTAGTGAATCATTGTTTTCATCTTTTATGAGGCAGCATCAAGTGGTGTATTAAATGTTGATCACAATCATTTGGAAAGTCCGCGCCACAATGCAATTATTTCTGGATTCATGTTGATTTCTCTACATTTGAAAGGATCTACCACGGTAGAGGGACTGGTGAGCCGTCTACTTTCTCTTGACCGCATATATAAGTTACCATTTGTGTTGATTATGTTTCTGTAATTTGCTTTTCACATTTTTGTTGTTATTGTTATCAACTTTTTATTGTTATTATTCGCTATTTATATTGATGTCATTAAAAAATTGAATACTATATATATATATATATATATATATATATATATAATAAATTAATAAAACTATTAAGTTCAACATTCAATTGGGGGCCTAGGCGTGGCGGAGCCTAGGCAACCGCTTCAATGGCCTAAAGACTTCCCGATGTCTTTGTAGTTTGGAGAAGAATGTGGACGTAACAAATGCGGACAACTAATAGCTTTATTGGTTTCCATTAATGTCGATCAGTTTGAAGAGTAAGAATAGGTTAGCAAGAAGTGTTCAATTCAAGATAAGCCGTTAGTTAGAACTCGTTAATTAATGTTGCTTTGACAATTATTTGCCTTGAACTTAAGGTAAACAATCATTTCTCAATTTAAACATAAAGGAAAGGTGCAACCATCAGAATGCATGTAGATTACTATTTCATGAAATCATTATATAAAAACTAAGAATTAGTTCAGAGCGCATTATGTAAAAACTAAGAACTAGTTTAGAGCAAGAAGCAAACTAAAATCTCCTACTTCCGAAAAGCATTGAAAAATATCCTCCAAAAGGAAGGCATGACAAAATAACAAAAAAATAAAAACATAGTTAAATTATTAATGAAGAGGAAATTAAGTTCTAATCCACTTCAGGACACCATGTCGGTAGTTCTGTTAAAAATTCTGGAGTTGGTGCAGGCGTTATGCAAGTGGCAAGATCCAATCTTTGAAGACCATAAGAATTGTTGTTTGAGTAATCGCCATCAATAGAATGATATTTCCCACTACTCAAAGAGTAAAAAACAGTAGTATCACCGTGAAATTTGGGAAAATAAATCCTATTTGACATGTTTTTCAGATAAGCTGTATTTCCGAAAGAGGATACATGGCTGAGATACAAAACCTTATCCCCAATATCCTGCACTGGTTCCCACTTCATCTCTGGCTCCAAGAACCTAAACACACTAACCTTTCTTTCCTCATGCAGAACAAAAACAGCAAACATGGCTTCTTCTCCATTAATTTTAAACAAGTAGTGCTCTTTAATTTTATTGCCTAGTCGACGTCGCCTCAAGCACCTGAACTTGATGGCCAAACGCGCTTACATCCATCATCATTTACTCATATTAAATGTCGCAACATTCCCTCTCACATCCGAAAAGTACAATAGTCCACCGTGCAAAACTGGGGCACCACGTGACACCAAAAATCGTTTCCTTGGACGATATATGTTTATATCCCATTTTTTCTCTCCGTGTTTAAGCACGCATATTTTCAAAATAACTTCAAAGATGCAGAATCTGGGGTGTCGTCCCAACAATGAAGCCCAACAATGAAGCAATCTGGGTTTGCAGTTGGTGGGTCATTTGGAAAAACTTCCCCCAATTTGAAAAAAAAAAAAATTAGTTTAAAAATAATATTAATAATATTTTGTACCCCAATTTTTATATAAAATGATATTTTTAACAATTAAAATCCAAAAAAATCAAAATATCTTATATTTTTATACAATTTCCCACATTTCCTTCCCCCTACAAACACTTTGTTCCAAAAAAAAAGTTATAGAATCTAACTACGATTAGCCTAAAATTTATCGGACCCCCATTTTCGAATTTCTGGATCCGCCACTGATTCGATCCTCTGATTATTAAAAGGATCAAAAAAGAAAAGGCTATTGTCGTACCGACGCATCAACAACCACCCATATTTCGAACAACATATTTCCGCTTTTTCTAATTCAGTGAAGCTCATATAGAAAAAACTGTTGTACTGGTAAAATTTCCACATATGTTTGCTCCTATGGTAGTACATCAGACAAGGTGAATAGCGATATGGTGAACTTGCGGCAACTGTGTTCCAAGATTTACATACTAGGCTAAAAACATGTCTGTCTTTGGCAAATAACTTTGACAGTATCAAATTGAGAAGATCATCGGGAAGATCGGCCCAATTCCTCATACTTGTAACCTATTTGAATTGACTAGACTAATAAAGAAAGAATACCCTCTTTAAATTTGTAGAGAGAAAAAGAAGGCAGGCAACTCAGACAAATTTTATTTGACAGAAAATAAATCGTGTATATATAAGATTACACGGGTTATGCCTAAAGCAACGCAAGGAAAAAAGATAATTTATTTAGGGAAGATAAAAATTACGAAAACAAGTAGAACTGTATTATTTGTTCTTTTAAGAAAAGGAAAAAAAAAAAAACAAGTAGAAGTTTATTACCTTCAATACAAAACCAACTTTCCGATTTTTTGTTTTATTAACTGACCAACTTATTTACTAGTTCCTTGATGTGGAAGTTTTAGGATTAACCATATATATAACATTCCTACCAAGATACGTTTTTGTTATGAGTTTGTGTTCTAGCATGTTATGTTCTTCCTTTTATTCCCGAGTAACTTAAATATCTTTCTATTTAATATTTGAAGTGAGATAGATTAGCCATAATTTCCTTAAAGCAATTGCAAATAATATTTTATTACTATTAAAAGCGACATTTATTTTTAAATGCTTATTTTTATTATATGTATTTTCTTGAAAATCATGAAAATTCCTAGTTTGTTTAATGTAACCATATTCTCAAGATATAAGATACAAGAAGATTAGGAGTATGGATAATAAACTAAGATTAAATTCGTCATAAAGTTAATTAAACTATGATATCTTTAATTAAAACATAACTAGTGCGACCAAAAACTCTTTAATTAATTTTGAATTTATAGTGGAATAATATCAAAACTAATAAGTCGATCGATTAAATTAATTTAAGAATTTAATAATTTATTCGATTAATTGGATCTTATAATTATAGGTACATGGTCTCTGATTCCGCTATTCGCCTTCATAGAGTAAATGGGTTAGATGGAAAATAATTTTTTCATAAAATTTGGCTAATATGTTAATATCAGAAAATTACGGGAATATTTGATATTTTAATATTTTAACTGTATTGGGAATTAAATAAATATATTGTATTTATGGTATCGATATATTTATTATTTAAGTAATTAGATTAATAAAAAAAGATGAACCCCATCCCTGAGAGCCCCAATGCCCTTACCCTAGATTAATTAATTGTCTAGCAGATTCAAATCTTTTTAAACTTGAGAAATTTAGATAAGGAAGGATTCTCACTTATAGTAGGAAACAACTTGGAACAATGCTATAAATATTAAATAAGATGCCACTCCATGGAGCTAGGGTAATGAAAAAAACGCCTCTCTCTTGAGATTCACGTGTCCTCTCTCCTTCAAGTGTGTTTGACGTTGAATTTTAGCAAATTCAAAAATCCCTATATATCGTCTTGTCTACAAGATTCAAGGTAAATTTCTATTTTTCCTTTAGTTCAAATAAATTTAATATACATCATCTCGTGTTTTGATATCTAAAACTCGATTTTTGAAATTCCCACTTCCAATTCCGTTCGAAGAGATTGAAAACTCATTATCAAAATTTAGGCAGGTCTTTCGCTATACATGTATAATAATTATGTATATATACGCATACAGATTGGTTTACGAAAATAAATAGAATTGGCTTTCTTTTGTTCACCTCGAGATTATTTTCCCGTATCTCGCTATGCCTATATCTGACTTTTGCATGGTTTTCTGTTTTGGTGTTTAATTAAGAGGGATGTTAGGCTTTAAGGATGATGTATATATCTGCGTGCTTGAGCTGATCGACATTGTATCTTTGCTAGAACATGCACTGAATCGCTTGAACCTTGAATTGTGTGTGTAACGACCGCGGCTATTCCAAACGGGCTCCTTCATTAACCTTTTCCTTTAGGCTTTCCATCCGCGTCACACTCATGGAAGTGTGAGTATCTCATACTCTTAGAACTCAACAATTTAGTCTGGAGGTCCTGAGTTCGAGTGTGGGGAAAGACATGAAACCCACTTCTACGGGTTGGAAGTCCATGAGTGTGACGCAGATGGAAAGCCCAAAGGGTAAGATTAAGGAAGAAATCCATTTGAAATAGAACAATTAGTATCAACACACGCCTTTTGTTGATGCTATTTTTTATATTACACGAGCGTTTCGAAAATCCTAGAAAATCAAAACGAGCTATTATAGAAGACTTTTATAATACTCACTATTCAGAACTTTATTTTATTGTATCTTTCATTATCTCATACTTTTTACACATTAATTAATTAATTTGATGAAATAACAAGAGTCAATAATCTAACCCGGATTGCAGCTTAAAATGGAACCACCTTTGCTTTTGACATCGCACGGTCCTCACTATGAAAAACAATCCTTTTATAGCCTTTCAGAGAATCGATATCACACCACATGTATTCCAATTTTGTGCAACAAACACATACTTAGTTCAACTCACGGATGGCTAGTTTTAGTCGATCGCACCACCGATGATTGTTGCCTTTGGGATCCAATATCCATGGAGATAATCGAGCTACCAAGATTGGACGAATCATATCTCTACAACAAATGCGTCTTGTCCAAACCTCCAACCGAACCCGATTGCCACATCCTGTTTAATTCCGCCTCTACGATGGAGCAATCGTTTTGCAAGATTGGGGATCTAGAGTTTGTGCATCATTCTCTAGAAGAAGAAGAGTACGAATTAATGGCGATCGCGTCCTTTCAGGGGAAGATCTATGGGGTCATTGATCCTGGTTATAGATTCGTAACTATTAAACTTGTTGGCAAAACGCTTGAGTTGAGCCCAATGTTGATGAATGATGGAGAACCTTGGAGAGTTCCCGAACGATTGCCAAAGTCGGTCGAATGGCACGAAAACGACTTGATCGAGTCACCGTGTGGTGGTGAACTTATGTTGGTTATTAAAACGTTTTCGAAATCATACATCAAAGACGGTGCAGAATTTAGAATATTACGGGTGGATGTCAATGGAATGGAGTGCGTTGAGCTAGACAACATAGGCGAGCAAACTCTTTTTATCGGTTATAACGGACGTGGATTTTGTTCCTCTTCCTTAACAAAAGGAATCAAACCAAATTCGATATACTATACAGATGAAGAAGGCAGAAATCTGTATATCTATGACTTGCGTTTTGGCAGTAAAGATTCGTTGATGCCATGTCCGATTGCTGGGCGCTATCGGTCAGCTAATTATTGGGTCGAGCTCCGGGACGACGTCCTCTATCAATTGATTGATAAATAATCTCATAAAGATGGTGACTGACATTAATGAATTTCGTCTGGACTGGATTTAGATCCTTGTAATCTACGTTTTGTTAAGTGTTTAATGCTATGAGAACATGTTTTTCTCTTTAGTCTTCTTCTATCTTTGCAAGTAAGAAAGAATCGTCATTTGTTCAATTTCTCAAAACAGAGTTTTCAAAAAAATTATCATTTTTTAATTTCTCAAGCAATCCGATTCAAGGGAATGTTTAATATGTGTTCCACCAATTATCCGGATAAAATTAGCATTGAGGCACGTCCAAATATTTGTTCCCAACATATTATTTACGCAATTGAACTTGTTTTGTACATGATACAACAAAAAGAGAACATAAAACTGGTAAAGGCAAAATCAAGATCTTAAAGACATCTTTGAACATGAAACATCACAATAAAGTACAATCATTTTATCTTCACTCCATTCGGATGATACAACGAAGGCCTTCACCTTTCAGCATCAGCTCAAACGCCTTGTTAATCTCAGCAAATGGCACTTCATGAGTAATAAACTTCTCCACTTCAAGCTCCTAAACACAAAGAAACAAGTAATTATTTATCTGTTTATGAATCGAGAAAATGGCATTTTTTGGCACGAAGGAATCGGAACACTAACCTTGTTCATGTACATTTCAACAACCGATGGAAGATCAGAGCGCGGTTTATAGTTCCCAAAGAAAGTGCCCTTCAAAGTCCTCTCATTCAAGAAGTTCATTGGAGGAGCCTTGAAGATGGCATCTTTATGAGGCACACCAACAAGAACAGCAACACCCCATCCCTATGATAAAACATATTTTAGCTCACTCAAAAATGCATCACATATCATATATGAATTTATCATAATTACAGAAAAATTCAATTACCTTTTAAAACTACAAAAACCCCATATCAAGGTAGTTCTAAAAAGTATATGAGTTTTTCTAATAATTAAACTGAACTCAAGGTAGTATTTTGTAATTATCTCTAATTCTCTATCTTATTTAGTTGTTGGAAGTCAAAAGTTTAGCCAAGATAACATACATCATGAACACATTCAAATGCAGAGATCATGGCGTCAACGTTTCCGGTACACTCAACGCTACTGTCGACTCCTCCATCAGTCATCTCAGCTATGACCTTATTCACACAATTCAACAAAAAAAAAAAAAAAAAGGTTAACATACATATTACAGAATTAAGAGAACAAAAGTTATGGATAATTCCATCAACCTCTTGAACTGGCTTGCTATGGTCTTTTGGGTTAACAAACTCAGTCACACCAAATCTCTTTGCTGCATTAACAAAACAAGGACATTCAGCTTGATTATTTTTTAGGGATAATTACAAAAACACCCCTTGAGGTTTGAGCTAATTACAAAAAAACGACAGATTTCTGAAAATAACAAAATATTTTTGATTCTGTCTTAATTACAAAATGCTGATACCTTCTTCAAATCTGCTAGGATTCAAGTCCACGCCAATTACTCTTGAAGCACCAGCCAATCTGGCTCCTTCTGCAGCCTAAAAAATAACAAAAATAAATGATTTTTTCTTTCCTTTCTTATAATTTTGTTAACCAGCAACACAAATTGGAAACATACCGCAAGCCCAACGGCTCCAAGTCCGAAAATAGCAACCGACGAACCCTTCTTCGGTTTGGCAACATTCAATGTAGCCCCAAGGCCTGACAACACAACCAGCCAAATTAGTTCATTCAAATTAGGGCTAATTACAATTACTACCACCCAACTTTGGCCAAATGACAAAAACCTCAGTTATCATTCAAAATTACAAATAGCCCCTCGGCATTTGTTTATCTTTTACAAATTGCACTATCAACACATTATTTGTTAGATAAATACAAAGTTGATTGTTGTCTGTAACAAGGCGTACTTATAATTTTGAAAGATAACTGGAATTTTCGTAATTAGGTATGCATCGAGAAAGTATAAAAACGAGCCCCTCCCATATCGACCCGATCGATACCTGTAGAAATCCCGCAGCTTAGCACACAGACTTTATCCAAAGGAGCAAGAGGATTGATTTTGGCAACAGAACCAGCATGAACCACAGTATATTCACTAAATGTGGATGTCCCAACAAAATGGTAAATCGGCTTTCCGTTGATCGAAAATCTCGGTTTTTTGTCGTTAATCATAACTCCCCTATCAGTGTTGATCCTCAGAAGGCTACACATATTGCTTTCTTCGGATTTGCAATGAGCACAGTCTCCACATTCCCCTGTGAATACAGGAAGTACATGATCGCCCGGCACGAGTTCCGTCACACCCTCTCCGAGGCTCTCCACAATCCTATAATAAAGCCAGTACTCATATAGTCAATACTAAACTCTTCTGCTTTAGGCCTCAAAATGTAATTACAAAAAACCCCTTGATCCATCTTACATATTCTCCCCTTCATGAGACAAAAAAATATTTCAAAGACTCCCTCACATTTATAAAAATACTACAGTTACCCCCTTAAATTTAAGGTACCCGGCTGCTTCATGTCCGAGAATTCGAGGAAAGACAGAATCTTGAGCCTGAAAAAATCAAGAAGAACATAACAGGGGAGCCCCTCATGAGTATAAAACCAATTAGTTGAGTTAATGCAATGTTGATCTAGGTTCTTGATTCTAAGTTACCTTAGCTTCCCAGAAATAGACATCAGTGTGGCAAAGAGAGGTGAAAAGAATCTTCAATCGGACCTCCATTTTCTGCGGCGGCGCCACCTCCACTTCTTCAATTACCAGTGGTTTCCCGGCTTCCCATGCAACAGCAGCTACAATTCAGGAAAAAAAACACACATTAATTTTTAGTTAATTTATTTCTTGAATGATCATTTTTGGGGGAAAAAATAAAATTACACAAGAATGTAACCCATTGTAGTTGAAACCATTATTACTTGCACTTTCACCTCTGGAATTTAAGTTAGATAGTTCATAAATTAAATAATACCTTTGCATTTGATGACTTGACCTGCAGTGCTTGACATCTTGTATTAGCTTTCTTGATCAAAAGTTATGAAAGTATTTGGTTTTTGTATGTGGAAATTGTGTATGATGAAATGCCCCTGTAGAGGAAGAGAGTATTTATACTGGAAATTAAGTGCCAAACAAAGGAATCCAAGCCGTTGATTTAATTGGATTTTTGTACTTTTTCCATTTGGAATCTTGCAATGAATTTAAAAAAAAAAAATACAAGAGGCTACACATTAATGCTATACGCTCAAGTGTTGGGTAAAAGATTGCTATACGCTTATTCAATTCCTTTACTCAATGCTATACGCTCAAGTGTTGGGTAAAAGATTTATCAAGTTAAGGCTTGAATTGTGGCTATTAAAAATTAGGCAATAGGCTCAAGTTGGCTAACTAGGGATTTCAATATCATCATTAGGTAAGCAAAAGGCTTGAAGGGCTAATAAAATGGCCTTTGATCATTTTCACACTTCGCATACAACATGTGACCTTGACAGAGATACCAGAGCAAGTTCTAGAATTCTAACAACATGAATGATACACTCAAATTAACAACAAGACTGCATATGATGAAAACAGTAAAGGCTCAAAAGCTCACAGGCTTGCAAATACGTAATTCAAAGCATCAAACCATGTTCTCAATATCCACATGCTCAATACTCAATACCCAATCAAAACAATAAAAAATTTTTTTCAAAAATATAAGCATCAAGTCTCGTCGCACATGGTCAACTCACTCCTTAAAATCTATGAAAATAATAAACGTGCTAAAACTGTAAACGTGTTTCTAATGCAAATGCAACCTAAAATGCTTTACATGCAACTATATGGAAACACACAAACAAATGCAATTTTTTTTTTACACACTTCAAATCAAAATACTCACACATTTCAAATCAAAATACTAACTCTCCCCCCCAAACTTGAATGAAATTATATCGAAACAAGGGAAAAGATAGAATTTCAAGAAAGAAAAATGTGAAGTTACCATTGGGTTGCCTCCCAACAAGCGCTAGATTTACCATCTATAGCTCGACGTATGAATTGGTGCCTCCCTCAATGCATATATTAGCCGCTTTGGTCATGGTCAAGTGCCATATTTGCCTTTACCTCGCACCTAATAATGCATACTGGGGTGTCCAAGCAAGGATTTGAGTCCTGGCGTAGGAATATACTTGATCCGGTTTACGTGTATGTTGTTCGTTTGCATATGTATGATCGATTTTTTCTCGTTCGGAACAACTTTCTTATAATATCTCGCACGAACCGCTCATTCGTACACGCTTGGGTTGTTGTGTTTCCTTGTCTGTTTTTGTTCCTTTTTTCGCCACATACTATTTGATCATGCATAGACATACAATTTGTGTGTGGTTCTCGAGCTTTCTTGCTTTTCCAGGATCTTCATCTTCTCGTATTCTACCACTCATTTGATGAATGGCACTAGATTGTTCCTTCGAGTTGGCTTCAAAGTGGTGCTTAAAAATCGCTCTTTTGATGTTGCCCACCAACAATTGTAACTAATTGACCCATTTGAGTCTCGAGATTTTTCAATTGTGAATCCATAGTATTGGCCAATTGTGTCAATTGCAACTTCATCTTGTCCATCTTTGCTTCGTTTTTGGTAAGGCTATTTCCCATTTCCCTCATGAATAAATTTATTTGACTCATAAATGAAGTCGTTTGATTCATGAATGAAATGAGGGCGTCTTCCAAAGATGGTTTCGCCTCTTCCATCCGAACGGGTGCACCTATACCAATTCAAAGAAACAAATCAAGCATTGTAGAAGTAGAATTTACAAAAGAAAAATGAAAAAAAAAAAAAAATGTCTAAATTAAGAATAATTCTATCTATCGCAATATTAGCACCAAAAATTGTATTAGTCCCCGGCAACGGCGCCAAAAACTTGTTAGCCTTATTTTTAACTTCACCGCAAGTGTACGGTGTAGTTTATAGAATAGGGTAAGCAAGGTCGTATCCACGGAGACTAATAAATTAATGCGCTAAGTATTGAACTAAGATAGCCTTATTTTTATTTAGACGATCGAAATTGAATGATTGTTGTGGAAGAAAAGATAAGAATAACCACAAAAACACAAGATGAAAATAATAGTGGAATTACCAAGGGAAATGAAATGGATTCCCGAGTTATGGTTTCAATTAATATTCCTCTTATTTTACGATTTAATCAAAGCCAAAGTTATTGTCAATACACCTATAAGACGATCACAACGGTATTTTATCCTCCCTCTTGAGATGTATATAAAGTGTAGATTGAAATATTTATGCTAGTATCTCTACTCAACATAAGATACACAACTCCCAAATGCACAAAAGATCAAATATCCTCACAAATATTCACAAACCTCTCGATTATGCAAATATTCATGTCAAGTACTCAAGATCTAATATTGAAACTCATCTCTCGAATTATGAATCAATATATCAAACATGCTAAATCATTGGCCAAATGATAAAACAAGAATAAGAACAAAGTACTCAAATAGGCTTCAAGACAATAACTTCAATTAAGATTAAAACAATCAACAAGAGTTCAATTAATTTACTTCCAAAACCCGGAAATCACAAGAAGTTTAGCTACCCATTATAAATAAACAACTCATAGTCAAATTGTTCATCTTCATAAGAAGCTAAAATGAAAGATTAAAGCACAAAGAATGAGAAAACTTAGGAAATGGATAATCTCTCGATTAATCTTCAATCCTCAAGCTCCGATTCGACCCGATTCTTCTCTTGATTCTTCCTTGATGAAATTGATGTGTTTCTTGTGTTCTTGGGTGTATTCCCACCTTTCCTCCATACCCTAGATCAAGCCTCCCATGTATGTATTTATAGCCCCTCAAAAGTTCAAGAAATAGGTGGAAGAACTTAGGAATTTCCGTCCGGGGCTGCTGCGCGCCCGGGACGTGAATTTTGGAGTGAATTTGTTTGTCTTGGCGCTGCAGCGCCGTGGACGGCGCTGCAGCGCCCGCCTGAGTTTTTCACCCACCAAATGTTGGAATTTGCTTTTGAGCCCTTCTTCAAAGTTGTAGCCCTATCTCTTAGCTTTCCATAGCCACTTGAATCATCTCAATATCAATTTTGTAGAGAGAGTTATGGCCAAAATACGAAACACTGCCAGTGATGGAAATTTCGAGACGCGTTTGGACGTTTCTTCAAATCAATCTCTCTTTGTTTGCTCGTTTGTACTTCTTTTGATACACGATTCATTACTATGACTATAAACTCAATATAATTGGCTCTCAACATGGCTTGGCTACTCAAATGACTCAAAATACTCAAAAACAACACAAAACTCAAGTCTTGAAGCCCAAATTAATGGTATAAAACCAAGTGAACAAATACCCCCAAACTTAAATCTGTTGGCCGTCCCGTCAACACTTTTAAAAACAAGACAAAACATGACTGGGAGTAATGAAAAGTTGAACGCACAACAACTCCATAAAATTTTGTATTGTTCATTGTAGGTATCAAGCAACGAATTAACCAATCCTCAAACATCTAACATAGAGCACATATTAAAGAAACCATGGTAAATGCTAAGAATTACACCTCACAAAGATCAATCAGATACTCATCTCGAATGAATATAGGACGTGTTTTACGCTCAATTCAATTCAATATTGCGGAAATTACCATAGGCTTGCAAATCGTCTCATATCTCCGCCACTAGGATGTATGCAAAATTGTGAATCAAAAAGGACTTTTCCTTTGGTTGTAATGAAGGCTCTTTGGTTGGGGTAGGAAAATATGGATAGAGTGACTCAAACTCGAGCATATAGACCGGTGAGCATATAATTCATCTACATTAAAGCTCAATATTCTACTCAAATCACCTCTCATTTTCACCAACTCTTCTTATCTCCATCCCCTTTATTTTGTAAACTCAACCATTCACATTACAATTCTTAACCTCCAAGTTCATTCAAAGAAAACTCATTCATCGATCTATTTTTTTTTTACTCTTATATGAGTTTTCAACATTTCATATCTCCTTTTTCTTTCTCTTTTGTTCTCATCAACCAACTATAACATCACCTTCTAACATTTTGATTTCACCCATTCACCCTTATTCAATTCCTTTACTCAATGCTATACGCTCAAGTGTTGGGTAAAAGATTTATCAAGTTAAGGCTTGAATTGTGGCTATTAAAAATTAGGCAATAGGCTCAAGTTGGCTAACTAGGGATTTCAATATCATCATTAGGTAAGCAAAAGGCTTGAAGGGCTAATAAAATGGCCTTTGATCATTTTCACACCGCGCATACAACATGTGACCTTGACAGAGATACCGAGCAAGTTCTAGAATTCTAACAACATGAATGATACACTCAAATTAACAACAAGACTGCATATGATGAAAACAGTAAAGGCTCAAAAGCTCACAGGCTTGCAAATACGTAATTCAAAGCATCAAACCATGTTCTCAATATCCACATGCTCAATACTCAATACCCAATCAAAACAATACAAATTTTTTTTCAAAAATATAAGCATCAAGTCTCGTCGCACATGGTCAACTCACTCCTTAAAATCTATGAAAATAATAAACGTGCTAAAACTGTAAACGTGTTTCTAATGCAAATGCAACCTAAAATGCTTTACATGCAACTATATGGAAACACACAAACAAATGCAATTTTTTTTTTACACACTTCAAATCAAAATACTCACACATTTCAAATCAAAATACTAACCCTCCCCCCCAAACTTGAATGAAATTATATCGAAACAAGGGAAAAGATAGAATTTCAAGAAAGAAAAATGTGAAGTTACCATTGGGTTGCCTCCCAACAAGCGCTAGATTTACCATCTATAGCTCGACGTATGAATTGGTGCCTCCCTTGAATGCATATATTAGCTGCTTTGGGTTGATAAGGGTCTTTTTATGCACGTTTTATGTGTATATTTGAGTAGAATTCGAGTTATTTTATTGTTAGTTTTGTAAATTTTTGATTGTACATAGTTCATATTACTCCGAGGTGCTTTTATTGATGTAGATTGACCATTCGGGGCTAATTTTGGTGAATTTCGGACCATGGATTCATGTCAAAACATGCCGGGGAGTTTAAGGATGCAAAAACGCTCGATATTCCAAGCAAAACGCGTCATTTCGGGGCCTTTTTGGTCCAACACGGGCAGGGGGTGTCGGGCAACACGGCCATGTTGAAGGGGATCAAAAAGAGGAGGAAAAACCGCACAAAACAGGCCCGGACACGGCCTGGCCGTGTCGTACAACACGGCCGTGTCGCACAACACGGCCTGGCCGTGTCACACGACACGGCCGTGTCAGGCAATTTTCCAGAAAATCTTGTGCAGCACGGCCTGGCCGTCTCTTTGCCGACCGGCGTGTCCGGGACCCCTTTTTGCAACTTTTCCATGTGAAATTTATGGAAAACTCATCTACCAAGCCTTTTGACCACTTTTATACACCTTTAACACCCAAATTTTGCTGCAACATGTCCCCATATTCCCTCAATCATCATGTGTATACAATGATTCAACCAACTCAACCATGAATGTGCACACAATGATTCAACTAACAAGCATGGAAATGGGGCATTTGTTAATATGGTATTTCACAAGATGGTGCTTATAAAAGCCAAGAGTTTGAGTTGGAAATTTATTGATGTAATATTCATTCATAAAGAGATTCATAGTGTCTAACATTTTGAGTGGAATTGGGATCAAGAGGTCTTGGAGGAGTAAGCTTGAGGCAACATTGGGGAAGAAGACTTGGAGCAACATCATCAAGTCAATTGAGATTTTGATAAAGATAAGTACACCATGTCTACAATGTTTACATCTTCTTGTGTAATTTATTCTTGTGTCACAAGCATGTGTAGCTAGCTAAAACTCCTAGTGTTTGAATGTAATGAACTCTAGAATGGATTTGTGATTAAGGTGTGTATGTTTTTAATAAAATCTTCATATTTTGTGTGATTCACTTATATTATGCTTCGTTCATTCGAATTGATATATGCGCAATATTGATTTGAAGTTTATTTTTCATCCGGGAAATCGAGAGATTCTTGGTGAAATAGAACCTATATAAGTGAAAAGAGTTGCATGCAATCCTAGATATAGACGACATAAATCTTCCGGATTAGGGTCAAACCTAATATGGGAATTCATAAATCGTTATAATGCAATCTTGGGGTTTTAACTAGAAAGAGATTTCAGTTAATCAACTTGAGATTAGGAGTTTTTCGCCTTGAGAAAGGGATTAACTTAAATCGGGAATTTCTACGGTCCACATAGCATGAGATTTTATTCAAAGAGGTTGGTTTTTGCTTAAGGGCTTATGGTTGAATCTTTTAACTTGTCAAATCACAAAAACATTCTAGAGGATTTACATTCAAACACACTTCTATCTCTTGATTTCTTATTCTACAAATTTTACTTCATTTTTACACTTCGATAATTTAGATTCTTTATCAAACAAAAACTCAAAATTGTTAGATTAAATAACAAAGAGATGGTAATTATTAGTAATTATAATCCTCGTGGGAATGACACTCGGTACTCAATAATCTATACTATAAAACGATAGGTGCACTTGCCTACGGTTTTAAAGGTAGCTTTTGAGCCATCAAGTTTTTGGCGCCGTTCGGGGATTGTAATATTAAGAACACCTTATTTTTGTTAATTTAATCATTTTTTTATTTCATCATTTGTCTTTCTTTTTATCTATCTTTGTAAGTCTTGGATTACACTTATCCTCTTTATTTACCGCATGCATGCCTACTCGTCGCCGAATTTGGAAGCGCGACACCGCCGGTAGCAATACAGGAAAAGTATTAATGACTCACCCACGAGAGGATATTAACGAAGGCAAGGATCCCGATATGGCGGATGAACAAAGAACTATGTACGATTCGCCAAGCCATCCATGGATGGCACGACGTCAACATTGTAAGCCCGGCCGCTGTTGCGCCAACAATTTTGAAATTAAACCCAACGTTATTCAAATGGTGCAACAATGACTTGTCCAATTTGACGGTCTACCGATGAAGATCCCAATAATCATATCGCGAATTTTCTTGAAATTTGCGACACTTTCAAAATCAACGGGGTCTCGATGATGCCATCCGCCACGCGCTTATTCCCATTACTCTCTTCGGGGACGAGCAAAACAAAGTGGTTAAATACTTTGCCAAAAGGAACGATTACAACATGGAATATTATGGCGTAAAAATTCCTTTTGAAGTATTTCCCACCTAAGAAAGACCGCAAGATTAAGGAACGAAATCTCTTCATTTACTCAAGCATTTATGAAACTTTATACGATACTGGGAGAGATTTAAGGAATTATTGCGAAAGTGCCCACACCATGGCCTACCTATTTGGATGCAAGTCCAAACATTTTATAATGGGCTACTTTCTCGCAACAAGACAAATGATCGATGCAATGCGGGGGAACTCTTAATAACAAAACGCCGAGAAGCTCAGATTTGATTGAGGGAATGGCCATGAACGGCTACCAATGGCAATCTATACGAGGTAAAACTAACAGTCGGTTGGTGTTTATAATGCGGATGCAAAGGTTACACTAGCCGCACAGTCGAAGCTTTGACCCAAAAGATCGACGATCTAGCGACTCTAAACCACCACCACCGCACGTTTTATCTTGTGAAACTTGCGGCGGATTGCATAATCATCAAGACGCCCACACACGATACCTCACGCCGAACATGCTAATTACGTTGGGAATCAAGGCGAAATTACCCAAGTAATCCTTACAAAGAACACATATAATCCTGGGTGGCGACAACATCCTAATTTTGGTTGGGAAATCAAGGTCAACCACGACCTAATCCCAATCCTGATCTACACACGTCTCCCTGATTTCACCAAATCAAGGTAAGCCTAACTTGGAAGATCTTATAACAAAGTTTGTGCAATCAACAGATACCCGATTCCAAAGCGGTGGAAACATCCTTGAGAAATCAAGAGGCATCTATCCATAATCTGAAAACCAAATAGGCCGATTAAGAAGATGATTTCCGAAAGACCACAAGGTAGTTTGCCGGGTAATACCGAGCCAAACCTGAAGGGAGCACGTAAAGGCAATCACCATCGCTTTTCCACATGAGCATGATTATGCCAATGCCGCCATGCGTAAATACGTGGAGGATGACATGCCCAAAGAAAATCTCATGAAAAAGGAGGTTGCGTATCACAAGCCCAAGATCCCTTACCGAGTCTAACCGAAGAAGATAGAAGGGAAGACAAATTTGGTAAGTACCTTAATTCTTTCAAACAATTACATGCCAATATTCCATTTGTTGACCCTCCTTCAAAGCATGTTAGGGATCTTAATGACATCATTCCTAGTGAAAATAAGCTTAACAAATTATCAAATGTGCAATTGAATGATAAATGTCCTTCCAATGAACTACCACAAAAATTTAATGATCCAGGAAGCTTTATTATCCCTTGCACAATTGATGATTTACCTGTTGATAAGGCACTAGCCGACTTGGGAGCTAGTATCAATGTGATGTCTTATGAAACATTTAAGCATGCAGGATTAGGTGAACCTAAACCTATTAGGATGGACATTCAATTAGCCGATAAATCGATTAAACATCCTAGAGGTATTATTAATGATGTGTTAGTCAAGATTGATAAATTCATGTTCCCAGTTGATTTTGTTATTCTTGACATGCATGATGATATTGATGTTCCTCTAATTCTTGGGCGTCCTTTCTTGGCTACGGCGAAATCTATCATTGATGTGCATGAGGGAAAATTAACTTTGAGAGTAGGGGATGAGCAAGTAATTTTTAAAATTCATGTTGATATTGAAAAGGATACTACTTGTTCTTTTGTCGATTCAATTCCTTTGCATGATGAGAAACTCTTGGAGAAAAGTGTTGTTCAAAGTCCATGTTGGAAGCTTATGCCCAAAAAGGGGACCGAAAAGGTCGAAATGCACATTTTGAAGCTTGAGGTTGGGGGTGGTTCTCCTAAACACCTAAGGGATTTTCATAAGTTTGAAGCTCCACCCGACTAATCTTCACATTTAGGTGAGTTAGTCCAGCTATACGACTTTAAAGAAGCGCTAACCGGGAGGCAACCCGATGTTTGTGTGCAATTGTTTTCATTTTTTTTTATTTTTTTATTTTCTTTCAAAAAATCACAAGTCCTTAGAGTCATCTTCAAATCATAAAAAAAAAAAAAAAATCTCTTTATTTGAGCTTCTTCTTGCTTGTCCTAATTGGGAATATTTGAGATTTCACGGTATTCGAGTTGTGTGTTGCTTAACGTTGATTAGGTATGAAGATGCCGTTGAAGGTCCCGTACCAAAACAACCCAATGGTCGCTCAACACCGATTCCACTATTGTAGTAAGGTCGTATTTTTTTTTTCCACCTCTTTTATATCATTCTAATTTCTTTGTTTTTTTTTAGTGTTTTGTGTGTGTTTGTCCATTTATTTCTTTCACATTGAAGACAATGTGAATCTTAAAGTTGGAGGTGGGTACAATAACATTTTCGGAATGCTTGTGTGTTTGTTTTCAAGAGATGTGATTTTTTTTTTTTTTTTTTCAAACCCGAGTTATGGTTTCTCTAGTGATCATGACACAAAGTATCTAGATTTAAGCAAAGTCCAAGCTAACTTCATGACATTAAACTCTTTTGGCCAAATTCATCCTTTTACTAGAGTCACGCAGTTTAAAAACATTTTGGCAATTTGAGTTTTCAAAAAGATGACTTTTTCGGGATAAAAATGGTCATAACCAATCCACAACTAACCTATCTAATTGTAAAAAAAATCACCTCATGTTTGTTTGCAAGGTATTGATAAGGTGCATAAAAAGAAAACGAAATATCCACAAAGAAAGCTAAAACACGCAAAGCTAAAGAAAATAGTTCAAATCCAAGCGTTCTAACAAATCTCGCCACCCCCAACTTCAAGGGTCACATTGTCCCCAATGTGAAGAGGAGATGGGATACAAAATGGAGCAAAGGAAACAAAAACTAAGACAAAGACAAATACGACCTTATGACGGTGGTGGGAAGTGTCCTTGAGAGATATGCCATTGATGGAGTTGAGATAAAAGGGCATTTTGTTGTCGTTGGTCCTCTCGAATATCCCTAATGACGCCAAATTGCTGCTCCATCATTTGTTGTTGACGGTCAAGCATATTCTGCTGGCGTTCGAGCATCGTTTGTTGATATGATAGCATGTCTCTTTGGTGTTGTTGCTCCTGTAGAATAGCTTGCAGATTGACTTGTTCATGTGGTGGCGGTGGTGTCGTTGTAGTATAGTGGTGAGTATTCCCGCCTGTCACGCGGGTGACCCGGGAAGTGCACCTTTAAAACCGTAGGCAAGTGCACCTATCGTTTTATAGTATAGATTATTGAGTACCGAGTGTCATTCCCACGAGGATTATAATTACTAATAATTACCATCTCTTTGTTATTTAATCTAACAATTTTCAGAGTTTTTTGTTTGATAAAGAATCTAAATTATCGAAGTGTAAAAATGAAGTAAAATTTGTAGAATAAGAAATCAAGAGATAGAAGTGTGTTTGAATGTAAATCCCTCTAGAATGTTTTTGTGATTTGACAAGTTAAAAGATTCAACCATAAGCCCTTAAGCAAAAACCAACCTCTTTGAATAAAATCTCATGCTATGTGGACCGTAGAAATTCCCGATTTAAGTTAATCCCTTTCTCAAGGCGAAAAACTCCTAATCTCAAGTTGATTAACTGAAATCTCTTTCTAGTTAAAACCCCCAAGATTGCATTATAACGATTTATGAATTCCCATATTAGGTTTGACCCTAATCCAGAAGATTTATGTCGTCCTATATCTAGGATTGCATGCAACTCTTTTCACTTATATAGGTTCTATTTCACCATGAATCTCTCGATTTCCCGGATGAAAAATAAACTTCAAATCAATATTGCGCATATATCAATTCGAATGAACGAAGCATAATATAAGTGAATCACACAAAATATAAAGATTTTATTAAAACATACACACCTTAATCACAAATCCATTCTAGAGTTCATTACATTCAAACACTAGGAGTTTAGCTACACATGATTTTGACCAAAGAATAAATTACACAAGAAGATGTAAACATTGTAGACATGGTGTACTTATCTTTATCAAAATCTCAATTGACTTGATGATGTTGCTCCAAGCCTTCTTCCCCAATGTTGCCTCAAGCTTACTCCTCCAAGACCTCTTGATCCCAATTCCACTCAAAATGTTAAACACTATGAATCTCTCTATGAATGAATATTACATGAATCTCCAATGAATGATTTTCCAACTCAAACTCTTGGCTTTTATAAGCACCATCTTGTGAAATACCATATTAACAAATGCCCCATTTCCATGCTTGTTAGTTGAATCATTGTGTGCACATTCATGGTTGAGTTGGTTGAATCATTGTATACACATGATGATTGAGGGAATATGGGGACATGTTGCAAAATTGGTGTTAAAGGTGTATAAAAGTGGCCAAAAGGCTTGGTAGGTGAGTTTTCCATAATTTTCACATGGGAAAGTTGCAAAAAGGGTCCCGGACATGCCAGTGTCGAAAGACGGCCAGGCCGTCTTTGCACAAAATTGCCGAAAATCGTCGACACGGCCGTGTCGTGACACGACCGCCAGGCCGTGTTATGCGACACTGGCCGTGTTGTACAACACGGCCAGGCCGTGTTCGGGCCTGTTTTGTGCGGTTTTTCCTCCTCTTTTGATCCCCTTCAACATGGCCGTGTTTGGCGACACGGCTTGGCCGTTTTGGACCCTTTTTCCAATTTTTATCCAATTTATTTCCTTCTTTTTTGAACATGGCCATGTTACTTGTCACCCCAAGTCATGTTGAGTGATTTTCTTGCCTTTTTTCAAGTAATATTGGCTTCACATTGCTCCAAATTGCTCCACCTATAATGTTAAACACATCACACTATGAAATGCTACAAAAATACTTGAGAAACTATGATTTTTCTAACAAAACAATTCAAAAACTATTGAATTAATAATATAAAATATGTACAAAATGACACTTATCAAACCGCCTCCAACTTGGAAATTTTGCTTGTCCTCAAGCAATTTTTAAAACAGAGAGATGGGTTGAAAACAAAAAAGAGATATCTATTTTCACAATTTCGACATGATTGAAGTGAACTGCTAACCTTTTCCTTCCCAATTAAGTCAATCCATCCGTTTTTCAAATCAACCAATTTGTTAAAAAGAGAGTGACTTCAATAATTGGAATCTTTCAAAACATCACAGTTGTCATATCACGAAAAATTTGTCGTTCATATGCTTAGATTAAATACAAAAATGAAATGATAAAAGGAGAAGTTCAAAACTCGGGTCTTTTCAATTTTTCATTTTTTTTTTCGTTTTTTTTTTTTTTTTTTTTTTTTTATATTGCAAATATAATTATAAAATCAGGACATTTTTGAGGCAAACTTCCACTAGGTTTAAATTTTGAATGTCTTTTCAAAAACTCCTAGGGTGGTGTCCCATATTCATATTTGTGTCGCCGTTTTACGTAAGAGACAAACATGGGGCTCATGAATGCTCCTAGTTACTAAGCAACAACAAACAGAGGAATATAACCTCGAATTGTCCCTTTATATAACAGTATTAGCACAAATTTTTTTTTTTTTTTTTTTTTTTCAAACCCGAGTTATGGTTTCTCTAGTGATCATGACACAAAGTATCTAGATTTAAGCAAAGTCCAAGCTAACTTCATGACATTAAACTCTTTTGGCCAAATTCATCCTTTTACTAGAGTCACGCAGTTTAAAAACATTTTGGCAATTTGAGTTTTCAAAAAGATGACTTTTTCGGGATAAAAATGGTCATAACCAATCCACAACTAACCTATCTAATTGTAAAAAAATCACCTCATGTTTGTTTGCAAGGTATTGATAAGGTGCATAAAAAGAAAACGAAATATCCACAAAGAAAGCTAAAACACGCAAAGCTAAAGAAAATAGTTCAAATCCAAGCGTTCTAACAAATCTCGCCACCCCCAACTTCAAGGGTCACATTGTCCCCAATGTGAAGAGGAGATGGGATACAAAATGGAGCAAAGGAAACAAAAACTAAGACAAAGACAAATACGACCTTATGACGGTGGTGGGAAGTGTCCTTGAGAGAGATGCCATTGATGGAGTTGAGATAAAAGGGCATTTTGTTGTCGTTGGTCCTCTCGAATATCCCTAATGACGCCAAATTGCTGCTCCATCATTTGTTGTTGACGGTCAAGCATATTCTGCTGGCGTTCGAGCATCGTTTGTTGATATGATAGCATGTCTCTTTGGTGTTGTTGCTCCTGTAGAATAGCTTGCATTGACTTGTTCATGTGGTGGCGGTGGTGGTGGTGGGTGAGATGAAATAGTATGGGATGGTGAACCCCTTGGAGGAGATGGGGATTCGGGAGCATCATCCTCTATGGGAGGTAGTTCGAGGCGAATTCTGTCATCCTCCGGATTGTGTCGCATACCCATCAACCAATTGTCACGATTACGAATTGTAGTTCGTGCTTGGGTCAGGAAGTAATAGTCGTTGGGATGTATGTCGAAAAAGCAAGCAAAATTGATCATTGATTCTTTCAATTAATTTTATAGCAGTACATACCTCGAGATCAATACGATTGCTTCCTCGCGCTTGTTGTAAATCCGTTAAGTCATGCTCGAAGTGAAGAGCAATTGGAGTAATTAGGCCTCCAACAAGGATTTTACTACAATCGCCCCGCCCGACTTTCTGAAAATGGCGTGCTAAGTGAGACCCGGTGTCAAGGTGTTTGCCATAGACCATAGCCCATAAAAACAATAGCTCGTCCTTCCTCAAATTCCCGTCACTTTCCCCCCTACCGAAAAGTGTGCTAGCCATCACACGATGCATATAACGAAAACAAGGGTTTATTACGCGTGATACTTTAGCACGAAGCAACATAGTCATATGAAGGAGCTATTTCATTCCAAAACCGCATGCATTAAAGTCGCTAGGAAAGCGTCTGTTACCATCAATTGGAAGACCATATATTTGATTGAAGTCGGCAAGAGTCAATGTATACTCTTGATTGAACAAGCGAAAAGAGATGAGGCCGTCCCTAGCATGAGTTCCCGTGAGGATTTCGGCGTTAAATGAGCTAAGGAATTCCGATTGACGCGCTCATAAGTTGGTGCTTTCGCACCCATGAATTGTCCCCACCCAACTTGTTCAAACATCCAATCAATATCTTCTTGTAGCCCAAGGTCTCTAATGTCATGGCATCCTGGATACCTAGTGTTGTGCAATGGTTTACTCAACAATTGTTGATATCGGGTTGCTTGTTCGTCATCCCTAATAGAATGCCATGACGATTACTTGGTGGATTAGCCCGGAGGGGCGAGAGCCGAGGGTCCCCTGCACCCTAAGGAGCGAGTAACTTCGGCCGTTTTGACATGGTAGTCCTGAAAAAGGAATTTTTGATAGCAACATGCAATACAAGGATAGTTACTATTAATATTTCTTTGAAAACCAACTATCCTATAAAAACCATGCCTCAATTAAATTCCCAACAACAACATCATCCCATCACCTTCAAGTTCTCATCAAAATAGCAAATAAGTTACAACAAAGCACGGTTTCCACGCATGATCAATCGCATGATTCTAACAATCAATCAATCAACAAACGCTCATATCGTTATATTTAGGCAACAATAAACCCTTTCATTCGTTTAGGACCAATTTTGTTGGTGAAATTAAGCAAGATAATTCCAACAATTGACTTCACATGATTTTACCCATACAAATTTCAATAGCCACACCAATCTTCACATACAATACCCACAACAAATTTCAATAGCATAAGGGGCCAACATTATCACCATAAAAAATACCCTCATCTTCAACACAAATAATTAGGCATAAAAAATTCCAAAAATTTAAGTTAAATCAAAAAGCCCTAAATGATAGAAATTTCAAACAATTATGAACAAATTGAAAGCATAAAAACAAAAATGATGAAATTAAACACAAAAAGTAACATAGAAAATCTTACCTTGAAATAGACACCCACAAGAGAAATCTCCAAAAACCCACAAAATTCCCAACAATCAATCGGTAGAAGTGTTGGTAATGGAGAAAAGATGATGTTTTATGGAAGAATTTGAGTTTAGATGGAAGAGTGAGGTGAATTTGGGGGAAATTTTGGTGAAGAAGAGGGGTTTTTAGGGTTTTGAAATGAAAAGAATCGAAAAAACTGATGAAATCGACCCCTTCCCCTGTTTTTTAACAGCCCGGACACGGCCGTGTCGGGCGACACGGCCTGGCCGTGTTCCGGGCTGTTTGTTGAACAAAAAATTTGGGCCCGAACACGGGCGTGTCGGGCGACACGGCCCGGCCGTGTTCGGGCCAATTTTCATTTTTTTTTTTTTTTTTTTTAAGGAAAAATGGGAAAAGAAAAAAAAATTTTGACAGCCCGGACACGGCCGTGTGTCGGCGACACGGCCTGGCCGTGTTCCGGCTGTTTGTTACGAAAAATTTGGGCCCGAACACGGGCGTGTCGGGTGACACGCCCCCGTGTGCCCGACTTTTTTTTTTTTTTTTTTTTTTTTTTTTTTTAAATATCATCCCGAGTAAAAAAAAAAAAATGAATCCTAAGTAAAAATTTGAAACCAATTGACACAAAAATCATCGGGTTGCCTCCCGGGTAGCGCTTTTTTTAATGTCGTGTAGCCGGGACCGATTCACCTCTAATTGTGTGATGTATTTGGGAGATCCTCAAGCTTGAGGGAATCTCTATACTTATCATCGATGGTGCCCCCAAAATAAAGCTTCGACGGTGTCCGTTTACCTTAAAGGTGCCCATTTCCTTGTGTGTAATTTCGATAGTTCCGTAAGGAAACACTTGACTTGAGTAATGATGAATGGCCCGGACCACCGGATTTTAACTTACCCGGAAATAGGCGAAGTCGGGAATTGAATAGTAACACCCGATCACCCGTTGGAATTCCTTCGTGTGCTTAATGTGCTTGTCATGCCATTGTTTCGTTCGTTCCTTGTAAATTTTCGACTCCTCGTATGCCGAATTTCGCCATTCTTCGAGTTCGTTAATCTGCAATAAACGGTTATTTCCTCGCACTTGACAAGTCATAATTAAGCATTTTAATAGCCCAAAAGGCTTTATGTTCAAGCTCAACCGCAAATGACATGCTTTACCATAGACGAGTCGGTATGGGGTAGTCCCTATTGGCGTTTTGAAAGCCGTTCTATAAGCCCAAAGGGCATCATCGAGTTTGAGGGACCAATCCTTGCGAGAGTGCCCAACCGTTTTTTCCAAAATTCGTTTTAATTCGCGGTTGGACACTTCGACTTGACCGCTAGTTTGGGGATGATAAGCGGTCGCGACTCGGTGTGTGACACCATAACGCTTCAAAACCTTATCAAATTGATTATTACAAAAGTGGGTGCCTCTATCGCTAATGATGGCTCGTGGTGTACCAAACCGGGTAAAAAGTTTTTTGAGAAAATGCACCACCACTCGAGCATCATTTTTAGGTAAAGCTTGAGCCTCTACCCACTTAGACACGTAGTCAACGGCTACCAAAATATATTTATTGCCAAACGACGCCGGAAAAGGTCCCATAAAATCAATACCCCAAACATCAAAAATTTCACAAACAAGTATACCGTTTTGGGGCATCTCATTTCTTCGAGAAATATTTCTGTTCGTTGACAACTATCACAAGTTTCAACATACCGTTTTGCGTCTTTGAAAAGTGTAGGCCAATAGAAACCCGACTCAAGGACCTTGCGTGCGTAGTATTTGCTTGATAATGTCCACCAAAGGGTCCTTTGTGACAATGATTCAAGATGGAGATTGTTTCGGGAAGTGCAACACACCTTCGTATGATTTGATCCGCACAAACTCGGAAGAGGTGGGGATCGTCCCAAATATAATACTTGAGGTCCGAAAAGAATTTCTTCTTTTGTTGATGGGTCATCCCTTTCGGAGAATTTTTCCCGCAAGATAATTAGCGAAATCGCAAACCAAGGAATATCAATTGAAATTGAGTTAAGGGCAAAGAGTTGCTCATCCGGGAAAGAATCGTTGATATGTCCATTGTGTTGCTCATCGGTCTTGGAGTGCTCAAGCCGAGATAGGTGGTCGGCGGCAAGATTTTCGGCACCCGTTTATCTTTGATTTCCACATCGAATTCTTGGAGTAAGAGAACCCATCGAATCGATCGTGGTTTTGCGTCATTTTTGTCGAGCAAATAGCGTAAAAGCGAGTGATCCGTATAAACAATGACTTTGGATAGAATCAAGTATGACCGAAATTTGTCAAAGGCGAAAACCACTGCAAGTAGTTCCTTTTCGGTAGTTGTATAGTAGGATTGAGCAGGATTCAAAGTCTTACTTGCATAGTAAATTGGCCGGAAGTGTTTATCTTTTCGTTGCCCAAGTACCGCTCCTACCGCATAGTCACTAGCATCACACATGAGTTCGAACGGTTGAGACCAATCCGGAGCCACCATGATGGGAGAAGTGGTGAGTTTTTCTTTCAAAGTGTTGAATGCTTGGAGACATTCATCGTTGATATCAAAAACTGCATCCTTTTCTAAAAGGCGAGTAAGTGGCCGGGCGATTTTTGAAAAATCTTTGATAAAGCGCCTATAGAACCCGGCGTGCCCCAAAAAGCTTCGGATAGCCTTCACCGAGGCGGGCGGTGGCAATTTGGAAATTGTATCAACTTTCGCTTTGTCAACTTCAATTCCCCTGCAAGAAATTTTATGCCCCAAAACAATGCCTTCTTGTACCATGAAGTGGCATTTTTCCCGATTAAGTACCGGTTAGTCTCTTCGCAAACGAACAAGGACTTTTTAAGATTTGCATGACAAAGATCAAATGAATCCCCAAAAATCGAGAAGTCATCCATGAAGACTTCCATGATTTCTTCTACAAGCTCGTCGAAGATGGCAAGCATGCAACGTTGAAAAGTTCTTTGGTGCGTTGCACAACCCAAAAGGCATGCGTCTATAGGCGAAAAGTACAGTAGGGACAAGTGAAAGTGGTTTTCTCTTGATCCTCCTGCTATCGGATCTGAAAGTAACCTCGACATGCCATCAAGGAAGCAATAATAGAGGTGACCGGATAAACGTTCAAGCATTTGATCAATAAAAGGTAAGGGAAAGTGGTCCTTGCGAGTAGCATCGTTAAGTCGTCGTGTCGATGCAAACTCGCCAACCTGTTACCGTCGCATCGGAATAAGTTCATTCTTTTCATTTGGTACCACCGTCATCCCACCTTTCTTTGGGACCACTTGAACCGGACTTACCCAATTACCGCCGAGAGATTGGATAGATTAGCCCAAAGATCTAGTAGTTTGATTACCTCTCGCTTTAACTACCTCTTTCATGTTTGGACGTTTAAGCGACGCCGAGGTAGAACAACCGGCTTGAAGTTTTCCTCCATCGAATCTTGTGAGTGCAAAAGGAAGGATTGATCCCTCGAATGTCGGAGATTTTCCAAGCGATGGCCTTTTATGTTCCCGTAATATTGCCAACAATCTATCCTTTTGATGAGAAGATAAATTGGAGGAAATAATTACGGGAAGTTTGGCGTTCTCGGCTAGAAATGCATATTCCAAGTGTTCGGTAACTCCTTCACTCCAACAAAGTGGTGGATCCTCAATGGATGGTTTGATATGCTCCTCTTGTGAGTTTTCAATCTTTTCGAACTCTTTTCGGTCGCTTACTGTTGGTTTGTTTTCCTCCAATGCGAGTACGGATTCCCTAAGAAAGGGGTTTTCATCCGATATACCCGCACTTTGAACAATACAAGTCTCCAAAAATTCGTTAGAAATCATGCTTGGTAGAGAGTTGGTTATCTCCATATCGATAAGATCAATAGCAAAACATGAGTCATCTTTATCTATCGTATTTTTCATTGATGTAGCGATTTTAAAAATGACTTGTTCATCTTCGACTCTTAAAATCGGTTTGCCATCATGCACGCGTGATTGCCTTAGCAAAGAGCTAAAAATGGACGCCCTAGGATCAAAGGGACTTCGACATCTCAGATGCATATCAAGAATTACAAAATCGACAGAAATATAAACTTATCGACTTTGACCAAAACATCTTCAACAATGCCTCTAGGATATTTAATAGATCCGTCACCAATTGCAGGCTCATCCTAGTTGGTTTTGGCTCCCTGACCCATTTGTTTGAATAAATCATAAGGCATCAAATTAATGCTAGCCCCTAGATCGCCAATGCCCGATCAACAGTCAAATTACCGACATGACAAGGAATAGTGAAACTCCCTGGATCTTTGATTTTCTGAGGTAACTTGTTTTGCAAAATTGCCGAGCATTCCTCATTTAATTGCACCATGGATATTTCTTCAAGCTTCTTCTTATTTGAAAGAAGATCTTTTAGGAACTTGGCATATTTTGGCATCTGTGAAAGGGCTTCAACAAAAGGAATATTGATGTGCAATTGTTTAAATAAATCCAAGAACTTACCAAATTGGTCGTCATGTTTGTCCTTGTGCAATCGACTTGGATACGGGATAGGTGGTTGGAATTCCGGTACCATTTTCTTTGTTTCCTTGGATACCTGTTCGTCTTTTTGTTGTGTGGGCGTGGATTCGTCCTCCGGCATCCGTACTTCGTCTAGTTTTGTTCCACTCCTTAGAGTGATTGCTTTTACCTCTTTCGATTTGGCTCGGTGTTGCTAGGTAAGCTCCCTTGTGGCCTTTCGGAGATCATTTTGGCAATTTGACCAATTTGATTTTCCAAGTTGCGGATGGATGCTTCTTGATTCCTTAAGGATGTTTCGGTGGCCGTGAAACGGGTTTCCGTTGTTTGGACGAATTTGGACAGTAAGTCCTCCAAACTTGGTTTTCGCGGTTGGAAACCGGGAGGTGCAGACGAATTGGGGAGTGCGTTTGGATTAGGCTTCTGTTGACCTTGGTTTCCCCAACTAAAGTTCGGGTGTTGACGCCAACCTGGATTATAAGTGTTGCTGAAAGGATTATTTTGAAAGGGTCGAGATTGATTACCTAGATAATCCACTTGTTCATGTGGCGGTATCGCGTGAGGGCAATCTTGGTGGTTGTGCGATCCTCCACAAGTCTCGCATGAGAAGGCTTGTTGTGTTGGTGGTTTTGGAGCTGCCAATCCGTCGATTTTCTGAGTTAGAGCTTCGACCTGTGCGGCTAGTGTCACCACCGCGTCCGCATTATATACTCCCACCGACTGTTGGTTTTCCCCGTCGGATTGCCATTGATAGCCATTCATGGCCATTCCTTCTAGATCTTGGCGGCTTCGGTTTTTATTGTTCAATGTTCCCCCCGCCGCATCAATCATTTGCCTTGTCGATGAGAGCAACCCATTGTAAAATGTTTGGACTTGCATCCAAATGGGAAGACCATGATGTGGGCATTTTCGCAAAGAATTCTTTGAATCTCTCCCAAGTGTCGTACAAGGTTTCATCGTCCTCTTGAGTGAATGAAGAGATCTCATTCCTCAATCGTGCGGTTTTAGCGGGTGGAAAATACTTTAAAAGGAATTTTTCCGCCATAATGCTCCATGTTGTGATTGTTCCCTTCGGCAAAGTGTTTAACCATTGTTTAGCCCGTCCCCGAAGAGTAAATGGGAATAAGCGTAAACGGATGGCATCGTCGGAGACTCCATTTATTTTGAAAGTATCGCAAATTTCGAGGAAATTCGCGATATGATTATTTGGATCTTCATCTGGTAAGCCGTCGAATTGGACAAATTGTTTCACCATTTGAATGACATTCGGTTTGATTTCGAAATTATTGGCTGCAACAGCGGGCCTTACGATACTAGACGACGTACCGTCCATAGATGGCTTGGCGTAGTCGTACATGGTTCTTTGTTGTTCATCCGCCATATCGGGATCCTTGCTTTCGTTAGTATCCTCCTCGTGGTCTGTACTAATACTTTCCTCTGTGTTGCTACTGCGGGCGGTCTCACGCCCGGTTCGGCGACGAGTAGGCATGCACTGTAGTAAACAAGGAGGATAAGTATAATCCAAGACTTACAAAGATATATACCTAGAAAGACAATTGATGAAGAAAAGAAAAAACAATGATTAAATTAACAAAAATAAGGTGTTCTTAATATTACAATCCCCGGCAACGGCGCCAAAAACTTGATGAAGCAATTGATTGTTTAGGATAGATTGACGTGGATGCAGGCAAAATTTTGATGAGATTTCTAACACCATAAATACTTGATGTGTTAATGCATATACGACGATACTTAGCGCTATGAACGTCTGAGAACTCGTGATTTAGTAGTGGTTAACTAGTTGTTAAACCAAGCTTGCGGAAAAAAAAAGAGAAAGCGAAAAATGAAAAAAAAAAAAAAAAAAAAAAAAAAAATGGACCAATCGAGGTTATACTCCTCTATTTGTTGTTGCTTAGTAACTAGGAGCATTCATGAGCCCCATGTTTGCCTTTTACGTAAAACGGCGACACAAATATGAGTATGGGAAACCACCCTAGGAGGGTTTGAACAGAAATTCAGAATTTAAACCTAGTGGAAGCATGCTTCGAAAGGTCCTAAAAAAAAAAAAAAAATAACGAAAAAAAAAAGAGGAGAATGAATACTCCTTGACTTCTCATTCCAATAAAGTTCAAGAAGCTTGGTTATATGACTAGTAAGCTAACTACAATGATCTATTGAATTCTTGTATTTTCATGGCGTTATTGAATTGAAGTTGTTCATAACTATCAGTATTTGTGGAGTGATGATTTCAAGTCCGAATAATGCTGCCGATATTACGATCTTTCTTGACATCGATCGTTTTACAAAACTATGTTTTTACTTAATGGTTAATTCGGGTTAAGAAGGCCAAGAACTTGACTACTTATGTTCAATATGTTGAAAAAAAAATCATCTTTCTATGTTGTGATTTATTGAATCCCTCTTTTTGATATAATGTTTTGCTTGAGGACAAGCAAAGTTCAAAGTTGGAGGTGGTTTGATAAGGGTCTTTTTATGCACGTTTTATGTGTATATTTGAGTAGAATTCGAGTTATTTTATTGTTAGTTTTGTAAATTTTTGATTGTACATAGTTCATATTACTCCGAGTGCTTTTATTGATGTAGATTGACCATTCGGGCTAATTTTGGTGAATTTCGACCATGGATTCATGTCAAAACATGCCGGGAGTTTAAGGATGCAAAAACGCTCGATATTCCAAGCAAAACGCGTCATTTCGGGGCCTTTTTGGTCCAACACGGGCGGGGGTGTCGGGCAACACGGCCATGTTGAAGGGGATCAAAAAGAGGAGGAAAAACCGCACAAAACAGGCCCGGACACGGCCTGGCCGTGTCGTACAACGGCCGGCCGTGTCGCACAACACGGCCTGGCCGTGTCTGACACGGCCGTGTCGGCAATTTTCGAGAAAATCTTGTGCAAAGACGGCCTGGCCGTCTTTTACTCACACTGGCGTGTCCGGGACCCCTTTTTGCAACTTTTCCATGTGAAATTTATGGAAAACTCATCTACCAAGCCTTTTGACCACTTTTATACACCTTTAACACCCAATTTTGCTGCAACATGTCCCCATATTCCCTCAATCATCATGTGTATACAATGATTCAACCAACTCAACCATGAATGTGCACACAATGATTCAACTAACAAGCATGGAAATGGGGCATTTGTTAATATGGTATTTCACAAGATGGTGCTTATAAAAGCCAAGAGTTTGAGTTGGAAATTTATTGATGTAATATTCATTCATAAAGAGATTCATAGTGTCTAACATTTTGAGTGGAATTGGGATCAAGAGGTCTTGGAGGAGTAAGCTTGAGGCAACATTGGGGAAGAAGACTTGGAGCAACATCATCAAGTCAATTGAGATTTTGATAAAGATAAGTACACCATGTCTACAATGTTTACATCTTCTTGTGTAATTTATTCTTGTGTCACAAGCATGTGTAGCTAAAACTCCTAGTGTTTGAATGTAATGAACTCTAGAATGGATTTGTGATTAAGGTGTGTATGTTTTTAATAAAATCTTCATATTTTGTGTGATTCACTTATATTATGCTTCGTTCATTCGAATTGATATATGCGCAATATTGATTTGAAGTTTATTTTTCATCCGGAAATCGAGAGATTCATGGTGAAATAGAACCTATAAGTGAAAAGAGTTGCATGCAATCCTAGATATAGGGGCGACATAAATCTTCCGGGATTAGGGTCAAACCTAATATGGGAATTCATAAATCGTTATAATGCAATCTTGGGGTTTTAACTAGAAAGAGATTTCAGTTAATCAACTTGAGATTAGGAGTTTTTCGCCTTGAGAAAGGGATTAACTTAAATCGGGAATTTCTACGGTCCACATAGCATGAGATTTTATTCAAAGAGGTTGGTTTTTGCTTAAGGGCTTATGGTTGAATCTTTTAACTTGTCAAATCACAAAAACATTCTAGAGGGATTTACATTCAAACACACTTCTATCTCTTGATTTCTTATTCTACAAATTTTACTTCATTTTTACACTTCGATAATTTAGATTCTTTATCAAACAAAAAACTCTGAAAATTGTTAGATTAAATAACAAAGAGATGGTAATTATTAGTAATTATAATCCTCGTGGGAATGACACTCGGTACTCAATAATCTATACTATAAAACGATAGGTGCACTTGCCTACGGTTTTAAAGGTAGCTTTTGAGCCATCATGGGTCATGGTCAAGTGCCATATTTGCCTTACTTGCACCTAATAATGCATACTTGGGGTGTCCAAGCAAGGATTTGAGTCCTGGCGTAGGAATATACTGATCTGGTTTACGTGTATGTTGTTCGTTTGCATATGTATGATCAGTATTTTTCTCGTTCGGAACAACTTTCTTATAATATCTCGCATGAAACTGCTTCATTCGTACACGCTTGGGTTGTGTGTTCCTTGTCTGTTTTTGTTCCTTTTCGCGCACATACTATTTGATCATGCATAGACATACAATTTGTGTGTGGTTCTGAGCTTTCTTGCTTTTCAGGATCTTCATCTTCTCGTATTCGGTACCACTCATTTGATGAATGGCACTAGATTGTTCCTTCGAGTTGGCTTGGTGGTGCTTAAAAATTGCTCTTTTGATGTTGCCCACCAACAATTGTAACTAATTGGCCCATTTGAGTCTCGAGATTTTTCAATTGTGAATCCATAGTATTGGCCAATTGTGTCAATTGCAACTTCATCTTGTCCATCTTTGCTTCGTTTTTGGTAAGGCTATTTCCCATTTCCCTCATGAATAAATTTATTTGACTCATAAATGAAGTCGTTTGATTCATGAATGAAATGAGGGCGTCTTCCAAAGATGGTTTCGCCTCTTCCATCCGAACGGGTGCACCTATACCAATTCAAAGAAACAAATCAAGCATTGTAGAAGTAGAATTTACAAAAGAAAAATGAAAAAAATAAAAAAAAATGTCTAAATTAAGAATAATTCTATCTATCGCAATATTAGCACCAAAAATTGTATTAGTCCCCGGCAACGGCGCCAAAAACTTGTTAGCCTTATTTTTAACTTCACCGCAAGTGTACGGTGTAGTTTATAGAATAGGGTAAGCAAGGTCGTATCCACGGAGACTAATAAATTAATGCGCTAAGTATTGAACTAAGATAGCCTTATTTTTATTTAGACGATCGAAATTGAATGATTGTTGTGGAAGAAAAGATAAGAATAACCACAAAAACACAAGATGAAAATAATAGTGGAATTACCAAGGGAAATGAAATGGATTCCCGAGTTATGGTTTCAATTAATATTCCTCTTGTTTTACGATTTAATCAAAGCCAAAGTTATTGTCAATACACCTATAAGACGATCACAACGGTATTTTATCCTCCCTCTTGAGATGTATATATAAGTGTAGATTGAAATATTTATGCTAGTATCTCTACTCAACATAAGATACACAACTCCCAAATGCACAAAAGATCAAATATCCTCACAAATATTCACAAACCTCTCGATTATGCAAATATTCATGTCAAGTACTCAAGATCTAATATTGAAACTCATCTCTCGAATTATGAATCAATATATCAAACATGCTAAATCATTGGCCAAATGATAAAACAAGAATAAGAACAAAGTACTCAAATAGGCTTCAAGACAATAACTTCAATTAAGATTAAAACAATCAACAAGAGTTCAATTAATTTACTTCCAAAACCCGGAAATCACAAGAAGTTTAGCTACCCATTATAAATAAACAACTCATAGACAAATTGTTCATCTTCATAAGAAGCTAAAATGAAAGATTAAAGCACAAAGAATGAGAAAACTTAGGGAAATGGATAATCTCTCGATTAATCTTCAATCCTCAAGCTCCGATTCGACCCGATTCTTCTCTTGATTCTTCCTTGATGAAATTGATGTGTTTCTTGTGTTCTTGGGTGTATTCACCTTTCCTCCATACCCTAGATCAAGCCTCCCATGTATGTATTTATAGCCCCTCAAAAGTTCAAGAAATAGGTGGAAGAACTTAGGAATTTCCGTCCGTCTGCGCTGCCCGGGACGGGCCAAGGCGGCGCCGGGGCGTGAATTTTGGAGTGAATTTCTTTGTCTTGGCGCTGCAGCGCCCGCCGAGTTTTTCACCCACCAAATGTTGGAATTTGCTTTTGAGCCCTTCTTCAAAGTTGTAGCCCTATCTCTTAGATTTCCATAGCCACTTGAATCATCTCAATATCAATTTTGTAGAGAGAGTTATGGCCAAAATACGAAACACTGCCGCCGATGGAAATTTCGGACGCGCGTTTGGGCGTTTCTTCAAATCAATCTCTCTTTGTTTGCTCGTTTGTACTTCTTTTGATACACGATTCATTACTATGACTATAAACTCAATATAATTGGCTCTCAACATGGCTTGGCTACTCAAATGACTCAAAATACTCAAAAACAACACAAAACTCAAGTCTTGGAAGCCCAAATTAATGGTATAAAACCAAGTGAACAATTATGGATAATAAACTAAAATTAAGTCCGTGATGAAATTAATTAAAGTATGGGATCTTTAATTAAAACATCATTAATGCGGCCCAGAACATTTTAAATGTGACTGTCTTATCCGGACCGTCGATGTGGAGACATCTTAGTGGGGGCATTTATATATGATTTGATCATATAGGACTTGGACCGATTTAATTTGAATTTTCCATACAAATTCCGTTGTAGAAATGGAAAATCAAATTAAATCACTATATGATCATATATGGATAAATCTTAATCCTGAGTGATTATAGACTCCTGTTTATTTCTGTGTGATTCTTAATTTGCTCGTTTAAGTTTGTCCTACGACATTCCCAACACTTGCATTTTAGATTCACATTTGAATTAAATAGCTGGGAATATAGATTCACAGATATGGAATCCATTCCTTCTTGCGAGAAGTAGAAAGACGATTCTCTCATTTGTTAATTTTGGAACTGAATGATTTGAGATCTCTAATTTATAATCCGATTATAAATTAACCATTTACTAGTGAATTAATGGTAAATGAGGATAAGATGTAATTGAAGGGGTTTAACGGATACTATCTAGCTTCAATTACGAATTGTCTATGGAGGATTAATCTATATGTAATGATTATATCAGTGGACTGCTCAATTCGTAGAGTAAGATATTCTATAATTATAAGAGTGCAATTCCGAATTTATAGTGGAGTAATATCGGAATTAATAAGTCGAATAAATTAATTAAAGAGTTAATTATTTATTCGATTTATTGGAGCTTATAATTATAGGTTCATGGTCCCCGGTTCGCCTTCCTAGAGTAAACGAGTTATAAATAATATTTCCAGTTTCTAAGGGTTTATGGAAAATAGTTTTCCAAAATATTTGGGTTAATATATTAATATAAGTTAATTCCGGGAATATATGATATTCTACAGTTTTAACTGCATTTGGAATTAAATAAATATAATATATTTATGATATTAATATAATTATTTTGATAATTATATTGAATAATTATCAATTATAGTTTAAATCTAACTAGAATTATTAAAAATCTAGATTAGATAGAAAACTAAGTTGGAGTAGGAAACTGATTGAACAAGACATATAAAAAGGGACCACATCTTACTACTTGGAGACACGATTTACGCTGACAAGTATTTTGGCCATCAAAGAAAAAGACATTCTCGCCCTCTGCCACAAATTGAAAAGGTTTCATCTCCAAATTGAAACAGTTGGCCAACTTCAATAAAATATGATATTTGGTTATTTGATTAGAAAACCAACCTTTTAGCAAAGTGTTTTTTTTTTTGGAAACAAGCTTTTTGGTCAATTCAATTTGAAGAGTATTTCTGGCAGTTTTCGAAGCTATATAATTACATCAAATTGTGAGATTTTGTGGTTTAACTTTTACCTAGTTCAATTCCCCTCCTATCTAGTTAGCCCAATTTTACGATCTCATGAGTTGAGTACATCGTAGGAAAATAAAAGTTAGGAACTTAGAATTATTATTTGGGTGCCCACACACGCCGTTGATAGGGAGGATCGAATTGGAAGATCACGGTGTTTACGAGCTTCGGGGATTCGAAGAATTGACGGATAAAAAGCGAAGAACAAGAAAATCGTCGAAAGAGGTAAATGTTATTTTCTTCCTTTAGTTTGAATAAATTTAATAAGTATGATCTTATGTTCTTATATCTAAAACTCGATTTTTGAAATCCCACGCTTCCGTTTCCGCCCGATTAGATCGAAAAGACAAATCTTATTTGGCCCGGATTAGATTCGGGGCCCGAATAATTTCCAACAGTTTCTAAAGCTAGCGCGTCAATTGTCCAATACCACTTGCCAAATCCTTTGTGCTTCAATGGTTTTATCAAGCTTTATGTTTTTTCCACTAATTTTGTGGGACACCACGCAACTTGGGTAAAAACAAAAAGTAAACATCGCGAGGGTTCTTTGCCCACAGACAGCCTCCACCAATCTTAGGTCGGTAACATCCGAATTTGATGCGCTCAATGCGTTAAGCTCACTTATGTATGAATTTTTAATGTAAAAGTTTATTTTAATAATAATAGATGTTTGGTATTTAATTAAAAATAAATTTTTGGATATCTTCCAAAAAATCTGACGTGGTATCACTCCAAGTAATTGAACTTCCTCAATTATTTGATAACCAGAGTTATTCTAATTGCTTGGGTCGTTGCTTGCATCACTCTAAGTAATTGAACTTCTACGAACGTGAATTGTTAACTGGGTCACTGTCTGCATTACTCTAAGTAATTGAACTTCCGCGAACGCGAATTGCTAACTAGGTCGTCGTCTGCGTCACAAACGAATGTTAGAGGGGTCGGGGGTTTACCCGGCGAAGAACCTCCGACTCTAAAGTCAGTTCCAGAAGGGAGAAAATCCAGACACTTGAGAGCTAGTAATTGCCAAATGAATTGTGTATCTTTTAACAATGAGGATAAATGATATTTATAGGCAAATAAATGGGCCTTCGTGGGCTTTCTGGCTTTAGAGCCTCAATAGGTCTAATTTGAGTATAATTATCCAAGTTAATTTAATAACAATCAATACCCAAAGAATTAATTGGATTGGACCTTTATTTATCTCTTGGTCTATAATCCAAATAATTCCTCGGACTTAAATTTATTGGGCTTATCCGATTTATAGTCCATCAAAGTCCATTCTAGAAAAATTAGAGTTTGAGGCTTTTGAGAAGTTACTCGTTGAAAAGTCCATTTAGTTGGTTTGTTTCAACATTAGTAAACCTATTATATATTGATGGCTCATTAATTTTTAGTCCGGAATTTGGTTGATCTTGCCATTAAACCTGGTCTGTAACCATGGACGTAGCCAGGAATTCCAGCCAGTGCGGTTAATTTTTTTTTTTCATTTTGGCAGAACGAATATCGGGCTGAAATTTTAAAAAAATATAGAAAAAGGCAAATATAAAAGTTGTACCTTGCAACAATTATTTGTGGGTTTTCATAATCTCCAATTCTGACTTCTCTAGAATAAATTTTTTGAAGAAGTGACTTATCCAAAAGTTTATTCTAAATTAACCACTAAACAACTATTATTATTATGGAATATATATTTAGATCCAAAAATTCATTCGAAATATGCTCCAAAAATAAGTTGTTCATTATCAAGTTTGGAACGTATATCTCTCTCTACATAAGACAATTATTCATCCACATATATATCATAATTGGGTCAGGTAATTCTTAATATTTTGGACTGTTTATTGACTTTTTAAATTTTAACTCAATTTTTTTATATGAACTTGAATTTTCAGTACGGTCCAACTCAAATTTAACAGGATCATTCTGAGATCCAATGCGGTCCATCGACCGCACTCGTCCTAAGCTTGCTACGCCAATGTCTGTAACCACAAGTAAGACTGCAAATGAACCAAGCCGCTTGTGAGCTATTCGGTAAAAGCTCGTTCGAGTTCGTTTAATGAGGCTCGTTAAAATAAACGAACCAAACTCAAACTTAGAGATATTCGGTTTGTTAGCTCGTGAACAGACTCATTAGTAAGCTCGTGAATAGGCTCGATAGTAAGCTCGTATAAATTAAACTAATAATTTGACTTTAATTTAAATTTTTCATATTTTTACTTATGATAATATAAAAATATTTCAATAAACTTATTTGTTTGAATAAAATTATAAGTTTTAGTAAATATATTATGCGTTTTAGATATATATATATATATAATTTATTTTTGTAATAATTGAAGTATAATTTAATTTAAACTTAATATTTATTAATTTCGTTTAGGCTCGATTAAGCTCTTCGTGAGCCATCAATACGTTCGATAGTATCTAGCTCGAGTTCGACTCGATAATAAACGAGCCAAACTCAAACACTCAAAAGCTCGGTTCGGTTCGATTGCAGCTCTAACCACAAGAATAGAATAATATATATTAAAATAGAACAAATTTGATATCTCGTATTACTAAAAAAAAATATATATCGTATAAACCTTTTAAAAGTAAATCATGATCAGGAGCATTGTAAATTTTACCAAATTGCAAGGACAAAATTGAGAAAAATTATTTATCACTTCACCGATTGTTAACTTGAAGCAAACACAGGTCAAAACTCACAGGTTGAGTAGATCCAATGACGAAGCCAACACACCATATTGATGGGTCAGCCCATATTCATTGTGCTGAATACAAAACCTTTTTTGATGGGTCAGCCCATATCCATTGTGCAGAATACAAAACCTTTTTTTGATGGGTCAGCCCATATCCATTGTGTTGCATATTAAAAGTTGCATCATATTTCAATTACTACATAATATTTGTTTGGGCATGTCCAACAGTCCAAATAAGGTCTAATTTATAGTTCAGACTTTTAATTGTGAAAATAGTATATTTCAATTACCTCAATTGAGCTAATTTCCACTTTCTTTGATTTTTGTTATGTGTGTTTGTTTAACTCACTAGTTTTATATAAATTTATTTGCAAAAAAAATGAATTTTAAGTAGTGCATTATCCATGGTTCTATGAAAAGCATGTTATATGCGGCATTGATTTGATTTCTCATGTATCTAATATCACAAATGGTATGATTATTTATTTTTATATTAATGTTATTAATATATATATATATATACATAACTTTATAATGAATATGGTATGTCATGTTATTTTTGGTAGTTTTATGGATTACAAAAAAATTATCATTCGCCATGATTGTCGTCATTTACATTCACAAAATATCTCTAGGATTATTGATCTTACATATGACGAAGATCGACATAACAATTCAATTATATGTTGTTAGACAGAGAGTTGTTTGTAACTCAATATACAATTAAAAATATATGTAAAATTTTGAAATTCCTATTAAATTCCTCTTTTATTTAAATGAAAGTTTTTATTCTTTAATAAGTCTTTTGGCATATCCTTACGAATTATTGTTGTATTCTTCAATTCATAATTATTTATCCTTATATTTAATTATATATTGAAATTGTACCCATATGTATCTTTGGAAAAATAATATTATTTTTTCTTAGTATACACTATGTGCATCTCACGGGTGGACTGCTAGTTAAATTAAATAATTGTTAAAAACTTCATCATTTGACCTGCATTTTTCCTTAGGAATGGCAATAGTGCATGTGTGAGATAGATTTGTCTAAACCCTTTCAATAAAAAGTTGGTCTCCTGTCAGACGGTCTAACGGGTCTAAACCGTTAGACGGAGCCCCAACAAATCAACCCAAAACCAGACCCGATCCAATTCCCCCAAAAAAAAAAAAAGACACACACAAATTACCTATACAGCTATACTTACTCTGTAGACACGCACAAAAACTCAGACCAATTGATCCAATCCCGCTGCAGTACGAGCATGTGTTTCGGCGCCACCTGTCTGTCAATCCCCTCTCATCTTCATCGCATATAAACACCAAATAAATCCTTCTCAGCCTTCGTGATCCAATTACGAATAGGAACACCTGCACTTATCTCCTAGCTCATGTATTAAAGAATCAAATTAGTTTCCTTAACATGAGAACAACTAGGAGTGGGAAGAAGACCATGAGGTTAATGTTCTAGTGATTCCAATTGGTTCTTCGACTTCGGTTGTGGGAAGAAGGCTTTTTTCCTTTTTAATTTGTCTCCATTTTCATTTTTTTTTCAAATTCTTCTGCATAATTAAATCAAACAGAGATACATGTTTTTTTCGGATCTAGAACAAACTTGATTACATTGAAATCAAGTTGTGCCTTCATGATTTGGGAATTGAGAATGTTCCTAATGATAAACACGAATAGAAAATAAAAGAAAGCACTAAATGATACAAATATTAATATCAGCTAATACTTTTATGTAGAAATACTAATACATTTTATAAGAAAAACTAATACTTTGCAGAGCACTACAAAAATACTCTCTAGGAAATTTCTAATACTTTTTCGAGAAACTACTAATACTTTTCTGAGGGACAACTAATACATTTCGGGAGTATATTCAGGAAAAATACTAAAAAAACTCTTCAGGGAACTACTAATACATTTCAGAAGAACTGCTAATACTTTTTAGAAGGACGACTAATACTTTTCAGAATGACTGTTAATACATTTCGGGAGAAAAATTTAATTATATTCAGGGGAACTATTAATACATTTCAGAAAAACTGCTAATACTTTTTAGAAGGACGACTAATACTTTTTTGAGGGATTGCTAATACATTTCGGGAGTATATTCAGGAGAAATACTAAAAAAACTCTTCAGGAAACTACTAATACATTTCAGAAGAACTGTTAATACTTTTTAGAAGGACGACTAATACGTTTGGAAGGATCGCTATCTAGGTGCCTCCTGAAAACTACTAAAACACCACTGCTAATATTACGGAAATGCCATCGGATCCGCGGGTCAGATCCGTCTAACATGTCAGACCCGTTAGACGGTCTGACAGGAGTTTTTGTATTCAATAAAAAGATCGTAAAAACAGCAGGAAAGTTTCACATTTTCTTGGATCTACGACTTGCCACACCTCATTACCCACCTATAAAAGTGGGTCCACAACTCGCACCAAAACCCGCTTGGCCAGGGAGGGTTTAATACATAGCTGATTTTCAACCCGGCCCATTACTATCCTCATATTTCTAATACATGGAGCTCTATTTTACCCTCTAACCTAATCTAACTGATTCAGTAGACTTTTAACTTTTGACCAACTCTCCTAATGCCTAGTGAAACTTGAATGTAATGCCACCATATTTTCCTTTTTCTTTTTTTTTTTTGAAGCTATTTTCTTTTCTTCATCATATGGAATTTTTGTTGGAAATGATTCGGATCCCGGATCTAATCCGGATCAAATAAGATCCGATTTTTCAATCAAATTGAACGGAAGCGGAAGCGAGGAATTTCAAAAATCGAGTTTTACATATAAGAACACAATATCATGTTTATTAAATTTATTCAAACTAAAGGAAGAAAAGAAAATTTACCTCTTTCGATGATTTTCTTGTTCTTCGCTTTTTCTCCGTCAATCCTTCGAATCCCCGAAGCTCGTAGATACCACGATCTTCCAATTCGATCCTCCATATCAACGGCAATGTGTGGGCACCCAAATAATAATTCTAAGTTCCTAACTTTTATTTTCCTACGATGTACTAACTCATGAGATCGTAGAATTAGGCTAACTGGGTAGAATGTGAATTGAACTAGGCTTAAAATTAAACTACAAAATCTCACTATTTTGAAAACAACACAAAACCGGCCCTTAAGAAAAGTGAGCTGGCCGTGTCTCTCAGTTAAATTGATTAGGCAGAAAGTGTTGCATATCAATTCAGTTGCTAGACAATTTCTTTTCAATTGAAGGTGGGCCTTTGAAATATGACGGAAACAGCTTTTCCTCAAAACTTAGTTGACCAATAGGATTTGTATGTGGTTGCTGAAGTGGGTAAACCCTTTTAGCCAAAGTAATTAATATTTCATAGCAAATTGCAGGGCGCCGAAATCAATTGCTGGAAAGAGATTGCCGGGAAAAAAAATTCAACTATGAGAATGTGGTCCCCTCTTTTATATGCCTAGTTCATTCAGTTTTTCATTCCAACTCAATTTTTTATCTAATCTAGAATTCATAAATCTAGATAGACTCAAACTCTAATTGGTAATTATCCAATATAATTATCAATTTAATAATTATATTAATATTATAAATATCTTATATTTATTTAATTCCAAATACATTCAAACTGTAGAATATCAGATATTCACGGAATTAACCAATATTAATATATTAGCCCAAATATTTTGGAAAACTCTTTTCCATAAACCCTTAGGAACTGGAAATATTTCTAACATGTTTACTATAGGAAGGCGAACCGGGGACCATGAACCTATAATTATAAGCTCCAATAAATCGAATAAATAATTAACTCTTTAATTAATTTATTCGACTTATTAATTCTGATATTACTCCACTATAAATTCGAAATTGCACTCTTATAATTATAGAATATCTTACTCTACGAATTGAGCAGTCCACTGATATAATCATTACATATAGATTAATCCTCCATAGACAATTCGTAATTGAAGCTAGGTAGTATCTGTTAAACCTCTTCAATTACATCTTATCCTCATTTACCATTAATTCACTAGTGAATGGTTAATTTATAATCAGATTATAAATTAGAGATCTCAAATCATTCAGTTCCAAAATTAACAAATGAGGGAATCGTCTTTCTACTTCTCGCAAGAAGGAATGGATTCCATATCCGTGAATTTATATTCTCAACTATTTAATTCAAATGTGAATCTAAAATACAAGTGTTGGGAATGTCGTAGGACAAACTTAAACGAGCAAATTAAGAATCACATAGAAATAAACATGAGTTTATAATCACTTAGGATTAAAATTTATCCATATATGACCATATAGTGATTTAATTTGATTTTCCATTTCTACAATGTAATTCGTATGGAAAATTCAAATCAAATCGGTCCAAGTCCTATATAATCAAATCATATATAAATGCCCCCACTAAGATGTCTCCACATCGACGGTCCGGATAAGACGGTCACATTAAAAATGTTCTGAGCCGCATTAGTGATGTTTTAATTAAATATCTCATACTTTAAGTAATTTCATCACGGACTTATAAATTTTAGTTTATTATCCATAATCTTAATCCTCTTGTACATAACTCTTATATACTAAGATTATGGTTACATAAATAAACTAGGGATTTTCATGTTGTTCAATGAAATACATACAATATGTAAAAGAGTTCAAAAATAAATTGTTGAATACAATGTTACAGAATCGGGATTGCCTTCAAAATGGCAAATTACAGAAACAGAAGATTACAAGAAACTGAATAACTATTACAAAAGTAGAACTTTCAGAAGCCGAGTCGAGACGAATCTCTTTCCGCAAAGCAATTACGTCCCGGCTAGTGCTCACGGTTTGACGTATTGCTTCCAAAGATGAAACGGCTTACGTCTTCTGTGTAGTAGCACCACTAACACAGAAGCTCCTTCGAACTAGAAGATGTTGAAGACTAGTTGCTGGACTTTATGTCTAGAATGCAGAAAATAGCTTTTGGAGTTGTATGAAATGCTATGAATTTTTCTGTGTAAAATCTGCAATGCACAACAATGATTTATAGACAACCAACACCTGCAGGAGATAAAAAAGTAGTGGGCAATAATCTAATTGTAACATCCCAGATGTTACACCCCACTATTCCATAACAGACAAGTAGTGAGCTCTTTTCAGATGACCACTTCTATTGGAGTTAAAACTTTAGTGGACCTGGACCCGGGCCCAATAGGGACGGGCCGCCCCGGCCCAAGCCGAGGTCGAGGCCGGACCGGGCGCGCGCGTGTGGCCCACTTGTTATCATCCACTTGTGTTATAGTTTATACAACATATAACACCTTCTAGTAAATAAACTAGGATAAACAATGATTTGTATTCCATGTGGGATAAGGCAAAAGCCTTTCATTTCCCTTTACATAATCTTTACATAATGCCCATTTATGTGGCTACCTTCGTGTATTAATTTCTCACTCACCGAAATTCGATTTTGAGAAATAAAAAATACTACGAGCATCTACTCGGAACGTAGATTAATAATATATAATTTAATTCCTCCGAATTAAAATTTTAGCCAAAAAATTGGTCAAAGTCGGTCGACACCCACTTTATCAAAATCAAAATTTCCAACATAAATGTCACATTTATTAATAATCAAAAAACAATTCACAATTTCTTTAAGGGCACTATCCCTAACAATTATTAATTTAATTTCCAAATAATTCATTAAATTATATCCTAAAACTTAAAATAACTAAATTAACTATGTGAGCTATTTTATTGGATCAGATATAATCCAATTAGTGATTACAAACTCAAACCCAATACACAATCTAATAACTTCCAAAAGTGCATCCCCATATGCATTTTGCTAATGTATCGTCCGCATCATGGTTTGAACTTTCTTTTAAATGAAAGATAAAAAATCACATCACTTGGTTCCTCGTTGTATAACCAATGCAAAATCAACAAAAATACTAGGGGTGTCAATTTCAAACCCGACACGCAAACCCGACACGAACCTAACACGAAATTAATGGGTATGGGTCCAGGCTTCGTGGGTCCGGTCGAAAATGGGTCGAACCCGAATAACTCATAATTAAACAGGTCGGGTTGGGTCAACCTACTATGACCCATTTAACCCGCCTAACCTTGTTTGTGAATTTGAAAAAAAAATAAATAAATAATTAATTGTAAGAAAAAACAACAAACAAGACATGTCATTAAAACTTAAATGATAAAACCTCCTTAATTATGTATTTGTTATTATTATGCATGTCTTTTTGAATATTGTCCTTAAAATATGATTAGTATATTATGTTATTTATGCAATTATGTTATTTCTTTTTGTATGTTGTGAATTGTGATATTTTTTATTGATTGAATAGTGTATGATAGTGATTGATTTTAAAAAAATAAATTTATTCAGTTAAAATTATTAAATTTATATAAAAATAATTTTATTAGACGGGTTATGCGGGTCGGTCCTAAGGGTTACTGTGAAATAAGCGGTCGGTGCGGGTTCAAGATTCGACACGAATAATTAAACAATCGGGTCCGGGTCGGCCGTTTCTGACACGCCAACCTGCGAACCCGGACCCATGAACCCGGACCCAACCCGAATTGACACCCCTAAAAAATACCACCAAAAATCGACAAACTAAAGCGGTAAAAATTAGAAAAATTAAAACAGAAATAATGGATCAAAAATTGTATGGGTATGAGAAATTACCATCACACGAATATCGGGTATTATCCACGCTATACTTGGTGGTGGATGAATGAATGACATGTGTCCCATTATTTATATGGATAAATGACAAATGTTTAATCTTATAATTAGTGGAACACTTATTATGCATCCACCCACCAAGTGTATGTATATCTGGTGTAACATCTAGAAACTGAATATCGTCAGAGTGGTGCATGATATTCTCTAAATTATCATCACCGCCCTTTACTTGGGTATCTGATATCAATCCAAAATGAAAAGGAAACCGCCCTTTACTTGGGTATCTGATATCAATCCAAAATGAAAAGGAAATAAAAAGAGAGAGACAAAATTACGCTTTAAACCTGGGCTATTTGGACCTATATATTTGACTATTTGTGCGCAGGCACAATCTGCCGAGCCCAAAAGTCTATGAGTAGGTCTCTTGTAGGACTGTCTTACGGATCCTATTTCGTAAGACGGATCCCCACCAACTGACTCGTGCCGCGCCGGTGCCCAAATGCCCCGCCTGCGGCCCGCCCAGCCTTGCCCCCTTGACCAGCCGCCTCTTTTTTTAAAAAAAAAAAAGTGCTCCACAGCGGAATTGAACTCACGACCTTAATAGACTTAAGGTCGTGTTTTACCACTACACCACTAGTACTTATTATGCAATTTTAGTATAATAATTTATATAAACTCATTCATAAATACGCCTAGTAATTAAAAAAAATTAAAATCGCCTATAAATGTAAAGGCTAAGAATCGAACCCAAGTCTATTAAGAAAATATGATACATTATCTCAATAAATAGATACTTATAAAAGTGTTACATTAACTACATCATATTTATTTTTTATTTTTCCTCTTTTTTTGTTCATAGTTTGTAACTGTATTAAGAAATCTGATATTTTATCTCAACAAGCGGATATTTTTACTTATAAAAGTGTTACTTTAACTATATCATTTTTATTTTTTATTTTTTCTTCTTTCTTTCATTTCTAATTTGTGACTATATTAAAAAACATAATACTTTAAATCACGAAGGGAAAATAAATAAGACAGAGCTAAAGTAACACTTTTATGAGTAAAAGTATCCATTTTTTGAGATAAAGTATCATGTTTTTTTAATACAATCGCATATTAGAAAATCATTAGATTGAAGTATCACAAATGTATCATATTTAACATCAAAAGTATCACTATTTCCAGCATAAGTATTAGTTTTTCAATGGTAAAAAATATTAGCTATGAGACTAGAATGAGTACATCAAAAAGATTTATTTTTTGAATAATGTTCACCTTAAAAGTATCATATTTCTTACTCAAAAGTATCACTATTTTCGGATAAAGTATTACTTTTTATTCAGAGATTTAAAATTTTAAAATGTCATTGTCCATCATAAAAGTATCATATTTAATATCAAATGTATTTGTTTTCAAAGATAAGTATCAGTTTTTCAATGTAAAAAACATTAGCTATGAGACTAGATTGAGTATATCAAAAATCTTATTTTTGAATATGTAAAAATTAAAGTATCAATATTCACCTTAAAAGCATCATATTTATTACTCAAAAGTATCACTATTTTTTTAGGATAAAGTATCATTTCATATTCGAGAATTTAAAATTTTAAAATGAATGGATGATAATGAAGCTTTATATTCATGGTTATACTTTCATGGTTATATTAAATATGCACAACAAGTACCAGTGGTCTAGCAAAGAGAATAACACCTTGCGCTTTGGTACGCACCCAGGTTCAATTCCTAGGTTGGTGCAAATTTGTTAATTTTTTGATTAAGCGGATCCACCATCCTGGCCCGGCTTAGGTGGTCTGCATTGGGCCCACGTGCGGGTCACGGGTGGGGCGGACAACTTGGGTGGGCGGGCCCATCGTCTGCAACTTGTATTAGATGCGATTTTCTATTTATGTTTTTTTTTATGCATGCGGGTCGCGGGCGGTCGGGCGGGTTGGGGATCCGTCTTTTAGAATAGGATCCATAAGACAGATCTATATACAAGTTTTTGCCAAAGTCTATAGTTGATAATGGAATTTACATAAAGTCGATTCTAATTAAGTCGTCAAAATAAACAACTTAAAATCAAGTGGGTCAAGCCCAAAGCCCAAGTTCTGAGGTCTTGGCCACTTGGGTAGTATACATGTGTGGGTAATTAATAGGGCTTATGACAAAAATACCCACATTTTTTAAGTCAATGTCAGCTTTTTACGCTTCCCTATGCAATTTTACCTAAATTTACGCTTTCCGGTGCAATTTTACCTAAATTTATGCTCCCCGCTCTTTTTTTACACAACAATACGCTCAAGCAAAACTTCCCGGAAAATTTTACGCTTTGTTTCAACATTGTTTCAAACATGTTTCTAACATGTTTCAAACATGTTTCTGTGTTTCAACATTGTTTCAAACATGTTTCTATGTTTCAACATTGTTTCTAACATGTTTCTTTTAATAAAAATAGGTAAAAATTGTATTTAAACATCGAAAACTTCATTGAAACAACAAAGAAATATCAGAACAACATTAAAAAGGGTATGGAAACAACCCAGAAACAACGTAAAAAATATTTAAAACACAACATGAATAAAAAGAGCTTAAAATAGGTAAAATAATGTATTTACACATTGAATACTACATGAAAACAACAAAAAAAAATTATTAGAACAACATTAAAATATTATAAAACAACACCGAAACAATAGAAATAATGTACAAAATAATATATGAATAAAAAATAACATAAAAAATAGGTTACAGTTATTTTGAAACAAAGAAACAACATAGAAACAATAAAGAAACAAATTTAAACAACCTCGAAATAACTTATATAACATATAAAACAATGCAGGAACAAAAAAAAACTAAAAAAAATAAAAATAATCAAAAAATAGCAAGGAACGTAAAAAGAAATAGATACAAAAGTAAAAATAGGCACAAGAGTAATAGGAGCGTATTGTGTGGTAATGGTACAAAAAATAACGTATTCTGTGTAATTTCCCCTAATTAATAATTATAGTTTCCTTATGAAATCAATATATATATATATATATTATGATCTAGTCACTTATAAAGAATATGGTAAACAATTTCCAGCATAAACCACCGGGATAAAAATATTCAACCCCCAAACTATTCGAAGTTTTACACTTAACCATACGAACTTTAAATCGTTACACTTAACCCTCCCAACTATGCGAAATTTTACACTTTACCTTAAATTACAGATTTACCCCTAGCTTTATGAAAGTTGGTTTACAGTTTACCCTCTAAACTTCAATGATTGTTTCACGTTACCACCTATGCCATAAATTTTATTATATTATCTACATTTACTCCTCAAGGTCTTGCGATCCACGAAAATGGTATCAGAGCCCAAGGTTTATTAAGAACTTTTAGTTATATTTATTATATTTATGTAATTAACAATTGGTGAGGAGAATTTTCTCCGAGAATATAGATCCGGACAATTGTCCGAGATGTACGCCATATAGGACATATCGTCAAATTTTGACGATGTACGCACAAGCACACCAAGATAAGATCGCATATTGGAATCACCAATATGAGATACAAGAACGCGCAGGAGCAGATAGGGAAGCCTTGAGGCAATGCGAAATGCGAGCAACATATCATATGAGTTTCTGGACAGTAAACCAGACCTTATATGTAGATCTGATGAATCGCCAAGAAGCAGTTCATGAGAATGCCCATCAAAATCATGATTCCTGATGGAGTACCAGCATGGAACGAGATACTTCTGGACGTATCTAAGATCTCAAAAGATATTAGGGAAGTCCAGAAGACGGTGCAGGATTATGGCAACCGCCATATTCATTTACCTACACAAGTTCATAAGATCCAAAACCAGATGGAGACGATAGTGAAATATCAGAAGGAAACTCTTGAAATTCTTCATCATATTCAGAAACGAGTCAAGAATCTGGAGGACAGACCGAGTTCTTCCGGAGGAAAAAAGCGTATCGATTTCGGGACAGTCCCATATCTACACCAAAAGGGGAACCCAACCGAAGTGGTATGAAAAATGACAGATTATGAAAAGCTTATTGCTATCATCAAAGGAAAATACGTCACAAAGTAAAAGTGATGGATATGGAAAAGATAACGGGGCTCTCCTCCAGGTCGCATCTCCTACGATGCAAAAAGGGGCGAATAGAGAACGGGGCTCTAACCAGGAGGTTCTGGATTGAAGTACCATAATCACAAGTATTATAGGTGATGCATCCCCTAAGGGTGTACAAGCTATAACGAATGTTGAAGCTTCGGTGTCACAACCCGAGTCTTCAAGTCAACCCAGCACCTCTGGGGTAAAAGATGGAGAGTTGAATCTTAGGCCACAGACAGGAAAATCTAAGGCTCAAACTGACGAGATTAAGATTTCTCCAATGCATGTATATCAACAACAATGGGAGAAATTGATTACAAGAAGATGTATTAACCCTGAAAAAACAATGGTTGATATCTCAGGCAAATATCCCAGAGTTTGGATGAAACCAGGAAGTCATCCAAATGAAGTACATGAATGGTATACTTTTGGAGCTCTAGCTTCAATCTATACTATATCACCAGGATTCCCAGAAATTTTGAAATTACCGAAATGGATTGGGGAATCCGTTTACACCGACTTGGGCCATAATCCACATTTGGCTAGAGGAGATATTTTGGAATTGTATTTCATCAATGCGACTCCCGAACCAAAAGAAAGGCTTTAATGAAGCTTTTCATTTCATCAAGCTAAGAAGACCGGATGGAAATACTTTAAAATATATCAAGGCAGCTTCACCGGAAGAAGTACCAGTGTTAGTAGGAGCAATTTCTGAAGATGAAGCTTCTACACGACGAGCATGGGGTCTTTGGGTTTGTCTAATGAACGAAATGGACAAAGTCAAATATCCGTTTAAGTTTTTCCGAGTTCAGCAAATGGATCTTTTCTATTGAATTCAATGACTAGATCAACAACATGATTCACGGAGGAGCTTTTCGAGACGAAGAGAAGAATTCTCTGGAGGAGAACAAGATTCCTGAGCAAAAACTTACCGAAAATCTGTAACATGGCCATCTTGGCCGTTGGATTGACCGGGATCACAAACATGCCCCGAATAGAAGGAACCCGAGTTTGGAAAAGGATTCCCCAAACCTCGACCGACAAGATCATGCGGTGGAAAGGACAAGGGCCAAAGACACAAGACGCGTTATCCTGGGGACCACGCAAACCAAATTTTTAAAAGATTCCCGACAAACATCACATGGGTGAGTCACGCGGAAGAAAAAGAAAAACAGCTGGCGAGGCAATAATGTAGGATATGACATAAGCAGTGACGTCATAGATATCAACAAGATTTGAAATCCGCCTTTGAAGTCCGTACTTACCTCTATAAAATGCAGGATTTGAAGGAAGCTGAGGACATCGAATATTTTCCTTAGTTTTCTTATAATAAATTCTGAGAAGAAAAATTTGTAATAAGTTTGAGTGTTTTAGTTTTCAGTTTATGTATTTTCGAGTGCAAGCCTCATATATGAGAGGCTAAACAAGTATTCTCCTCCCAAAAGGAGATTACTAATGTAATAAATATTTATATAAGTTCTTTATAAAAAAGAGGCTTTCTGCTTCAACATGTCTTCATAATGTTCCATTAATTCATCCCATTTAAAAATAACTTATACGACTGGCGTAGGAAATGAACCAAGGTCACATCTTTGAGCGATTCTTTGAAGGAGTCGGATAACTTGTAGACCATCTTCCCGAGGTGAGGTTGAACAGGTGAGAAGTTGTTTGTCAAAAGATCTAGGGACAATAATTTTACTTTGGTGGTGTTTTGAACCATCTCACTCGGACTTTTTTCGATCAAAGAAGGTATGAATTTTAAGGGATTTATTAATTTTACGGAAGCATGTTGGGCCGATATGGTCGTAATGGACTATGTTCATTTTCGGTCTATAGACCTAATTTGTATACGGTTTATTTTGAAATGAGAATTTCAATTTAAGTATGTCTATTGAGTTTATAAGTGAAACTTTGACATGATCCATTTAAAACCTCTGAATAGAGTCTGGATCTAAGTAGGTGTAACAAAGCCACAAACAAAACATGTGACAGAAAAAATAAGGGTGTTCATTTCTCAAAAAATCCAAAAAACAAATTAATTAGGGAGTAAAACTTTTATGTTTATTAACTAATGCAATAAATTTATTATTATGTAGTAGTTTGCTACAAATTGGGGTTTAAAGGGATAATTATAACTATTGTTTTAGAAAGGATAAAACATAGGGGTAAAACTGTCCATATATGGTGAAGTGTAATGATTTTCATAGTTCAGGGGGCAAAGTGTCACGAATTAAAGTTTGGGGGGTAAAGTGTAAAAATTAGTATAGTTTGGATGGGTAAGTGTATTTATCTCTAAACCACCATCCCAAAAATAGTAACATATAATTATAACATTAATTTTTGATAATTCGTGAATTATTAATATATATATATATATATATATATATGTAAATTTCTTTGATAAGTTAAATTTTATTTACTATTGATTATCTTACAAAATAATCAATAAGCAGCAAAATACAACATTAATTATTTTAAAAAGTAATTTAATAATAGACAATTCAGTGAAACCAATTAGTGCTCAAGTAGAAATAAAAGAAAAAACACTCATTAGGATTTGAATCATTATATTTATCGATCAAAGAAAGAAATAAAAAATAAAAACGAAAAAAAGATAAAAAAAGATCGAAGCAAAACCATTTCAATCCCATCTGTAATTGTTACCGATCGTTGCTTACATTGAAAATATTTGGACAATACCACATGTCCACAGGACTAAATCGCCACCCCAATCATGCTCAAAAAGAAAAAAAAAACAGGAGAAAATGATCAACACCACAATTGATTAGACAAATGATAAGGGATTCTTCTCTTCAAAGCGTTACTTCTTTCTCCTCTTATTTTTGGAACCTCCGAAATGAAAATCTTGGCGTCTACTGTGAATCGTCTTTCTATGTTTTCGCCATGGAATGTTGAATTCCTACTGTGATTCATGGATTACAGATATAATTTGAAGAATTAGGATTCAAGTAGTTTTGAGGTTTTGGGTTAAAATTCAAACTGGAATTATCCAGGAGATCGAGTTTCAGTCGAGAAGTTTCAATTTTAGACTGCAATCAATTTTGGGGTTCGAATTAGTTAGGAACCAAATTGGGAAAAAGATTTAGGTAAGGTAAAATATTGAATGGCTTTTAAATTAAGAAATTAGGGTTTGGGATCGATTTGGGGGAAGAAATTTGTGCATTTTGGCTTTTGGCACGTAAATTGATATTGTAACTGGTTGGATTAGGGTTGTTCACCTCCAAACCTACAATTACAAGTCAATCCGTTAGTCATTGACGGTCAACTAACGTCCAGTAGTAACACTGATTAAATATTGTAACGTCGGGTACCATATTTGATGAGTTGGGAATATGGGGTATTAAAAGCAAAAAGTAGGTAAAGTTAGAATACTAATTCTGAAATTATCCCAGATAATATTCATCCAGTTTCATCATCGAATTACAAAAGTAAATCTGCTTATAATGAAAATTACAACTTTAGCCTTAATGATGGTTATTTTTTCTCCATTTTCCTAAAAAATTGGGAACAAATCTTATCCATCCAAAATTAAAAATCAACGGTCTAGATAAATCTCCACTATCTCACTCTAGAAATTTGGTTTCATTTAAACCAATATCTATATTTATAATTATAGAAATCACTCAAAAAAATATTTAACTAATATTATAAAATATTAAATTATATTTATACAAATCACTCATATATAATCTTTATATATATATATGTATGTAGGGGGAGGGTTATATAGGACCCCCTTATTATAGGAGTACATAAGACCAAATTTAGACCACACATCTACCTATTTCTATGGCTATTATTAATTCTGGTTAATGTTAATAAAATAAATGGTAAAGTCAAAATGGGGGCAAATTAGTCCACATAAATAATAGGGATGTTGACTAAATCTAGTAAATCCCATGAAAATAGGGCAGTTACCCATAATTGGTGTCATCCTTCATTCAACCCACGTTGTTTAATTGATTTCCAAACAAATTTGATTATATGTTTCCTTAACTCCATGTGCTAAATCTAGTAAATTACATTAAATTTCGCCATTCCCATTTTTTTTTAAATTGCTTGATATGGTCAGAATATTGCTTATATGTGTTTAAATACTTGCTTGCACGTATGCAAAATATTGCTTTGTTATTACTGTGTTTTAAAATCTCACATTAATAATAGTTTGTTTGAGAAGAACTATCATATTATGTAAAAAATTAAAAACTTATACTTATATGGACTCTTATTCATTCAATCGTTGACGGTTTTTTTAACTCAGAAATTTGCTTGGGTGATACTAAAATGTTGCTTATGTATGCACGAATACTTGCTTGTATGTATTCAAAATTTTGATTACGTCCCCATTTATTTTAACTCAGTATTTTACTTAGCTATGGCTAGACGTTTGCTTACATGTGCATAACTATACGCTTATGCATATTCTAAATATTGCTTAATTATTTATTTTATTTGATTCATTTGGGATTGCACATGTGTCACAACAGTTGATTGAAATAATATCAGATTCTTCTTCGAACTGGATACTAGAATATGACGAAAATATAACTCCAAAAGAATGAATGAATTTTGATAATATCGACAATGGAATACCATTTTAAAATGATTCTTAATAAATAAAAAATGTATGTGTTCAAGAATATGTTGTGACTGCTTATTTATTTATTAAATATTGTTTATTCACATATTACAAATTGCGTATGTGTGGTTATTGTAATGCTTATTACTACTATGTACTCGACTTTATTTGTGATCATTTGTAGTGTTTTTCGAGCAAACATTCTTGCAAAATTTGGTTACTGCAGTCCCATATATTCAATTGCTTATTTGTGTGTAAAGTATTGTTTGTGAAAGGATGTTATGGTGCTTAGAAAACAATTGAATTATGCTCACAATGCCATCAAACCATGAAAATAATTGCTTACAAAACAATTGAATTTTGCTTACAAAGCAATTGAATTTTGCTTACAAGACAACTGAATTATGCTTACAAAACAATTGAATTATGCTTACATTATCTAAAAACCATGAAAATAAATACGACACTAACTAGAAAATATCCATATATCAACTACGCATGTACGTCAAAACCAACCATATTTAAAATGGCTACAAAAAAAACTACAATATTCAACATTTTTAATCAAAGTATGAAACAACAACGTTTCATTGTGATCATAACTCGATTTAGCAAACTCCTTCGCCAGTCCCAAAACCAACTTCCCCTGCTCGTTCATTACATCTTTTGCCATTTCTAACAGAAAATCTATCAGAAAAAAGACACTAGTCATTTATATAAAACATTTATTAACAAACAAAATATTTATAAGCATAAAAACTAACAAAGCATAAGCATAATATAAAATATGTATAAGCATAAAACAAATTATAGATAAGCAAAACTATCAACAACAATAAGCAGTTGAAAACATCAATAAGCAATCCCCCCAGCCTTAGAAAAAACATGGCAATACTAATTACCTCATAATTTGAGAGCATAATATAAAACATAGATAATCATAATATAAAACATACATAAGCATAATTGTCAACAACAATAAGCAGCTGAAAGCCTCGTTAATTAAGCACCGAAGACATATAATTAAGTGGTAATGACTGATGATTGATGAAATTCAAAAAATAAAAAATAAATATTAATTAATTGGAATTTACACATATAGAAGCCGTCACCAAGCAGGTCTCTGCAACCCTGAACGGTTTTGACGAATGGATTTCTAGGTTGAAAAGCCACGTTGCCGTTAACGACAGCTCTGATTCTATCAGACCTCAGCAAACAAAACCACCAGGCAACGATTGCGCCCCAGTCATGCCCCACCAGAAACACCTACCCCAATCCTAGAGTCGAAGCATCGGTGTCGGTGTCTCCATAGCCACGGAGGTTGGGGGTGATGGTGCGGTAGCCCTTGGCGGAGAGGTGAAGCATCTGGTGGTGCCACGAGTACCAGAGCTCCGGAAATCCATGGAGGAAGAGGACAACCTTTTCTCACGGCAGAGATGAATTTGGGGATGGTTTGCAGAGATAACACTTGGGAGGAAAAGATATGCAAGATATTAGTGATTCTTAAGTTTGATAAATATGTCTCCCTTAACCATTCCTAATTTCTAGCCCACTACCAAAAATAAATTACCTCCCAAAAATTGGTATTAATTAAGTTACCAAAAAGTCCTTATTTTTATAAAGTTATCTATTAAAAAATAGTAAAATCTATTTAATCTCAACCATTTAAAAATTAAATCAATGCCTCAGATTGGTCTCGTGTACTCACCTAAGATATGTGGACTCACTAGATCCAAATCATATGTATATATTTATATTTATTTATGTAAATCATTAATACATAATAAACATGTTGTTTCTTAGTAGGAAATAAATCTGTTATTGAAGCCTAAGAAACCTAATTTCTAAAGTTCTCTAAAAATGTCTTTAGAAAATATTTGGATATTTGGAAAAGAAAAGTTGCAAGAATTCTACTATTAGATATTTTGTTAGACTATTTTAGTGGATGAATTGTAGTCACTAGATCAAAAAAATTAGTATAAATAAGGATCTGTAATCAGCCTAAATAAACAATTCCCCTGATTTCACATATTTTATCAACCAACCTAAATAAACAATTCCCCTCATTACGAATGTGAAAGGTACAATATGTTTGTATCGATTAGATCACAATTTATAATTAGATTACAATATATAATTTAGAGAGACAATACGTTTTTATCGATTACAGATGAACAACAGTTCACATATTTCATCATTCAGCCTAAATAAACAATTCCCCTCATTTCACATATTTCATCAACCAGCCTAAATAAACAATTCCCCTCATTCTGAATATGATAGGTACAATACTTTTGTATTTAATGATCACAATTTATAATTAGATCACAATTTATAATTTCGAGAAACAATGCGTTTTTATCGATTACAAATGAGCAGTAGTTCACATATTTCTCAATCAGCCTAAATAAACAATTCCCCTTATTTCACATATTTCATCAATCAGCCTAAATAAACAATTCCCCTCTCAAAATCCAATGAGACTGATAAAGGAGATTGAAATAGATTTGAACTATGGATTTACCTGGAGCGCAAAAAGAGTCACTGATATTGAAGATTGAAATAGATTTGAACTATGAATATACCTATAGTGCGAGAAAGATGATCATAGATAAAGCAAAAAACTGAATCAGATCTGATGATGGAAGAGAGCAGATTGGAAGAGAGTCATACAAGACGCGGGAAGAAAGCTCTCTCTTCTTTTGAATAATATTTAATATCTTTACTTTCAAATATGTAGAGCTTGCATGGGCTGGATGGGCCAGCCCGGCCCGAAAAATTTGGGTCAATCGGGCCACGAAATTACCCAGCCCAACCCAGCCCATGTATAAAATTATAATTATTTATAAAAATAATAACATTATATTTTTTATTTTTATTTATTAAATGCCAATTAAGAAAATAATTAGAACATTTAATTTTTAATTAAAATTTTACAATAGATTTGAATTCTTGCGCAAATCGATATTATCCAAATAAGATAATAATTTCAAATTAAGGCATTTGAAATCAATTTATTTTTCAAATAAATTGAATTTGAAGTCCCTAAATCCAAATGCACCGTTACTTTGTTTTTGGGCTTCATGAATTTATTTTTTATTTTTTTTACATAATAGGTAAAAACACTTAGCAATTCGATACGAAAAATATTTCATTTTTGTTCCATTAAATAATATTTTTTAAAACAAAATGTGATTGTTTTTAAATATTTTTCAAAAAATACATTAGTTATATATTTTCTTTTTTTCTCTCAATATTCTTTTCTACTCATTTTCAAATAAAATAAAAAATCAAACACTCATTATTACACATTTTTATACAAATTCCACTATTAGTCTACCAGATATTCCAACTATCAATGCGCTCAATCATCATTTACTTTTTATTTATATAAACTCAAAATTAATCATTACACTTTCATACCATATCAATCATAATCTCAAAATCTATATTTCTTTTTTCAAAATTTTGTCATTATTTTACTGCTTTTTTTTTTTTTATAAAAAACCAATTTTAACCATTGCATTTTATACAATCACAATTTCAAATTGTTTTTTCAATCACTGTATTCTAGGGAATTTTTCTTTTCCCTAGAATATACCCGATCGGTTCGGAGTCTCTCATTATTTCCCTTTTGTCCTTAAATACTGTTTACTGAAACCGCCAACCAGTTCCTTTTCCCTTTACAAAACACACATGGTTGACGGACTGACTGTTAAATAATACTAATAAAATTATTAAGTATATGAGAATGTCATTGCACGTTTCTTGCATCGAAACTCATAAAAACGACTTCACTGCATAAAATATAAACCCCACTTGCACACACACTCACCACACCCACTGAGAATTTATGTCTCACTTCCACCTATTTTTCCCAACCAAAGGATGAGACCCTACCGGAAGAAGAAGGCGGCGAAGACTTTGATGCTACCGATTAGCCTTACATCTTACTGGTCCTTGAGTCAACTGAATCTTATTATGTTATTTTGTTGAAGGAACAATTGAGAAATTTGTAATAAATGGGCGTAGGACCCGTAGAAACATTTATGAACAATGGTGTATTTCTGCTGCGATATTTCAGATTTAGACTACTTTGACATCATGTATTATTTGGGATTTTTCTGTTATGATTGAATTACTTTTATGAATGAATAATTGGTTTATTTCGCGGCCGGTTTAAGTAAACCGGCATAAGTTCGTTTGACTTTGTCATGGCTCCGGGTTGGGGCGTGACAGATTGTGGTATAAGAGCTCGGTTTGTAAGAAGGAAACTTACACCGAGCTGAACCAGGTTAGGTTCCTCTGTCGTGGATTGGGTACCACTCTTAGATGATCTAAGTTGAATCTTGGACACTATTTAAACTCTTTTGGATAGTCACAGTGTTAAAATACCGAATATTTCTCTTGGGACATTAGGTGATTTAGGAATCGTTTGATCCAAATGTTATAATGCCTGATATGACGAGACTTGAATGATATAGGTTATGACTTGATATTATCTGATTTGGCTATGTAATATGCTATGGGAGCTAGATGCTTAGTGATATTACTTCGGAAAATGATAACATAGGAATCACTAAGTATGATTTACATCATTTGGCGTAGCTGCAGGGGGGCCAACACGGGCCCTGGCCCCATTTTTGTAAAAAAAAAAAATTTAATAGGTAAAAAAAATTTAGAAATTTTTTTTATAAATCATTTATATGATTTTTTTGGTAATTTTTTATTTGGCCCACCCCAATTTCGTGTATCGGCCCACCCCCAATTATTTCCTGGCTACGCCATTGATTTACATGTTGTAGTGTCATTGTGCTATTCTTTCCTAAACACTTTTGCAATCTTAGGTAATGAAATTTAACTTGTAGTTTGGGTATTACGGTTGAGATATGTTAAGGATGTGAATACTGCATGACCTCGACTCGATGTCGCTACTAAGTATCTTCTAAGTTGTGATATGCCTAACTTGTGAACTAAGATCATATAATGATCATCTGGGATTGTTCGGATTACTATTGTGATTCAGACACCTTGGAGAGTTCTTGAACGATTGCCAAAGTTGGTCGAATGGCACGAAAACGACTTGGTCGAGTCACCATGTGGTGGTGAGCTCATGTTGGTTATTAAAACGTTTTCGAAATCATATATCAAAGACGGTGCAGAATTTAGAGTCTTTCGGGTGGATATCAATGGAATGGAGTGCGTTGAGCTAGACAACATAGGCGAGCAAACTATTTTTATCGGTTACAATGGACGTGGATTTTGTTCCTCTTCCTTAAGAAAAGGAATCAAACCAAATTCCATATACTATACAGATGAAGAAGGCAGAGATCTGTATATCTACGACTTGCGTTTTGGCGCTAAAGATTCGTTGCTGCCATGTCCGATTGCTGGCCGCTATCGGTCAGCTAATTATTGGGTCGAGCTCCGGGACGACGTCCTCAATCAGTTGATTGATAAATAATCTGATAAAGATGGTGACTGACATTAATGAATTTCGTCTGGACTGGATTTAGGTCGTTGTAATCTATGTTTTGTTTAGTGTTAATTGCTATATGAGAACATTTTTTCTCTTTAGTCTTTCTTCTATCTTTGCAAGTAAGAAAGAATTGTCATTTGTTCAATTTCTCCCGAATAAAGTACAGATATCACTATCTTTATTTAAAAAAAACAGAGTTTTCAAAAAAATTATCATTTGTTTAATTTCTCAAGCAATCCGATTCAAGGGAATGTTTAATATGTGTTCCACCAATTGTCCGGATAAAATTAGCATTGAGACACGTCCAAATATTTGGTCATAGTTTCCAATAGATTATTTACGCAATTGAACTTGTTTTGTACATGATACAATACAAAAGGAACAGAAAACTGGTAAAGGCATAATCAAGATCTTACAGACATCTTTGAACATAAAACATTACTATAAAGTAATATTCACTCCATTCGGATGATACAACGAAGGCCTTCACCTTTCAGCATCAGCTCAAAAGCCTTGTTAATCTCAGAAAATGGCACTTCATGAGTAATAAACTTCTCCAATTCAAGCTCCTAAACACAGAGAAACAAGTAATTATTTATCTGTTTTACGAAATCGAGAAAATATCATTTTTCGGGCGCGAAGGAATCGGAACACTAACCTTGTTCATGTACATTTCAACAACCGATGGAAGATGAGAGCGCGGTTTATAGTTCCCAAAGAAAGTACCCTTTAAAGTCCTCTCATTCAAGAAGTTCATTGGAGGAGTCTTGAAGACGGCATCTTTATGAGGCACACCAACAAGAACAGCAACGCCCCATCCCTACGATAAAACACATTTTAGTCACTAAAAAATGCATCACATATTGCTTGATTATGGTTTATTTTTCTGGATTATCATATACGAATTTTAGCATAATTACAGAAAAATCCAAACCTTTTAAAACTACAAAATACCCATATGCATTACAAATAGCCATAAGAAATATCAAGGTAGCCATATGATGTTTGATTGATAACTATATGGAGTAATTAACACAAGTGGACTAAATTATTACATACCCGGCTGCTTCATGTCCGAGAATCCGAGGAAAGACAGAATCTTGAGCCTGAAAAATTCAAGAAGAACATAACAGGGGAGCCCTCATGAGTATAAAACCAATTAGTTGAGTTAATGCAATGTTGATCTAGGTTCTTGATTCTAACTTACCTTAGCTTCCCAGAAATAGACATCAGTGTGGCAAAGAGAGGTGAAAAGAATCTTCAATCGGACCTCCATTTTCTGCGGCGGCGCCACCTCCACTTCTTCAATTACCAGTGGTTTCCCAGCTTCCCATGCAACAGCAGCTACAATATAAAAAAATAAAAATTACCCAATCAATTTGTAGTTTATTTCTTGAATGGTCATTTTTGGGGGAAAAAATAAAATTACACAAGAATGTAACCCATTCACTGTAGTTGAAACCATTTTTCTTGCAATTTCACCTTGGAATTTTAACTAGATTATGAGGAAATTAAATAATGAAGAACAGGTTCAAGGTATAAAAATCATACCTTTGCATTTGATGACTTGACCTGCAGTGCTTGACATCTTGTATTAGCTTTCTTGATCAAAGTTGTAAAAATATTTGGTTTTGTATGTGGAAATTGTATGATGAAATGCCCCTGTGGAGGGAGAGAGTATTTATACAGGAAATTAAGTGGCAAACAACGAAAACCAAGCCGTTGATTTAATTATTTTTCCCCCTGGTTCAAAATGAAATCTTGCAATGAATACAAGAGGCAACACCTTAATCCACCCCCACCCCAGATTTTGGTTCCTAGAATGTTTATTGCATCTGGTTTTGGCTGTTTGTTTTTAGTATTTTGACCATTGTTCTAAAATTCTCCGTCTAACTCCGATTAGTTTCAGTTTAGGCCCTATGCTCCCCTTGTCCACCCGCGTTTTACTTCTGATTAGACTCCATCTAGGTCCCGTCTAACCCCGCCAAAAATTTGCTTAAGTGTAAGGTCCCAGCCTGATGCCTGACTAGCGCGCCCGACGAATTTTAGAACACTGCTATTGACTTTTCCTTGATCAAAAGTTGTTATGGCCCCAATTTCAGGCATGACATGTTTTATCTGATGTCATGTTTTATAATTCGAAAAATCTAGTATTAATTTCACGTGCTTTTCCAATTTCCTTTTTTTTTTGTCTCTTTTTCTTTTTGCATAAATAATAATGATATTTTTACCCTAGCTTTTAGGATGAAATGTGTCATAATTTAGCTTAAGAGTTAAAATAAATTAAATTATTTGAATTCAATATTTGATATCGATAACACAATATGCAGAGAATCAATATAATCAAATTTGATGTGTTCTACTCAAATCAATCCCTTTTTTCCGTAATTTCTAACTTTGAGCAGTAAATTTGATTATATCGCACTATTTTACACAACTCTAGAAGATTTTGGTTGCAAGCATTACTAATCAGTGAAAGAATTAAAGGTCTCAATGTTCAAGGATAAAGCACACAGAATAAAGTGCTACTACAAGTGCCAATAACACATATACCAACTCGCAGCGGATAATAGAAAAACACGAGAGATAAAATTTGTCTACAAGTATAAAAATACTTGTAAACGTGCTAAGCGGGCGAAATAATTCACTAGTTGATTGTATCGATTCTGAGATCTCAACATGAATAACTCAACTAAAATACGAAACCTATCAAAACTCCTTTCTATGAGTAGATCTATACTTTGTAAAACAATTCGTCCAAAAAGAAAGAATATAGACTATTCGAACTTCTATGAAAATAAAAAAAGATGGACGAAAATCAAAGAAACAAAGACGCTCAATATTCGGTGTTGTCTCAAAATTTGCAGCGACACTTCATTCAACACTGACGATGCATGTGCGACTATCGTACTTTGTTTCTTCTCGCGAACTCGAACTCTCTCGTGTATATGCTCTCTAAATTGTAATTCTGCGTGCTGAATTATGTGGGAGATGTCCTCTTTATATAGGCAATCCTTTGAAGAGTTTGAGTCCCTACAAAACAAGGAAGAAAGAGACATAGTAGAACTAGGATTCCTAATCATATAAGGACTAGGACTCTTTTAAAAACATCCTTTAGAATCGATCTTTCCATATTAATATAAAACTCGAGAATCCAGTTTTAATACAATCCTTTTCTAAATCAACTTCCTTTATTTAATAAATCATATTCCAAGAAGTAACCAAGAAAGGCAAAACACTTAAATTTGGAATTTTCGAAACTAGAAAAAATTATTAGATGACGTGTAAAAACATGGATCTAACAATCTCCCCCTTTTTGCCTTTCTGGACAAAACATAAAACTCAAGTAAAGGATTTATAAAAATAAGTAAGTAACTCCCATTCAGTTAAAAAATCAGAGAAAAAAAATTCTCCCCCTTAGTTAAAAATCAGTGATAAAGAAATTTTCTCCCCCTTAATTAGGAATCGGAGATTTAAAAACAATTTCTCCCCCTTAATCAAAAATCGCCTTGTTTCAAAAGTGTTGTTACAGATGTCAGAGCACTTCCATGAACACTTAAAATCTGCAGAAAATAATTGATACTCAAAATAGTATCAGAGTGTAAAGTCAAAACAGAAGTATCAGAACAACCATATTTATCGAAACATATCATAAACAAATCACTTGTCAAAGTGATACAATTCAATTTTGTTGCCTCAAAATCGAATTTCTTCTCCCCCTTTTTGTCCAGAAAGAGGTGAGAGCATGATGTGGATGTGAACTTTGTGGTTTTCATAGTACTGGATTCATTTCTTATCCAAGGGAATCTGATGGTCAACAAACACAAGTTGTCCCTGCATAAAATTCATTGTAACAGAAATAGCACTAGAAGTAACAAATGCAGGTAGGGAGATATCAGGGGTGTTAGTAGCACTTTCAGGAACATTGGTAGGAACACCCTGAGAAACACTTTTAGGAGTCGAAGTAGTAGAAGAGCATGAGGAACTTCTTCAGTTCCATCTTCATCTTTGGTTAGCGAAACAGTTATGTATGAGGAAAAATTTCAGATGGAATTTGGGAGAGATGCGCAGTAAAAGATCAAGAGAAAATAAGAGAGATAGAGAGTAATATGGTGATAGTGTGTGAAGTTGGGATACTTAAATAGATTCAAGAATTCAAAATCAAGAAACCCAATAGAAATAAACTCTTGAGATTCACACCCTAAAAATTCGAACACAAAATTGGATCCAAAATAAAATCCTTCCCAAAATTTGAATTTTTAAATTTAAGTCTTCAAAAATAATGAAACTCTTAACCGTAAATATAGATAAGGCAATGCAAATATTTTCCAAATCATTCCAAGTATATCACATTGCATATAACACCACAAGACTTAAGATTCCAAGAGATCCAATAATTAAGGAAAGAAAATGCAAGATCGCATACAATCCAAGGGAATCCAAAATTCAGTTATTCTTCAAATTTCACCAAATATGCATGTCCTAATTATGCTTAGAAATGTGACAAAAAAAAAAAAAATAAAAAATGCACACACAAGTGGGGACTTATATCACCGACATCATATCGAGTCTTTGTAACACCTTGAGAGACACCTTTACGCCGATTCAATGAATAGCAATCCGCATACCCAACATATATGATTTTTCGAGTTTTCTTTTTTTTTTTTTGATTTTTCCAAGACACATGCAGTTTAGCAAGTGGGTAGCTTTCACACAAAATCCCAATGGTAGCTTTTTATCACAAGATCATGCCGCTTAAAACACTTTTAAAAGGTAAGAATTGGTCAAAAGAATTAGTTGCATTCGAAATGGGGTAGGTAGTAAAATTTTCCCTCAAAGGCCTCAAAACATGGTCGATATATTTTATTTCTTTTTAAAACTCATCGCACTGGGTAAAATATGATAATGATTTTGTAGATTGGAAACATCCACTCACATCGACTTATCAAGTGAACAATCTTGGTTACATTACCGAACTCACAAAGCGATTGATCGTGCAAATGCAAATCTAACTAATGCATGAATGCAAACAAAAAAAAAAGCGAGAAAAAAACAAGGGTGTTGCGTAAAGTGTTGCTGCGAGTGATGCAACACTTTCAGAGACAGTGTTAAATAACACACAAACCAAGAGACTTCCTTAGAGTGGAAAATCTCTCAAAATCTAAAGCTTTGGTGAAACTATTAGCCAACTGATTTTCAGTTCCATTGTACTCTATGCAAATAATATTTTTCTCAACCAAATCACGAATAAAATGGTGTCTTATATCTATGTGTTTCGTGCGAGAGTGATATACTGGATTTTTCGAAATATCTATAGCACTAGAATTATCACTATAAATGGTTAAGACATCACTATGTAAACAAAGATCCTTTTTGATGAAATGATCAAATTTCTGCACAACATTTATCCAAAAATCATTTTTCAAAGCAACAAACACATTCTTAGACTCAAAATTCGAATCACATTGAGAAGTACTTACCATCATACAAGTAGAAGACAAACAAACCAGTCTTACCATATCTCGATAGTTTACCCTTTCTTTCCTTCTAGTTAAATGCGCCTTGGATATCTCACCTATGACTTGAGAAATAGATCGATTCTTTTGAGTCATGCTCATAATTTCTCTGTTTCGGTCAAGTATAGAACTATCACACACCAAATTTGGTTCAATATCCGATTGATTGATTTACGATTCTCTGAGGCGTGAGTGTGCTTTACAGTGTTCTTGCGGTGATTCAACATTTGTTGGAACACTCGTAACAACATATGTTGTAAAGACTTTGTTCAATTTCTGTTTCAGCGAGAGATCTCGATGTCTTAGCCATCTTATGCGACGTCGAAATATTTTCTTCCCGCGATCTTTCCTCCAAGTTAGACAGATCATCGAAAATAGTATTCACGAGTTCATCACTAGTCCTAATCATTTGTGCATGATGACATGTTGGTTTTTCAATACAACAATAGCAATTTTCCATGTACCTCATACCAACTAAAACACGGATGTTAGAGTCATCAAAAAACTTCACAATAATTTTTATCAAATCTAAAATTGTCATCACACAACTAGGCTTATGCTTATGAGATTTGTAGTAAGCTCCTCAACATGTAAAATATTTTGAAGCTTAGGAAGCCCTTTCATATTTAAAGTACATATACCAACAATTGTACCATGAGTTCCACCTCCATATGATACCTTCCCACCATTGTACACCTCGTGAGTCAGTCAAGTATTCTAAATTACCTGTCATATGACGTGAACATCCACTATCAAAGTACCAGGTACTGCAATGTTAGTCCTCGAGGATGTATATACAATATTACAAGTCAATTCGGTTTTTACGGACCCAAACAGATTTTGGAAAACGTGGGGTGTTCTTTGGAAGTTGTTAGGAAATTTATTGTTTAGATTTTGATGAATGCCATGTAAAACTTAGAATAGGAAGTTGGCACCCCATTCTTGTTGTAAAATGCATTGTAATAAATAAGTGGCCAAGCTAAGTTAAGTCGGCTACGCCCTAACATGCAAAGACAATCAAGACTAGAAGGAAGACTCATTGAGACAACCGAGTATGGCAAAGAAGAGTAGACAGAACTCTATCGAAGAAGCGGTGAGATGCGGTGAGTGGAGTATCAATCAAGTCAACTCGAGAAAAGCCAAGTCTTAAGTTGAAGTGACAAAGAGTCATCCAATGATTGGGAGTGAATCTAAGTCACCTGGGGAAAGCAAAGAAATGCGGTCAAGTCGAGATAATCGTAAAAGATCCGTTGTACGCAAATCAAGAGAATTACTTAAACAAGTAATATCTCCATATCACCTTTCTCGAGTGCTCGGTCCCGAAAGCGTGCAAAAGGAATGAACCAATGGGAAGCACTACACCGTGTCGAACTCACGAAAAGGTGAAAGAACAATTCATACGAGGAAATGACAATTCAAGGATCGCAACAAGACAAGCCAGCGATTTGCAAGTGACTTTAAAAATAAGCCTATCTCTTCAACGGGCAAATTTTTGAAAGATCACTATAAAAGGCTGAGGAGTTTAATTGAGAATAAGTGACACAAGAGATACGTGTGACACAAGAGATACGTGTGACACAAGAGACACAAGAGACAGACCTGAACCAAAAACGTTCAAGCAATTATAAGAAAATCTGAAATATTCTCAATCCTCAAGCCTACACTACGAAGAACATCAATCCAACACTCACTTGTGAAGGAAAGATAACTTCAATCAGTTGAAGAGGAAAATACTGAAAAATCAAGGGGTCCACATTCCACGAAGGATTGTAGGAAGGTTCAAGGTCGAACCAAGTCTTAAGCTTTTGGAGGGCTTCGTGATCAAATCCAAAGAGCTTGAGCAAGTGAGCTGTAGTAGCAAGGCAACTGCCACTGTGAAGAAGGCGAGTCGTCACGAGAAGCCGGTGAGTGATCAAGGCGTCTCAGGCCCGAGTCCCAAGGATCAAGTCACCGTGTGATCAAGACTTGTATCCTGGTACTTACCACTTTGTATACGATCATTACCTAGTGGATTCCTCCAGAGTTGGAGAAGAGAGGAGTAGAAGAATTACCCCATCTTGAACCTCTATAAAAATTTCATTGTGTCATTTACATTTCAAAGACTTTAATTCCTGCATCTTAACTTGTTTATATCTGTGATAAATTTGCTATCCACTTGATAATTTATAAGTACTAAACTAAGCACTAAATCCTTGCTTAACAAACTTAAGGGTGTTAAGTCTTCCGCTGAAAACAAAACCACAATTGAGTTAATTTAGAGCCAACAGTGAGTTATTCCATCAACAACTCGATTGAGTCTGTTGAGAGACTAACTCTACTGATTGACTAAATTGATTTGTCCATCAAGGACACAGCTGTGTAGTATTAACTCTTGAATATTTAAAAGGACTAAATCAAAAATTTGGTAAGGTTTATTCAACCCCCCTTCTAAACCTTACACTTACACCCTTGGACTACAAGTGGTATCGGAGCGGTTGGTTCATTGAACCCTCCGCACTTTAGTTCTTGAACTAGATCTCAAACTTTTCAAAGTCTACTTTAGTACTTAAACTCTCAAAACTCTTTCTATCATTAAAAGTTATTATCATGGAAGCAAATTTGACACGCATCCCTATGTTCACAATTGAAGAATTTGATGATTGGAAAATTCGTATGCGAGGCTCATCTATCAAGATTACATGATGAGATGTGGATAGTGATAGAAGATGGGCCTCTGCAAATCTTAAAGGTGAACACAAGCTGTAAGAAGAGGCTGCAGCTGAAGGAGAAACGGATGTTGCTCCCGGACCGATCATGGTTGAAAAACCAAGAAGCGAGTGGACAAATGATGACAGAAAAAGATATAACCTGGACAATGTAGCCAAGGACATCCTTTACAAAACCTTGACAAAGCCATGTTCAATAAAGTCAAATCATGCAAACGGCTAAAGAAATCTGGACAAGCTAACATTGATTTGTGAAGGCTCAAAGCAAATCAAAGAAAACAAAATATCGGTGGCATGTCTGAAATTTGAGAATTTCAAAATGATCTCGGGAGAAAACCTGGATCAATCGGATGCTCGGTTCACGAAAATCACCAATGAGCTATCTGCACTTGGAAAAGAATATACACGAGAAGGAAATGTGTATGAAGATCCTAAAAAGTCTTCCAGTGAATGGGAAATGAAGGTCATGGCACTGAGACATTCCATGGACCTATCAAAGACATCCAACCATGAATTATTCTCGGACCTCAAAGCCTACGAGTTTGAGAGAGAAAAAAGACCGAGGAAGAGGCAATTTGTACCCAAAACAGCTCTAATTGTTAAAGATGGGAAGAGAGCTGAGGTCAAAGAAGTCATTGATCCGGAAGAAATAGCCCCGATGGTTAAAAGGTTCAACAAGTTCTTCAATAAGAACTACAAGAGAGAAAGGGTGAATCTTTCCAGAAGACACTCACTCCCTCCAAGTCAAAGGAAGATAGGCCAACCAAGAGAACAGTTATCAAAAGGTGAATATCAAAGGGCTAACAATCCAAGAATGGAAAGAGTGATCAAAAGGTTGAATATCTATCTTTGGAATCTGTAGACAACCAGGTCACTATGCCATTGATTGCCCATATCCTGTAGTCAACAAATACATGAATGAAGAAGAAAGAAAGGTCTCGGAGAAAGAAGACAAGAAAAGAAAAAGGCAATGATGGTCAGCAGAGATCATTTGAGACAATAAGTCGAAGAGAGACAGTGATTGATTGAAGCGGTGGTGACTACTCAAGTGACTACGAAGAAGAAGCCCCGATCTTTTTAATGGCCAAGGAACAGGATCAACCCCACCAAGAAGATGAGGTACACTCTAACTCATCAAACTCGGACTCAGATGATAGTGACTCGTGACACACACACTTCATCACCCACTGATCTTTATGATTCATTAGGCAAAATGATGAAAGATTTTAAACACATTAAATCCTCACACACACTATTGAATGAGGAAAACAACTTTACTCAAGAGTCAAAACTCAAAGCTGACTAAGGAGCCGAGTACTCTAAGTCAAATAGCTTGATGAGAATGAAAGTTTAAAAATTTGAAAATGCTAAATTAATAAGCAGAAATTGCTCTTTAGAGAGAGAGGAGAATGACCTCAAAAATGTTATTACCTCATTCACTAAGGCATCTAAATCATTGGATGATCTTATTATGAGTCAAAGAGAATGTGGAGACAAGACAGGGCTAGGATTTAATTCCTGTGCTATGTCAAACCTCAAAAGTAATTTTTGGAAAAAGGATCTTCAAGCCATGAAGAGTCTGAAAAATCCAAAACTCTAAATGTTGCACATACATTCACTTCAAAGCACAATAACAAGCAAAAACTGGCCTTGGTTATAAAGGAAAAGAAAAATAGCCGATTGAGTCTGCGTTGAAAGGGCCGTGAGAAGAGATTCAGTAGTTCCTCAAAAACTCCAAAAGAAAATACTCTGTAAAGAAGAAGCGAGCTACCAAAACCCCGGAAAATCCATAAAAGAAATACATATGATGGGAATGGTAGAAAATATCCAAGCCAAGTGATTGGAATAATGTAAACTATCGGATAGACTTATGGAATATAAGCCCAAAATGGCAAAGGCCTGAACTCAAAGCAAAGGCCATTCCAAAAGTATAAGAGCTTTCATCGACACACATATGCACCTAGGCACTACACTCGGAGACACCACAATTACCCAAAGAAGGCGATTGCTAAAACTTATACACATGCATACAGAAAAAAAGAGGCAGTTGTATGAACCAAAATCTCCAAGCAATTTTCCAAGATTAATTATGATTATGGCAGCGATAGATGGCAACCCCTTAGAGTCAAATCATTTGGCTATAAGTTAGTTGGATCATCTTACAATTCTAACCCCTCGGGACCCAGACAAGTATGGGTACCTAAAACTTAATTTCCTTGATTGCGGGTTCAAGCAGTGAAAGTGCGAGGAACCTGGTACATGGATAGTGGTCATTCCCGGACATATGACAGAAATAAGAAAAATCTGTCAAAATTCAAGGAAGTTAAAGGAGCAAAAGTCATATTTGGAGGAAATGAAGCTCCTTGTTAAATAAGAGGCATTGGATCCATAAAGAGAATGGATTAGAAATCACGGATGTTGCATATGTTGAAGGACTCAACTTCAACTGCTAAGCATCGATCAACTACGTGACAAGGGTTATAACGTTGGATTTAACATGGGTATATGCCAAATCAAGGATATTGAATCGAATGAAGTTGTGTTGCAAGGATGCGATGGAGAAGAACATGTATGTTGTGGATTGGTCAACCGCTAGACCTGACGACACTGTCTATTAGCAAAAAGCACAAAGACAATCAAGTTGGTTGTGGCACAAAAGTCGAGTCACCCGAATTTCAAAACGATTAACAAGCTTGCCGAAGTAGTCTTGTGGAAGGACTTCCGGACTCGATATACAAGAAGGAAAGTATATGTGATGCATATCAAAAGGAAAACAAATCAAGTCTTCATTCAAAGAAAAGACATGTTCATCTTCAACAAGAATATTGCATCTGCTACACATGGATCTATTTGGCCCGGTGGAACCAAAGAATAAGTGGAAAAAATACACCTTGGTGGTAGTAGATGACTACTCAAGATATACATGGACAATATTCATGTGTAAGAAGAAAGAAACTCTACAAAAACTACCACAAATTGATGAAGAGGATTCAAAATTGAGAAGAGTCAAACCATTATCAAAATAAGATCGACGGAGGAACCGAGTTTGTCAATGGAATAATAACTCGATGTTGTATTGAGAATGGTATTGGTCATGAACTATCGGCAAGGACTCCACAAATGAAATGGAGTTGCGAGAAAGAAGGAAACGCAGAACCTCAAAGAAGCGAAAAGACCATGTTAGGCTGGAAGCAGGTTACCAAAAAGATTTTGGGTGAAGCAATCAACACAACTTGCTACACTCAAAAAGCAGGATGTATGATAAACAGCGGTGACAAAGACTCCTATGAGATTTGGACTGGAAGAAAACCAAATGTTGCATATTTCGAATATTTGGATGTAAATGATTCATCCACAACAATGGCAAAGACAATCTAAAGGCTTTTGATGCTAAAGTGATGAAGGTATCTTCTTAGGATACTCAAAAAGCAAAGCCTACAAAGTACTCAACAAAGGGACTATGGTTGCGAGAAGAATCCATTCATGTGGTATTCGATGAGCCAAATGTAAATGGAGAAGACATTGAAGAGTCGGTGATAAGTGAATCATCCAACCATCTGAAGAGTCACTATCTTTGAAGCTAAAAGTGGAATTATAAACTCGAGAAGAAGATGAGATAGTCAATCTCAAAAGCAGTAGGAAAACTTGCGGCTAAGTGATTACGAGAAAGTCAACACAAGAACACACCGCAAGACGATCAAATCATGACTAACTTACTCCAACTTTGATGTAAGATGGCTGAGAGACCATCCACGAGAACTTGTCATTGGAGATATAAGAGAAGGTGTCAAAACAAGATCGAGAACTCAACAAGAAGCTATGTTCACATGCTTCATCTCGCAAATAGAGCCCAAAGATGTGTTACAAGCATTGGACGACGCACATTGGATTCAAGCTATGCAGAAGAAGTGAATCGGTTTGAAAGAAATAAAGTATGGGAATTAGTTCAAAGACCCACACATCAAAATGTTATTGGTACTAAATGGGTGTTGAAACAAGATGAACGAGGAAGGTTCTGTTGTAAGAAACAAAGCAAGATTAGTAGCCAAAGGATATTGCCAAGAAGAAGGATAGATTTTGATGAAACATTTGCCCTGTAGCAAGATTGGAAGCTATAAGGATGTTTCTTGCCTATACGACTCACAAGAATTTCATTGTATATCGGATGGATGTAAAAGTGCATTCCTAAATGGTTTATTGGAAGAAGAAGTGTATGTTGAACAACCTCCGGATTTGAGCGGAAGACTCTTGGAGATAAGGTATACAAACTCAAGAAAGCTCTATATGGATTGAAACAGGCACCCAGAGCATGGTATGATACTTTGTCACAATTCCTAACTGAAAATGGATTTACAAAAGGAAAAGTAGATAGAACACTTTTCAGAATTCAAGACAAAAAGAGTATATTGCTTGTTCAAATATATGTGGATGACATCATTTTGGATCCACAAACAAAGAGTCATGTGAAAAGTTTTCAAACCTCATGCAAAGTAAATTTGAAATGAGCATGATGGGAGAGTGACATTCTTTCTCGGACTCAAGTGAAACAGTGAAGGATGGAACCTTCATAAGTCAAACAAAATACACCAGGGGGACTTAATGAAGAAATTTGGTATGGAGGAGAAGTCTTCGTGAAAATACCAATGAATACATCGATCAAAATGGATATGGATCGGATGGCAAACACACTGTAGATCAAACAAGATCTGAGCACTTATTGGATCATTGCTCTATCTTACAACAAGCGGGCCGGACATCACCTTTCTTTGTAGGTGTATGTGCAAGATTTCAATCTGCTCCAAAAGAGAGCCATATGACAACGACTACGAGAATATTGAGATACGAAAAGAAGCGAGAAGTTGGCTTATGGTATCCAAAGGAAGGTGGATTCAAGCTAATCGGCTATTCGGACTCGACTATCTTTGGATGCGAGTTGATGAGAAAAAGCACTTGAGGCACATGTCAAATCTTTGAAACAGTGATTTCTGGTTTAGCAAGAAGCAAAATTCAATAGCCACCTCTACTACAAAGCGAGAATATATAGGCTGAGGCAAATTTTGTTGCCCAAGTCCTATGGATGAGACAAAGAAATGAGAGACAATGAAGTTGAGGAAAAGAAATTCCAATCATGTGTGATAACACAAGTGCGAAGTGCAATTGCAATCACTCAAAATCTGTGTTGCACTCAAGAACAAAGCACATTGATGTCGATATCACTTCATAAGAGATCATGTTGAAAAGAAGGACATCATCCTGGAATATATCTCAATGATAAACAACTAGGTGACATCTTCACAAAACCATTATGTGAGTCAAGATTTGAAGAACTCAAACATGAGTTGGGGTTAATTGAGTGGTGACCTTTATGAAGAATCAAAGAAAAGAAATGAAACACAAAAAAAGTGAAAAAGAGTTTGAACACACAAATCATTTCGATTAAATCATCTGTCGGAAAAACTGACTACACCGAGTCGGTGATAGGAGTCACTAAGAGAAGCTGTGAGAAGAAGAGTTAAATCGGCTAAAGGATAAATTTGAGTCACTTATGAGCAAAGTGACAAAAACGCAATCGTTTGACTAAGCGGGAATGTTTTAAGGAATACGTCGGCATAATGATGATGTGAGCAGGACATAAAAGCCGCACACCAAGCTTATGATTGGATATAAATGCTTTGCCGCATTAAATACGAGACATTAAATGCTAAATAGGCGTGCAAAATCTAAGTCGTTGATTTCGATCACATTTCAAAAACCACCCGCACGTCCTTTCATAAACCATACTTAAACCATTTCCGTCTGTTTCTCTCTCACACTACCAAAACTGTTCATTTCTTTCTCTCAAAAGTAAAGGCAAAAATTCTCTCGAAACCTATCTATCTTCAAATCAATCTCTAAGTTTTCCTTGATAAAATCTGAAAAATGGCACCAACCTATGATTTTACCAAGTTAGGAAGCAAATCCACACCGGGTCTCTTTGTGGATTTCGGCGGCATGGTGAAACAGTGACGACACCCTAGTGAAGAAAATCGCTGAAAAATTGGAAACGACCGGGCCGAAACCGTTTTTCGACGTTAGAATATCCGATTACCTATGTGGAGGAGGTCGCATAGTTCTACGTGAATCTTGAGATTCACGATGAAGGAATAAAGTCATCTGTTCATGGAAAGCGGTGACTATCTCTCGCCAAGGATTTGGTGAACACTGCTCACTACCAATCAAGGAGCCTCGAAAATCAACGGTTGATGTAAACTTAGGCGATGCTTGGAAAGAAATAGCCAAGCCCGACTATCTTGATAAAATAGTGTACACAACAAACAAGAGCTGGAAGGAGGATTATCACAAGTTGTTGGACATAGTTGCCAAATGTATTGACATCAAATTTGGCGGCTTTGACCAATCACAAAAAAGCAAAGCCGATTGTAATGGCCGCAATCATCGCAGAAAAAAAAATAAATCTAAATTTGAGTTTGTCTCTGCAATGGACTCGCGAGCGTGGGAACAAATCCTTCAAGTAAGATGGCACATTTGGAGGATCCCTAGGATATGGCACAGTGATTGGCCGGTGATGGAGGTGAAAGGAGTCCTCTTAGACATGGGAAGGCATTCCATGTTAACAAGAGGATGTTCGAGCAAACCTCTCAGCGCACGAGAAGAGCCTACGCCAAGAGAGCGACACGAGTGAGGGGAATCGGTGACCACAAGATACATCCTGTTTCCTCTCCACCCCAAAAGAAAGGCGCCCTGCAACTAAGAAGAAAAGCTATCTCTGCGCAAAGAAAGTCAAACATGCTCCTTGCCCAGCTGCGGAGTCACTGCCCCTGCGTAGTGTCTCTGCCCCTAAAGAACGATCGAGAAAGGACTCACAAATACCTTCTCCGATCGTCAAAAGAGGAGAATCGACAAGCGAAGACGGCGGCTCCTCGAAAAAAGACACCAAAGACGCCCCGCCGCCCAAGACTCGAGGCGAACTGTCTCTCGAACCGTAAATCCCTCTCGTACAAACTAGAAGACGAAGAAGAATCATCAAGCGATCCGAGCTTGAAAAACCGGCTAGTGTTCGACCACTCACCTTGGAACAAATACGGCTAAAATCGGCATCGAGTCCCCGGATGTAATTGATGAAACGCTTGACCAAGTCTGTGAAGCGATCAGAGAGGCAACTCCTCAAGACACAACTTGTAGTCCACACAAAATGAAACACAAGAAGAAGGCGTGATAGAGCCGATAGTGATGTAGTGATCCTATCTCCACCTTACCGGACATCCAAAATCGTCTGCGTGAGTGGAGGAAATGGAAGTTGAGTAAATCGAGGAACAGTTCCAACGGCCCGAGTTCATAGAAGAAGAAGAGGAACTCTGTTAAACTTCCTTGGACTAACCACTGTGCTCCAAAAGACGGATGAAGACAATTTGCACAAACATCCTGCGATATTCAAGGACAAGGAGAAGGAAAAGACAGACGAGAGGAAAGGCGAGGCACGTGAGAAGGCCAAGATCTCCGCCTATCTCGGCACCACAGAACATACACATCCTCTCCTTGATGTCTTCTTTGTGATGATGAGGATCCCAGGAGAATCTTTTGCCCCGGAAGAGTTGCAAATGCAACAAGCATTGCGAATCGAGAATCCTTCACGAGCAAAGATTGATGGAGGGACCAGGAGAGTCCTCCGAGAACACATTGAAATTGATCCAATGGGAGTGGTTCAAAAATCGCCACTATTGTTCTTGCCACCACTTCCCACTCACTCGGAAGAAAGGCAATAAGGGACTTGGCGATGAAAATCGGATAGTGGGGACCCCATCGAGCCAACCCCTATTGAAGGTGTGTTACCACCCTGCCCCAGTGAAACATTCAATCGAAGCAGTAGGAGTTTGGAGACGAGTGACCCCATTCAAGTCACTCAATTTGGTGCGCCGGTGGGAAACTCCTCCCACTGCGCAGCAAGGTCGGAGGATCTGCGATGACTCCACAACGAATCAAATCGGAGTCGAAGTGGAAAAAGAACAAACACTAAACGAACAACAAGTTGTCATCAAACGAAGCTCGGGCGGTTCGGTGTCTCAACCGAGGTGCCAACGATCTGAAGGCTAATGACGCTGGCGATGCGGTCGAGCACGAGGAAGGAACAACCCTGGGAGTTAACACTGCAGGCGATGAAAGTGCAATCCATGGGGTTGAGACTCAATGGATGCCACCACGAAGACCACTAAGGCAGTGTGACACTTTGTCGAAAGGGAGGACCAGAGCCTCATTTGATCGAGACTAGCTGGAGGTAATGAAGGCCCACGGAGGTTGAGACTTCCCGGGGTAAAGAAGTCAAGTAGAGAACATCCCTCCTACTATCATCGACCCATCTGAAAAGGAGATAAGCGCGACTTCATGATTCCCGAGGATAATCTGATGTAACCTTTCGGGATCGGAAGGCGAAGAAAAGGCGAGTCATCCCGGTGTGAGATCCAAAAGACTCACCAAGTGCGGATGTTCCAAGCACGAGCAAGTCGATCCCAAGACTACTCGTCAAACCTTTAATTTTGATGATGAGCCACCAATGGAAATCTCATCATCGTCCGATGACGCTTTTGATAAAGCCGAGGATCGATCTACTCAATTGGAGAAATCGGCTAAGACCAACGAAGTGGAGACAAATGAAGCTCAAAGGTGGGTCCACTTCACAAAAGACCCAGTGAGACAAAGTCCACATCGCGAGCTCCCCAGGCGCAGCGGAGTTCGACTCAAGAGGAACTTCACGCGCACCTCTCATCATTGAGCAAATACCGGTTAGCCGTGATGATTCCTTTATAGAATCTTTTTTTTCTCTCGGAGGTACCCGGACCTCCATGAAGAATCGAGAGAACGAGCTAGCACGCTTCCAGACCAGCTCCGTTTTTCCATCGTGGCACCATTGTTCCATCGATTATGATTTTGATGTTTGCATGGCCATCGGTACGGAAGAATCACCAAGTCCGCGAAGTGTTCAAGGCATTATTCGGCGAGATTGAACGGATGGAGAGGCATCGAGCCTCTATGGACATGCGGCCAACAACAGAGATGCCAATCTCACCGCTGATTTAAGAGGCATAACTTGATCGGGGATCGGGGAATGGTGGCAACAAGAAAAACAATGCGTGTGGAACAAGTTAGATACTTCAGGACATTGTTCAACAAGCTGCTGGTATGGAGAGCTGAAAATGCTGATGCAAAAACGAAGCTGAGAGAACATATTGAGCACATGCATGAAGCTCACATTGCCGAGATAAAGCTGCTGCGTGAGCAAAACAAGAGTGATCTACAGCGTTTGGAAGAAACCATGAATACAAAATTCAGCCTTCTCATGGCTGAGATGAAGCTGATTTCAGCAGAGTCCAACGCTACTCGATCTGAATTTCGTGTTGCATACTCTGCAGCAGACTCGAGACAGAACTCTACCATCAGCAGGCTCGACTTCCTGCTTGCCAGTATGTTTCCAGGTGTTCCTCTCTCTTTTGATGATGCCAAAAAGGGGGAAGAGGAATACCTTAAAGCACAGAAAAGATCTAAAAAGAGGATGATCCGTTGTGAAGGGAAAGACAGATGAGGAAGCGCTGAAACAAAAGAAAGGAAAATCTGCAGAGGGGAAAGATCGAAAGATGTGACCTTAATGATTGCACAAACCCCCAACAGGGTCTGTCGCACAGTGACATTATCGAAAAACTCCTCTGTGATTCTGCCACTCCAACACTCTGCTATATCTATGGGTCAAAAGAGAAAAACAATTGAAGCGAGGGATGAAGGAAGTGGAAGGAAGAATGGATGCCCGAGTTATGAACATCTTGAAAGAACATGGAGGCATTCCAGTGAGAGAGAGAGACACTTATGCCATCTCGGATATCGAGACAGAGCCACGATCGGTTGATGAATTTAAAACGCTCGCATATGAAGGACTTTGCAAATATGTCATGGCTCAAGCTTGGGACTTGTATCTTTGGAAAAGGGTCTCACGTTATGTGAAGAAGGCCGACAGAACTCTATCAAGAAGCGGTGAGATGCGGTGAGTGGAGTATCGATCAAGTCAACTCGAGAAAAGCCAAGTCTTAAGTTGAAGTGGCGGAAGAGTCATCCATGATTGGGAGCCGACTCTAAGTCACCTGGGGAAAGCAAAGAAATGCGATCAAGTCGAGATAAGCGTAAAAGATCCGTTGCCGCGAAAATCAAGAGAATTACTTAAACAAGTAATATCTCCATATCACCTTTCTCGGAGTGCTCAATCCCCGGAAGCGTGCAAAAGGAATGAACGAATGGGAAGCACTACACCATGTCGAACTCAAAAGGTGAAAGAACAATTCATACGAGGAAATGGCAATTCCAAGGATGCAACAAGACAAAGTTGACGATTTGCAAGTGACTTTCAAAAATAAGCTATCTCTTCAACGGGCAAATATTTGAAAGATCACTATAAAAGGCCGAGGAGTTTAATTGAGAATAAGTGACACAAGAGATACGTGTGACACAAGAGACACAAGAGACAGACTGAACCAAAAATGTTCAAGCAATTATAAGAAAATCAAATATTCTCAATCCTCAAGCTACACTACGAAGAACATCAATCCAACACTCACTTGTGAAGGAAAGATAACTTCAATCGGTTGAAGAGGAAAATCTTGAAAAATCAAGGGTCCACATTCCACGAAGGATTGTAGGAAGGTTCAAGGTCGAACCAAGTCTTAAGCTTTTGGAGGGCTTCGTGATCAAATCCAAAGAGCTTGAGCAAGTGAGTCAGTAGCAAGGCACCGCCTGTGAAGAAGGCTGAGTCGTCGAAGCCACCGAGTGATCAAGGCGTCTCAGATCGAGTCCCAAAGGATCAAGTCACCGTGTGATCAAGACTTGTATCCTGGATCATTACCACTTTGTATCTTGATCATTACCTAGTGGATTCCTCCAGGAGTTGGAGAAGAGAGGAGTAGAAGAATTACCCCATCTTCGAACCTCTATAAAAATTTCATTGTGTCATTTACATTTCAAAGACTTTAATTCCTCGCATCTTAACTATTTATATCTCACGATAAATTTGCTATCCACTTGATAATTTATAAGTACTAAACTAAGCACTAAATCCTTGCTTAACCAAACTTAAGGGTGTTAAGTCTTCCTTCCTAAAAACAAAACCACAACAGTTAATTTAGAGCCAACAACTGAGTTATTCCATCAACAGCTCGATTGAGTCCGTTGAGACTAACTCTCTTGATTGACTAAATTGATCTGTCCATCAAGGACACACTGTTGTGTAGTATTAACTCTGAATATTTAAAAGGACTAAATCGAAAATTTGGTAAGGTTTATTCAACCCCCCCTTCTAAACCTTACACTTACACCCCTTGGGACCTACAGAAGTGTGTGAGGACACTTGTGGAGACACCTGACCACAAGACTTTTGATACTTTAAATCGATTTTAGGAAATGACAATATGGTCTAATATGGCGAGACATATAGCAATAATGACAGACATAGTGCTTTTTCCTTTTTCGTGGTCTTTGATTAGAACATGTGAAGTTTTCAATGGAAGAAGTAGAAGCCTCAGAATCTTTAGTTGCTTTGACAAAAATAGATGTTTTATAGCTAATACTAGCCTTTTTATCACTTCCTAAGGGCAAAATATTATCAAGTTTTTCCTTATCAGAATCCAACTTCTTTAAACTGTCAAGAGATTTATCAAGTTCAGATTTTACCTTTCCAAACTCTTCTTCCTTCTTGGTGAGTAAAGCCTCCAATCGAGCAATTGCACTCTTCTGACCATCGTTCTCCTGAGTGAGCTGATTTTTCTCCTTATTGAGCAGTTTGACTTGTTGACTTTTCATAAGCCAACTTATATATAATTTTTCGTATGTCTCCTCTAGGCTTATTTCATCATCAAACTCATCTCTAGACTTCAAATCTGTTTCTACACCAGAAGTAGAATTTAGATAAAAATAATTTAACGAGTTAAAAGTGTTATACCTTTCAGGTGTCGGAACAGTTCGTGCGACACTTCGAAAAACACCTTTTGGATCGATTTGTAAACAACTTTTTCCTTCGATAACAGACATTCGGGTAGTCGGATCTTCTCTCAGGTCAGTATTGTCCTCTTCAGATTCATCATCACTTAGAGAGGCACAAAAATTCATACCTCTTTTTCGTAAGGTATTTGCACATTGATTCGCACGGTGACCAATTCCCATACAAATTCTGCATCGAACGAATTCAAGATTGAATTGGTTTCCCGATAGTTCCATTGATTCCTTTCCAGGATCAGATTCTTCAATCTTGTCGGTCAATTGCACTAGATCATCAATTATAGGAGGACGAAACATAACAGCTCCTTGAACATCCATAGCTTGCTCGAACGCAGGATCAACACTTAGTGAAATCAAGTGTCTGCTTTGATACCAATTGAAAGAATTAAAGGTCCCAATGTTCAAGGATAAAGCACACAGAATAAAGTGTTACTACAAGTGCCAGTAACATTTATACCAACTCGCAGCGGATAATAGAAAAACACAGAGATAAATTTTGTCTACAAGTATAAAAATACTTGTAAACGTGCTAAGCGAGGCGAAATAATTCACTAGTTGATTGTATCGATTCACGAGATCTCAACATGAATAACTCAACTAGTACGAAACCTATCAAAACTCCTTTCTATGAGTAGATCTATACTTTGTAAAACAAATTCGTCCAAAAAGAAAGAATATAGACTATTCAGAACTTCTATGAAAATAAAAGATGGACGAAAATCAAAGAAACAAAGACGCTCAATATTCAGGTGTTGTATTGAAACTGCAGCAGCACTTCATTCAACACTCTGATCTGTGCAGACTATCGTACTTTGTTTCTTCTCGCAGAACTCGAACTCTCTCGTGTATATGCTCTCTAAATTGTAATTCTGTCTTTGAATTATGTGGAGACGCCTCTTTATATAGGCAATCATTTGAAGAGTTTGAGTCCCTACAAAACAAGGAAGAAATAGACATAGTAGAACTAGAATTCCTAATCATATAAGGACTAGGACTCTTTTAAAAACATCCTTTAGAATCGATCTTTCCATATTAATATAAAACTCGAGAATCCGGTTTAATACAATCCTTTTCTAAATCAACTTCCTTTATTTAATAAATCATATTCCAAGAAGTAACTAAGAAAGGCAAAACACTTAAATTTGGAATTTTCAAAACTAAGAAAAATTATTAGATGACGCTGCGTAAAAACATGGATCTAACAATCGAAATTGTGGAAACCTTTCCACGGTTTCGATATTCCACATATTGCAATAAAACTAAGTCCCCTTAAAAAATGAATAAATTGAACACAAACATTGAAAATAAAAGTAAAACACTAAAATCACATTATATAATTGAATTGGGACCTTGGTCAAGATTATCTCATGTTCAAGTTTCTTTTTTTTTAGGAAAATCTCATGTTCAAGCTTCTAAAGCTAGCGTCAATTGCCAATACCACTTGCCAAATTCTTTGTGTTTTGATGGTTTCATCAAAGCTTAATATTTTTCCACTAATTATGGGGGACACCACACAACTTGGGTAAAAAAAACAAAAAGTAAACATGGTACGAATTTTTGAATCTAAAACTCTATTTTCTATTATATATTTGGTGTTTAATTTAAAATAAATTTTTGGATATCTTCCAAAAAAAAGTCCGATGTGGTATTATTCCAAGTAATTGAACTTCGCTGAATGCAAATTACTAACTGGGTCATTGTCTGCGTCACAAACAGACGTTAGAGGCTTCAGGGTTTACCCAGTGAATAACCTCCGACGGTCAAATTAGTTCCAGAACAGTGAAAATCCAGACACTTGAGAGCTAGCAATTGCCAAATGAATTGCGTACGTTTTAACAATGAGGATCAATGATGCTTATAGGCAAATAAATGGGTCTTCGTGGACTTTCTGTCTTTAAAGCCTTAATGGGCTTAATTTGAGTATAATTACCCAAATTAATTTAATAATATCTAATACCATAGAATTAATTCGATTGGGCCTTTATTTATCTCTTGATCTATAATCCCAATAACTCCCTTGGACTTAGCTTACTGGTTTATCTGAATTATAGCCCATCAAAGTCCATTCTAGAAAAATAAAAATCGAAAGCTTTTCAGAAGTCACTCATTAAAAAGTTTATTTAGTTGGTTTATTTCAATATTAATAAACCTATTATATATTGATGACTCATTTTAGTCCAAAATCTGGTTGATCATGCCATTAACCTGGTCTGTAACCACAAGGATAGAAGAATATATATTAAAATAGATCAAATTTGACATCTCGTATTCCTAAAAAAAAAACATCTCGTATAAACCTTTTAAAAAGTAAATCAGTAGTTTGTAAATTTTACCACTTTGCAAGGACAAAATTGGAAAAAAATATTTATTACTTCACCAATTATTAAACTTGAAGCGAACACACGTCACAACTCACAGGATAAACGGTTTTCTCATCGTCGTATTGTTGCCCAAATAATATTATCTCTTCAAGCATCATCTTCTCTGTCATGGCGTGGAGATTTCTCTGCAGGGCGGAAGCTCGGCATTCGAGTTAAACAAGGGCAGCATTGTACCACACGCTGCATCAAGGTGACTTGGAGGGTGCCAGATATGGGGTGGTTTAAACTTAATATAGATGGAGCATCTCGCGGAAATCCGGGTTTAGCTGGGTGTGGAGGTGTTATTCGGGACACTCAAGCGACTATCATTGCTGGTTTTTCGACATTTATTGATGTTGCTTCGAATGTCCAGGCTGAGCTCCGAGCTATTTTACTTGGACTGGAATTATGTCAATCGCTTCATCTAGAAAATATTTGGATTGAAACGGATTCTTTAACCTCTATTCAGCTTTTGGCCAATCCACCTCCATTCTCATGGGTTTTTCAGGATGTGGTTCTTCGTATTCAGTGGTTGATGTCACAGTTAAGAGTTAAAATCTCGCACATTTACAGGGAAGGCAATGCAGTTGCAGATTTCTTAGCAAATATGGCGATAGATAAGTGTTTAGATTCAATTTTTGATAATGTCTCTTTTCCCAAACAGGCAGCTTGTTTAGCCTCTCTAGACTACTTGCCATCTTTTAGAGTTTTGTAATCCCGACTTGCTCCTGTACCTCAGGTTTTAATATATATTGGAGAGGTATTTAAAAAAAAAAAAAAAAAAAAAAAAAGTTTTTTGATGGGTCAGCCCATATCCTGTGCTGCATATTAAAAATTGCATCATATTTCAATTACCACATAATATTTGTTTGGGTATGTCCAAATAAGGTCTAATTTATATTTCAGTCCTTTAATTGTTAAAATAGTAATTCATTTACCTCAATTGGGCTAATTTCCCCTTTTTTTATTTTTGTTATGTGTGTTTATTTAACTCACTAGTCTTATATAATTTTTTTTTGCAAAAATAAGAATTTTAAGTAGTGTAGTATTCATGTTTCTATGAAAAACATGTTATGTGCGACATTGATTTCTCATGTATCTAATATCACAAATGGCATGTATCTAATATCACAAATGGTATGATTATTTATCTTTTAGATTAGTATTATTTTTATATATAGATAACTTTATAATGAATATGGTATGCCATGTTATTTTTTGGTAGTTTTACGGATTACAAAAAATTATCATTCACCGTGATTGTCATCATTTACATTCGCAGGAGATTTATATTAGCAGGAACGTGCAACAAGTCAATCATTCTCGTGTGAATGACTAGTTAGGGCCGGTGTGTCACATGAAAAAGGAAGAGATTTGGAATTCATCTCCTAACGCACATCGAAGTCGTCCCATGGAGCATTTGGGTGTAATTGTTTGAACTCCCGGATGAAGGCTTCCAAATCATTGGCTATTGGGATGAGAAATCGCTCTTTCCGCTTTGGCGAGGGATTAGGGGTCAAGGCTTGGCTAGCGAAGTGAATCAATTGAAGTTTAATCCCTAGAGAATGAATGCAATGTTTACTCTTCATTATTCGGCAGGAGATAAGTGGATTCCCTTCAATAGAACAAGGAATCATTGATGCTTCTCAAATGTCTAGAAGAATACACTCAAAATATCTCTAGGATTATCGATCTTACAGATGACGAAGATCGACATAACACTTCCATTATATGCAATTAGATAGAGAGTTGTTTGTAAATCAATATACAATTAAAAATATATTTAAAAAATTGAAATTACTATTAAATTCCTCTTTTATTTAAATGAAAGTTTTTTATTTCTTTAATAAGTCTTTTGGCATATCCTTACGAATTATTGTCGTATGCTTCAATTCATAATTATTTATCCTTATATTTAATTAAATATTAAAATTTTACCCATTTGAATCTTTAAAATGATAATATTATTTTTTCTTAATATACACTCCGTACATTGCACGGTGGGCTGCTAATTAAATTAGATAGTTGTTAAGAACTTCATCATTCGACCTACATTCTTCCTTAGGAATGGCAACAGTGCATGTGTGAGACATATTTGTCTAAACCCTTTGAATAAGAAGAACGTAAAAAATAACAGTAAAGTTTCACATTTTCTTGGATCCACGACTTGCCATACCTCATTACCCACCTACAACGGGTGCACAACTCGCACCAAAACCCGCTTGGCCAATGAGGGTTTAATACAGAGCTGAGTTTCAACCCAGCCTACTACCATCCCCATATTTCCAATACATGGAGCTTTATTTTACCCTCTAACCCAATCTATTTGATTCATTAGACTTTTAATTTTTGACCAACTCTCGTAAAGATTAACGCCTAATTGAATGTAGAGCTGTCGAAATGGGCCAACGGGAAGAGCTGTACTGGGGGTCGAAAAAGTCCACCCTCTGGCGAGACGGTGCGGGCTGGTCTATCATTTTGGCGGGCTAGAATTATGATGGCCCAACCCAATCCACCACATGTCGTGGGCCGTGGCCCGCCAAAAAGTGTGTGTTGCATGGCCTAGGTTGTCCCATGTAGTAACTAGTAAAATCAGTAAAAGCGAATAGAGCTTTCGACAAAATGGCTCGTGAACAAGCTCGGTTAGCGTTCATTTATGTTCGTTTATTAAGCTTAATGAACATAAACGAACAAGAAAATTTGTTCGTTTATGTTCATGAACTGTTCACGAACATGTTCATTGAGTGTTCGTTTGATGTTTGTTTATTATTTATTTTTTAATTATTAATTATACATTCACTGCTTAATATTCACTACTTTATTATGAAAAATAAGCTTATTTTAGTTTAATATTACAACCTATTTATATTTGTAATCATCATAATGTTCATTTATTTGAGTTGAATGTTCATGAACAATGTCTATTTTACTTTTTTATGCACATGTTCATATAGTTATTTATGAACAATTAATAAACATGTTCGTGAACGTTCGTTAATATGTTCGATTATTAAACAAACGAACACGAACAACCTTTTAAAATAAATGAACGAACACGAACAACCCTCATTTGTTCGAGCTCGCCGTTTACAACCCTAGTAGTAACATGACATTGAGGTACAAATCCAACAACGTGGCAATTTTTTTTTATTTACTTTTGTGAATATGAAAGAGTGATTTTGGTTTTCTATGTAACTGTAGTTTCTTTTAAGCTCTATGTAGTTGTAGTTCATCTTTGTAAATAATTGTTTTTTGGTGATTATATAATGTTTTGCATGTTTTTGTGTGATGATTTATGCGAATTTTTGTCGTATTTTATTTGCATGTTGCATGTATTAGTGTTATGTTGGGTTATTTTGTTGATTTTCTAAGTTTTGGAGCAACAAACATCAAAAAGTCATTTCACGCAATTGTAGCAGTCATCATATTTTGGACATAACGTCTCCAAACTTTAATTGACATGATTCATAAACCATTGGAAATCTAAAACAAAGTTCTACAGTGTTTATTTATGGAGCAAAATGCAAACTCAAATGTTTGGAGGGGTTAAAATCATGTGAAAGTGGAAATAATGTGTTTAAATCTCGAAAATGACACGTATTAGTATGTTTGCCATAACTCTCTCTAGAAAATTTATATTAAGGTCATTCAAGCGGCTATAGAAAGCTAAGAGAAAGAGATACAATGCATAAGAAAACATCAAGGCCAAATTCCAAAGTTTGGAGGACGCGCGGTCGCACATGATGGACAGTGGCAGAAAGGCCTATGCGTGCACGCGGTTCCGTGCGTGGTCGCACGCGGTGACTTGCAAAATACGAAATTTTCGATTTATTTTTGATTTTTGGCTCTTCCATGTTGTTTAGGATCTAGGCTTATAAATAGGACTTAGGGAGCCCATATTTTCGAACATCTTTACTTCTTAGAACTTTTAAAACCTAGTTTTTGTTATTTTCTCTTCCATTCAGCATTGGGATTGCTTGGATTCTTCCCATCGAAATTATTTAGCGGCTTAATCCAAACGTAATATTTCTTCATCTTTTTATCCGATTTCAATTGATTGGTGATTATTGTTATTGCACGATGATGTTTATGATTGTTCTCTATCCTTCAATTGAAATTATGATCTCATCCCCAGACATGAACTAAATGTTTTGTTCTAGATTTATGATGATTTGATTCAAACAAATAAGCATGAATATGGAATAATTGAGTTGCCTTCCTGAATGAATTGCTTTATTTTATAATTGATTGTTTGGCCAACTTTTGATTATTTTGAGGGAATAATTGAGATCGAGAGAAAATATTATTCCTGAACTAAATTTATTTAGGAAAATAGATATTAATCAGAATGTATTATCTAACTTGGTTAATTGAATTGGTCAAACTGGTTATGGATAGACTTAATTTATGAATTCGTGAGTTATCAGATCTAAGCCTAGTTTATATCTATTTTCGCATAATTGTTAATTGCATGATCAATTGGTTGATATTTTGCTCGCAAGTTTGATGAGATAATTCCAAAATCCTAGATATTTTATCCATACATTTTTCAAAGGTTTATTGAGTTAGACTTCAATTGGTTTCTTATTTGTTTTTTTTCTTAGATAATTAAAATCAAGCGAATCTGGTTAGAGTGTTTACGATTTAATTCATGTCTTTTGTGATACACAATAATTATTTGTCGGCTAAGTCTTTCTTGAGAGACGACTTATGGTTAACTTGCTGTCTTATAATTGATCTCGTTCTCTTGCGAGGATCATTAGACTTTTATAGGTGTTTAGCGGTTGAACAAAATTTTGATAATGATTGTGTTTATTGTGACATAAAGATTAAATAGCCAACTCCATTCTATTCCTTTAATTAGGATTCTTTGATTCGTTAGATAAAGACAGATTAACTTAATAATTGTTCAACAAAAAAATGAGTATTTAAAAAAGGGAGAATTTCATAATAGGACTCATTTTCTTAAAAAATAATTAATTAAAATTTTAATTTTTAATTAACTCTCAATTCTAAAAAAAGAAGAAATTAGTCAATTTTAACCCAACAACGTAATGGAGGCCTAAAAATTATTCAAGATTTTACCCAAATCCAGTGAACTAATCTGGGTTTCTGTTCTCTTCTCTCACTCATTTTTTAGTTATTTCCGGAGAGATATATTCAAAAAAGCACGTTGATTAATGATGATTTTTTATTTTTATTTTTTGGTGATGGAAATGACTGATGAGTCTTGAATCTCCTGAAAAAATAGTTCTTATTAATCCACGATTTTTAGTTTTAGATGCTCGAAAAGAAAAAAATGGTGGCGGCCCACCTAACCCGTGACCCATGGCGATTTTTAGTTTGAGATGCTCAATGAAAAGTGGAATAAAAGATCTCATCCTCATTGAGACACGTCCAAATATTTGGTCATAGTTTCCAACATCTTATTTACGCAATTGAACTTGTTTTGTACATGATACAACACAAAAGGAACAGAAAACTGGTAAAGGCATAATCAAGATCTTAAATTTGAATATGAAACATCACAATTAAGTACAATCATTTCATTTTCACTCCATTCGGATGATACAACGAAGGCTTTCACCTTCCAGCATCAGCTCAAAAGCCTTGTTAATCTCAGCAAATGGCACTTCATGAGTAATAAACTTCTCCACTTCAAGCTCCTAAATACAGAGAAACAAACTTGATGGATTTTGAGCTAGACGTGATAATAAAATAAGCTAAACAATAAAGGTGAATAAGAAAACAGATTGTAAAGCTTTCTATATGAAATAAGCACTTTTGGGATGATTACAGAGAAGCGTCGTTGTTACATTTAAATAGCCAAAATGACTGAATAATGAAACCCTAGCAATGACACTTGTAATCATTCTATTGGAGGTTCTGACATTAGTACAAAAACAAACTTGTACTATTAACAGAATAATATTCCTACGGATAGGAATTATAAGAATGTAATTTAGAGGATGCTAAATCTGATGATGTGATGAGCTAGATATTTTATTTCCAACACCCCCCCTCAATTCAAGCGAGGAGAGAGCTGCAACTTGAAGTTTGTTGCGCATGCGAGTGAAGAATTGGCCGCTAAGGGGCTTCGTGAAACAATCAGCAATCTGGTCATGAGCAGGTATATGATGGACAAGAACAAACTTTTGTTGAACTTTATCTCTGATGAAGTGGAGATCGATCTCAACGTGCTTGGTTCGGGCTTGAACAATTGGATTGGATGGCATGAAAACAACACTTAAGTTATCAACCCAAATAACAGGAGGTTGGTGTAATGGAATGCGTAATTCCTGAAGTAAACTTTTTAGCCAAAGAACATATGTCATAGAAGTAGCCAAGCTACGATACTCTTCCTCCGCACTAGAACGAGATACAGTGGGCTGTTTTTTTGAGCTCCAACAAATTAAATTTTTCCCAACAAAAATGCAGTGGCCAGAGGTTGACATCCGATCCTAAGGCTTCCCTTGAGAAGAATTTCCCCTGTAGCTTGATCCTTGACAAGACAATAAAAAGGGTAAAACTCAAAGAAAACTCCATTATCTCTAGCAAACTGAGCAACACTAAGCAGATTTTTGGTTATTTTAGGAACATGAAGCAAGTTATTAAGCTTGAATGAGTGCAGCTTATGTGAAGGAGTGAGAGAGGAAACAAGAGTCTTACCAATATGTGTTATATCCAATCCAGTTCCATTCCCTATCTGTAACTTGTTGTTGCCATTATAGTCTGAAGCAATACTCAAGTTGGAGAGGTCATTAGTGATATGGTGAGAAGCACCAGAATCTGGAAACCAGTTCATTTCAGAGGCTTGTTCTGAAGATGTGGCAAACATGGCATTGGACTGAGGGAAATTCCTATTATTCTCAACATTGTTCCTGGGAGACTGACTTTGTGAGTTTTGAGCATACTCCGAATTGAATCTCTGGTAACATCTATCTGTTGTATGGTTGTTGTAACCACATATTTGGCAGCAAATTCTATTTCCAGAATTCCTACCACCTCTAGCTCTGAAACCTCTAGCACTTCCCCTTCCTCTATTTCCTTGGTTGTCTCCCCGTCCTCTATTGGAGTTCCAAAAACTGCCACCCCTTCCTTGTGTAGCCAGATTAACTATAGGGGTGGATCCTTCGTTATTAATTAAAGCAGCAGCCTCCATCCTGCTTTCATAACTCAGAAGAAGTGAAGTGACTTCTTATAGACTATATGACTCTATCTTGGATGTCACCGCAACCACAACAGCGTCATATTCATTGCCAAGACCCCCTAATATATGCATAACTTGATTCTCTTGAGAAATTTTTTCACCAGCTGATGCAATAGCATCACAACATGATTTTACTTTGTTCAGATATTCTCTAATGCTCAAATTATTTTTTCTGAGATTTTGAAGTTGTAATTTGTACTGCATTAATCTAGCCTTAATGTGGCTGGAGAAATTAGTCTCAATGTTTTTCCAGATTTCATAAGAAGTATCCAAACCAACTACTGAAATTAAAATAGACTCAGAGAGAGAGGATAACAACCATGAAGCAACCAATTGGTCTTGTCTCTGCCATAGTGTGAATTTTGGATTAATCTTTGCTGGACTATCATCTTTGGCTGGAATCAATCGTGTTGGTGGTGAGTTCGTTCAATCCAAAAGACCCTCTAAGCCAAAACCCTTTATTGTTGTGAGAACCTGTTGCTTCCATATTTAGAAAGTTCTCATCAGAAAGTTTAATGGTGATTAACTGGTTTTAAAGCTGTATAGGTTGGTTTTGGGTATTGGCAGTCTCCTCATTGGCTGCCATTGTTAAAGAGGACCAAAATATATCAGAGCAACTATCCGTGCTCTGATACCATGATGGATTTTGAGCTAGACATGATAATAAAATAAGCTAAACAATAAATGTAAAAATAAAGGAACAGAGACATGAAAATATGGAGAATTGCTTACTTCATTTCAATGTTAACTACACAACTTTATACAAAAGTAAAAGAAAGCTATTCTAGGTATGTGTATAAATTGATTAATTGCAAATTCCACTAACCACTCCTACGATTGATCTGCACTAAATGAGTATAGATATCATGCCCCCAATCATTCTTGTAACTATACAAGAATTGCATGAATAATTCCAAGACCTTCTTCTTTCCTTTAATACTCCCCCTCAAGTTGGAATGTGAATATCAAGAACTCCCAACTTGTTCAGATGTGATTGAAAAACGACTTGCCCCAGTGCCTTTGTAAAGATATCAGCCACTTGGTTTCCCGTTTGGACATAGGCAGTCTCTATTTCTCCAGATTGTATACACTCACGCACCGTGTGACAATCCAGCTCAATGTGTTTTGTTCGTTCATGGAAAACTGGATTAGCAGCGATATGCAAGGTTGCTTGATTATCACATAACAATTTAGCAGGTTCATGGTGTTTGACTTGCAAATCTCGTAGAAGATATATTAGCCAAGTGAGCTCACAAGTGACAGCTGCCATAGACCTGTATTCGGCTTCTGCCGATGATCTCGAGACAGTGGCTTGCTTTTTGCTTTTCCAAGACACAAGAGCTTTTCCAAAAAATACACAATATCCTGTTATTGATCGTCGAGTACTTGGGCATCCAGCCCAATCGGCATCACAATAGCTGGTCAATTTCAATTGTCCATGCGATGGAAAAAAATAACCCTTGTCCCGGTGCTTTCTTTAAATATCTAAGAAGACGTTATACAACATCAAGATGAGGTCTTCTTGGTTGTTGCATAAATTGACTAAGAATAGAGACTGCATATGTGATTTCTGGCCTTGTTATTGTGAGATAAATCAATTTTCCAACTATCTTGCGATAATAAGTTGGATCTTTGAGGATATCTCCTTCTTTTGGACTTAACTTCACATTTTGCTCCATCAGAAAATTGGCAGGTTTTGCACCAAGTAAACCAGTTTCTTCTATAATGTCTAAGGAATATTTCCATTGACAAATAGTAATTCCAGCTTTAGACCGTGCAACTTCAACCCCAAGAAAGAACTTCAAGGGGCCTAGATCTTTAATCCGAAATTGACTGTTAAGAAACTTCTTCAAATCATTAATCATCGATGCATCATTCCCCGTGATAATCATGTCGTCAACATAGACTAATATAGCAGTGAATGAGTTATCACGAACTTTTGTGAACAAAGAATAATCTGCCCTTGACTAGAGCTGTCAATTCTGGCCCGAAAAAAGTTGGGCCTCAAAAGCCTGGCCCGGCGGGCTAGCCCGGGAAGCCCGACTTTTTCAGTGTATTTTTTATTTTTATGATGGGCTGGATTCCCCATTTCCGCATCCCGGTACACTGTTTGTCCCGGCCTGGCCCAATTTTTCGAAAATCCCGATGGGCCCGGTCTTTTGACAGCTCTACCCTTGACTGCTTAAAACCAATATTCTGAAGTGATGATGAGAATTTGCAAAACCAACTCCGTGAAGCTTGTTTCAGCCCGTATAATGATTTATTGAGTCGACATACAAGTTGCTCCCCCTGTCGACGAGAACCGGGTGGGGGTTGCATATAAACTTCTTCAGAAAGTTCTCCATGAAGAAAAGCATTTTGGACATCCATTTGATGGAGACTCCAATCACGGACAGATGCTATGGCCAAAAGACAACGTATAGTAGTCAATTTTGCAACTGGAGCAAAGGTCTCAGTGTAGTCTATCCCTTCCCGTTGTGTGAATCCTTTTGCAACAAGTCGTGCTTTATAACGTTCAACGGTACCATCTGAGAGATATTTAATTTTAAAAACCCATTTGCATCCAATGGCTCTTTGATTAGGAGGAAGAGGAACCAATGTCCATGTGTTATTTTCTTCAAGAGCTTGAAGTTCTGCTTGCATTGCCTCAACCCACTTTGGATCTTGACTAGCTTGCTCATAAGATGTTGGTTCAACCAAGTGAGAGATATTGTGCACAAATTTTTGATGAGCATGAGAGATGTTAGAGTAAGAAATATACCGATTAAGCGGATATTTTGTACCAGACGTGTGAGAAGAGTTTGATCCTTGAGCAAACAATATAGCATGATTGACATGGTAGTCTTGGAGATGAGTTGGTGTCCTTGTAGGTCGAGTGGAGCGACGGAGAGGAACCACCTGATTTTGGGACAAAGTATGTGTGTTTTCTGTATCATGAGAGGTTTCTATGGTAAATGAGGAATCATTTTGAGGGTGCTCATGAGATGTGATTGTATCTGAACTTGAAGGACGGCTATGATTCATTGATTTGGTGGTAGAACAGGTGAGTGAGTTGGTGTTTGAAGATTATTAATAGGAAAATATGGTTCATGTCCATCAACTGGTATGGGTAAAACCGGGTCATCATACTGTTCCTCTTGTGGTGATGTAGAAAAGGGACAGAGACATCAAAATATGGAGAATTGCTTACTTCATTTCAATGTTAACTACACATCTTTATACAAAAGTAAAAGAAAGTTGTAAAGCTTTCTATATGAAATAAGCACTTTTGGGATGATTATAGAGAAGCGGCGCTGTTACATTTAAATAGCCAAAATGACTGAATAATGAAACCCTAGCAATGACACTTGTAATCATTCTATTGGAGGTTCTGACATCAGTACAAAAACAAACTTGTACTATTAACAGAATAATATTCCTACGGATAGGAATTATAAGAATGTAATTTAGAGGATGCTAAATCTGATGATGTGATGAGCTAGATATTTTATATCCAACAAAACTAAGTAATTATTTATCTGTTTACGAAATAGAGAAAATATCATTTATTGGGCACGAAGGAATCAGAACACAAACCTTGTTCATGTGCATTTCAACAACCGATGGAAGATCAGAGCGCGGTTTATAGTTCCCAAAGAAAGTACCCTTTAGAGTCCTCTCATTCAAGAAGTTCATTGGAGTCTTGAAGATGGCATCTTTATGAGGCACACCAACAAGAACAGCAACACCCCATCCCTATGACAACACACATTTTAGTCACTGAAAAAATGCATCACATATTGCTTGATTATGATTTATTTTTCTGGATTATCTTATAGGAATTTTAGCATAATTACAGAAAAAAATAAATTATGTTTTAAAACTTCAAAAATCCCACATGCATTACAAATACCCATAAGAAATATCAAGGTAGTTTTAAAAAATAACAGAGTTTTTTTTTTTTAATAATTAAACCAAAACTCAAGGCTCTGTTGTAAAAATCTCTGCCTAGCCCCGATTAATCCCCGCCTAGGCACTAGGCCCCACTTGTCCGCCTACGATTTTTTTTTTTTTAGGCCCGCTTAACCCCAAGACATGTCCCGCCAGTGCTAGCAGCCTAACCTTGCCGCCTAGCTAGCGCCTAGCGCTTTTTACAACATTGACTCAAGGTAGTATTTTGTAATCTCTAATTCTCTATATTATTTAGTTTTTGGAAGTTATAAGTTTAGCCAAGATAACATACATCATAAACACATTCAAATGCAGAGATCATGGCGTCAACGTTTCCAGTACACTCAACGCTTCGGTCCACTCCTCCATCAGTCATCTCAACTATGACCTATTCACACAATTCAACACAAAAAAGGGGTTAACACATATACATATTACAGAATTAAGGGAACAAGAGTTGTGTATAATTCCATCAACCTCTTGAACTGGCTTGTTATGGTCTTTTGGGTTCACAAATTCAGTCACACCAAATCTCTTTGCTGCATAAGCAAAATAAGAACATTTAGCTTGATTATTTTTAGTGATAATTACAAAAACACCCTGAGGTTTGGGCTAATTACAAAAAAAAAAAAAAAAAACGAGAGATTTCTGAAAATTACAAAATCCCCGTTGACTTTTGATTTCTGTCTTACATTTTCCCCCTTCATAAGTAAAATACATTTTGAAACCCCTTGACATTTATTGAAATATTACAGTTACCCACTTAAATTTACGACAAAGTCAAACCAGTAGGGGTTTTTTGTAATGTTAAAATTTTGTGAATTATGCTGATACCTTCTTCAAATCTGCTAGGATTCAAGTCCACACCAATTACTCTTGAAGCACCAGCCAATCTGGCTCCTTCTGCAGCCTGAAAAATAATAAAAATAAATTATCATTCACTTCAGTTTTTCCTTTTCCTTTCTTATTATGTAAACATACAACACAAATTGGAAACATACTGCAAGTCCCACAGCTCCAAGTCCGAAAATAGCAACCGACGAACCCTTCTTCGGTTTGGCAACATTCAATGTAGCACCAAGGCCTAACAAGTAACAACACAACCAGTCAAATTAGTTCAATACAAATCTTATCCCTGAAGTTTGGCCAAATGACAAAAATCTCAATTATCTTTCAAAAATTACAAATAGCCCATTGCCATTTGTTTATCTTTTACAAATTGCACCATCAACATTAGGTAAAGACAAAGCTGAGTGGTATTTGTAACACTTTAAGGAGTATTTATAATTTTGAAAGATAACTGGAGTTTTTGTAATTAGGTATGCATCAAGAAAGTATAAAAATCGAGTCCCTCCCATACCTGTCGAAATCCCGCAATTTTGGCAACACAACCAACATGAACCACAGTGTATTCACTAAATGTGGATGTCCCAACAGAATGGTAAATCGACTTCCCATTGATCGAAAATCTAGGTTTTTCGTCATTAATCATCGCACCCCTATCAGTGTTGATCCTCAGAAGGCTACACATATTGCTTTCTTCAGAGTTGCAATGAGCACAGTCTCCACATTTCCCTGTGAATACAGGAAGTACATGATCGCTAGGGGCGAGTTCCGTCACACCCTCTCCGACGCTCTCCACAATCCTATTAATAATTCCATTTATATAATCAATACTAAAATCTTTCACTTTAGGCCTCAAAATGTAAAGGAATAATAACAAAAAAAGCCCCTGCAATTCGGGCTATTTAAAAAAAATAAACCTTGAGGTTTGATCCATCTTACATATTCCCCAACAAAAAATATTTCAAATACTCCCTGACATTTATATAAAAATAGTACAGTTACCCCTTAAATTTAACATACCCGGCTGCTTCATGTCCGAGAATTCGAGGAAACACAGAATCTTGAGCCTGAAAAAATCAAGAACATAACAGGGAGCCCTCATGAGTGTAAAACCAATTAGTTGAGTTAATGCAATTTTACTTGACTACGACATATTCTAATTCTTTTAAGTTTATCAAGGGAAAAGAAACATACTAGGTTCTTGATTCTAGCTTACCTTAGCTTCCCAGAAATAGACATCAGTGTGGCAAAGGGAGGTGAAAAGAATCTTCAATCGGACCTCCATTTTCTGCGGCGGCGCCACCTCCACTTCTTCAATTACCAGTGGTTTCCCGGCTTCCCATGCAACAGCAGCTACAATTCAAGAAAAAACAAAACATTAATTTATAGTTTATTTCTTGAATGGTCATTTTTGGGGAACAAAATGAAATTACACTAATCCATTGTAGTTGAAACCATTATTACTTGCAATTTGATCAACTCTGAAATTTAATTATTTAAGTTAGATAGTTCATAAATTAAATAATACCTTTGCATTTGATGACTTGACCTGCAGTGGCTGACATCTTGTATTAACTTTCTTGATCAAAGTTATAAAATTATTTGGTTTTGTATGTGGAAATTGTGTATGATGAGGGAGACTATTTATACAAGAAATTAAATGGCTACAACGAAATCCACGCCGTTGATTTAATTGGTTTTTTTGCCCTGTTTCAATTTAAAATCATGCAATGAATACAAGAGGCTACACCTTAATCCAACCCCACCCCATGGTTTTGATTCCTAGAATGTTTATTGCATCTGGTTTTGGCTGTTTGTTTTCAATACTTTTGACCCCTCTCTCACGTTCCAAAAATCTCGCTCTAGCCCCGATTAGTTTCAGCCTAGGCGTTAGGCTCCCCTTATCCGCTTATGTTTTACTTCTTATTAGGCCCCGCCTAACCTCGTCTAGATCCCGCTTACCCCGTTAAGGCTCCGCTTAAAGCATCTACAACGGCACTTTTTTGGCAAGGTTTTTAGTAGAAAAAAACTGACCCAAAAACCTCATACCACTGTGAAGCGCAGGTTTGAGGTTTTTCTGCAAGAATTGGTTTGTAGGTGCGAAGCCGCTTTTTTCGAAAGAATAAAAAACAAAACAAAAAGATAAAAAGCTGCGCCAAGAGCCTGTGTTTTTGTCACGCGCGAGTGGATAGCAGCCCACAACCAACATTATTAGACATTAAATGATGCGAACTGCCTTTTTTTGTCTCCTTTTTGCTTTGTTGTTATTTTTTGGGAAAATTGGAAAATTCGTCCTGTAACTTTGGCCATTTAGACATTTAGTCCTCTATATTGTCCTATTCCGAAATTAGTCCACTAATTTTATAATTTTTTGAGATTAAGTCCTATTTTGGCCGGAGCTCTTCAAAATCGCCGAAAATTGCTGAGGTGGACTAAATTATGCTGACGTGGACTAACAACTTGGAGGTTTTTCAATTTTGGTGGGAAAATTGTCCATGTGTAATCCATGTGGGCAATTAAAATAGATAAAAGAGAAATAAAAGTAATTAAAAATACCTATTCCTAAAATAAAAAATTTACATTTTGACAAAAATCACGAAAATTAAAAAACTAATGAAAAATAAGATTTATAAATTATAATTTTGATAAAAAGCTTGTAGAATTTATCAAATGAAGAAATTTAAAATATTATATAATTCTTTTTTCTTTTATCTACTTTTTTAAAAGTTATAATAAAATATTAAACCTTTTATTTCTCTTCTTTATCTGTAATCAAATACTAGTAATTCCACCCGTGCGTTACACGCGTATCAGTATTTTAGTATTATTAATTTATAAGAAAACTATTTATTAATAATGAGTTGGTATTTATTACTTTATTTTAATAATAATATTCATATAAAGTAAATAAAAATAAGTATTTGTATATCAAATTTATATTTTTAATTATAAACTTAATGTCAAATTCAGCTCGTTTATATTATCTCTCAATATATGAATATTTCTATATTGGTATTATATTTGTCACTGTCTTTCTCACACACACTTTACCTCTATACAAAAAAAATCATATGAGACATATATTTTCATATTGAACTTGAATTGATGAAAAAAATAATACCTGACATTATTAATAAATAAAAATCTTCACAACATTGTATTAATAAATTTATCAACTCTCCATAAATAATGTCAATGAAGAAATGTAATTTACAAATTACGAAAAATTTCCTTATATACAACATTTGTAGTTTTGTTGCTACATTTATTTTCATCATCACAAATTAGGATTTTTAAACCCTTACAATTAGCCACCCTGGATACAGCGACGTACAATTGACCATGGCTGAATACTGGACTACAAATATTAGTATTTGTTCACACTTCCATAACTTTATCATAAACATGTCGTTGCTCACTGTTTAAACTTTCAATCAGATTTCTGTGTTCTTCGCTCAATGTTTGACGATCGTATTGCATTTCATTAGAAATAAACTTATTATGAAAGATATATATCACAGCTCATGACATTTGGTACTGCCATCTCCGGATAATCCTTTAAACTTTTTCCGAACTTCTGCAACAACTTCTCAACATCTACTAATGCTAGATTTTTTATTTCATCATCACTCAGATTCAATTCTGAAAAATATCAAATGAATCAGTTAGTTGGATCAATTTAAATATAGCAAAATTTAATAATTCAATATAATAACATTATTCATAACAATTTACCTATACTTGAGACCTTTATATTTTCTGAGCTGGCGTTGTTTGTATAAAATATCATTCGATGACTATTACCAATATTTTTCCCAAATATATTCTGGACGGCTCAAAGAGTCTGAATAACGCAAAGTAGTGAACAAACCTCTTACGGACTGTGCAGATCCCCAATAGTTTGCCTCAGTAATACCATCTATAGATTCTCTATCATCTTCCAACAACCCCAAAGCATAACATGCATCGCGATATGAACCGTATTGGGTGTTGTTAACCTTTTTTAAATCATCATGACATTTCACTCCTTGATTATGTTAAGCAGACACCTAGCATAATAATTATCACCAGACCCCGGGGGGACGTAGTAAAGTCGAGCCAAAGACAATCCTTTTTCCTAGGAACCCATTCTCTAGTGTCTTTCTTCCAAACAATTTTTTGAGGAAATTCCACGTAAGTCAGATTGTTTGCCTCTGGGAATTTTTTATTAGCCTCAAACCAACCTAAAAACATACTTTGATTCAACGATTGACGTTCAATGACTTCATCCAATGGATCTGAATCTGAAAAAATGATTCTCTGCTCATCTAGAAGATGAAAGCTCAATCGTTCGACAGGGGGATCTTTGTACTGAATTTCATATCCAAAACTTCTCCAAGCGGCTTCACATGGTGAAATGTAACGACAATCATAATACATATTCACCTCATCGACATGTGTCTTTAAACCATCAGCACTTGTACTCTTATAAAAAGATGTAGTGACTTTATCATTGCCTTTGTTGACATATTTGAACAAATACTTAATAGATCTGGATTAGTTGCACCATTCAATATTCAAGTGAGCTCAGTACTTCAACAAAAGATATCGGTTATGTGGAACGACCCATCTGTTATCTAGCGGAACACCATTTTTCATAATCGTTCTTCCAATGTTTCTACATCTATAGACTGGATAACCATCACCATCGATAGAAGTAGATTCTACAAATCCCTTTGGGAAATGCTTATTGTACTTATCATCTGACATGCAAGGAGAAGATTTTCTTAGATGACCGCAAGGACCATGAATCATGAAGTCTTGCACAACATCATAATACACAGGATCTGATATCTCATCTGGAATTTCAACCGAAATAATTCGATCAATATCACCTGTATTCGGGTATTTATCTTCTTTTGATAAAAAAGAAGGATGTGAGCATGAGGAAGACCTCTCTTTTGGAACTCAACTGTGTAAATCATTGCAAAACAAATGATTTTAAATATTTTAGGTCTAGAAAATATTAAACATCTATTATTAAAATATAACTTCAATGATAAAATTTGTGTAATTAGTAATGGTATGTTCACCAGCAATAACATTTCCAAAAACTTTGTTGCGTCGCAAATCTCTCACCAAACCATCTAATTTTACTTTGAAAATCCGAGCAAGAATATCAGGTCGATCATCAGCTCTAAGATTTCTTCTTTCAACGAAACGAACAATCTCTGGCCACTTTGGATTGCAATTGAAAGTTATGAATAGATCAGGGTATCCTGCCCATCTGCAAATTGCCATTGCATCTTGGTAATTTTGAATCATATAACGTGTTCCATCGATAAATGAAGGAGGCAACACAACTCGATTTTCAAGACTGCAGGGGTCTGTTTCACCTCGTATCAGAGCATCAGCAATCCTCTTGTACATTTCAACTGCGATTGTTTTACGATGGGTTCTGATATACCACAATCTTGATGACTCAACCATCGTGTATCCATCTACAATGAATTGTTGTGTTAGTCTTCGACAGAATAGTATGGTGGAAAACTCAATGTCTCTTTCATGAAACTGGTATACAAAGAACTCCCGTTGGCTAACCCTTTTTCTACCTCCATTAGCGGGTGTTCTTGGTTCAGAAAAAGGTATATCATTGATACGTTTCAACTTCCCAGTTCGTGTCTCTACTATAATATCTATGTCACCCATTGACTGATCAAAATCGCCAACAACTAATGCAGCAATTTCTGAAACTGAAGGCAAATTATACCTTCTTGCATCCCCACATCTTTTACCAATAAGTCGTAATCGCACATCTAAAATACTTTCATCGGCAATTTTTTCTCTGGCCATTCTAAACGACCTTACCAAAATATTGTATTCATCCAGCATGGTTTTGAGTTCAACTACGATTTGACTGTGTAAATCATAAATCTCATCATTGTTCCTGCATGAGAAATTTATTACAATTTGTTATTGTTGCATGAAAATGTAATACAATACCAAGCTAATGTTAAATGATATCTTATGTTCTCTGTTGTAAAAATCCCCGCCTAGCCCCGATTAATCCCCGCCTAGGCTCTAGGCCCTCCTTGTCCGCCTACAATTTTTTTCCGATTAGGCCCCCCTTATCCCGCCCAGGTCCCGCCTAGGCTCCGTCTAGGCGCTAGGCCCCAGTCTGCCGCCTAGCGAGCGCCTAGCGCTTTTTACAACATTGCTTATGATTGATATAATTTTATAGAAAGATTGTAAAGTAAATACATACCTAACCGAATTCATTCAAATTTGGACTTCATTCTCAGTATCATAAATATAAAGTTGAGCAAATTTAGGCGTAGCACCTTCTTTTGGCAGCAGGCTTTCAATCAAATGATAGTTCTGACCGTGCAATTGAAAACTGGAGGAGAATTTCCCGTGTTCATGCTCGAATCGCTTTTTCCTCCCATAGAGGTGAAATAAAACATGTGGGGGTTTTTTCATTGAGGCCAATTGGATTTTCCCATGCGTACAACATCCAGAGTATTTTGGCTTCATGGTATTAACACGGGAATTCAATCTCTCGTCATACCAACAAAAGTACAGAACAATATTCACATTTGAATGATGGATCTCCCAGGTCACTTGGAACCATATTCCTTGGTACGAAAATTGCAATGTGTAAGAAATGTAGATGGAAAATATGAACTTCAAAATTAGTTTAAACAATTACAAACAACTTTAAGGTTTTGCCTATGAAAATTACCATTTAAAATATCACGGAAAGGCAATCTTGAAAATGGATAGGTTACAATGCTAATTCAAAATTTTCACTATTTGTAAGTTTCTCGGACTTTTTAGTGTCGCGATCTGTAGATGTGGATCCTTGAGATTGAGAATCCAATATTTTCTGCACACATACAAAGTACCAATTATTTTGTGAGACAGAGAAAAGAGTCTATGACTATTATATGAATATTGTAAAGAATGAATACATATAAAAGCGTAATACGGTAAAGTAATTCCTAATGTTGAAAGTGAAAAGAATTGAAATTTTAATGAATGATATCGTCAAATGTTTATAATGAATAAACATATTGCCCACTGGAATTCCTTACAATTGTGCGTAATTAAAATCATGTCAATAAAGTCATATTTATAATTATTGAAATTTTAAAATATATGTCAAATAATTATTATAATAAAAACTAAGAGAGTAAAACATTTTTAAAAAATTTGTAAGAAGCATAGGGTGAAAAATGAAAATGATAAAATTTTAGGGGTAATTAAATAATTATCTCCGGTTATCTTCAATAACAACCATGGCCGCTTCTCCGACGATTTTTCTATTGAGCATTTCATCGCTATCTCATACCCCTGATCATCAACTGGTTCGCGCCTCTCACCACCGCGATTTCCGGATCGAATATCTCCGCCATCCACTTCTCTCTCACGACGCGGTGGACCAACTCGCAGAGATCCACGCCGTTGATCCCGGCGGCCGCGAATGCGGGGATCCTCCCGTCGAAGCTCGAGAAGAAGCGGGCGTAGTAGCTCGAGACGTCGGATTTTAGTGAAATTGGTAATATTTTAGATATATCCTTTATCAATATGTCCTTATTTTAAATTTTGATTCTTTTACCCATAAAGAGTTTATGATTTTTACGGTAATAAATACATGCAACTCATTTTGATAAACTAATTATATTAAACAACAATAACAACTATATAAATTTATTAACTTTCAAATGATATTACTGAAAAAGAGAATAGAAATCGTACCATTGCTCTCTATGTTTGTTCTCTGTCGTTTATTTTCAATAATTGTAGACCCGTGAGTTTTGGCATTTTGATCAACAATGCGGATTATTGATCAATCACAACTCATTGAAAAACCCGATGCAAAGTTTTATAGATTAAAGAAATAATTATACTTTGAGCAGTTAAGAGAAAAACAATTAGTACTTATAACTTGATCAATTGAATTCAATAGAAAAAGGTCAACGTCCAATTGAAACATAAAAATCAATGGTAAAAGATACATAAAATATTATCATAAATATTCCGTTGAATATAATTCGTCCATTTTAACTTTCCGTATTGAGTAATACGGAAAGTTTGAATTGACCCTAATTTACATACCATTTACAATATTTTCCTAATCTAAAATATCATCGAATATAAGAATTAAAAAGAGTGGATATTTTTTGTTTCGGAATCCAAATTTTTATATAATATTTTCTTAGTTTAATATTATTTATATACATACATAATTTAGGAATACAATAAAAGTCAACATCCAATTAGTGAATAAAAATCAAAGCTATATATAATTTTTGAAAATTATATACGTTCACTACTATGTTTCTTTTAAAACATAAAAATGGAAGATTATATATAGTTTTAAAAAATGATATACGTTAACTACTATATATATATATCTATATATATATATAGATAGTCTTTGATATCACTGCTATCATTTTTTAAAATCTAATGACGATGATGCATCATAGGAATGATGATGAGTTTTTTAAAATCCTAACTTGTAGTTGTCTAAAATTATAGGAATATTGATAATGATGCATATATATTATTATGAGTAATATATCTTTTGGTAAACTTTGAATTTTAGATTCTTGATTTGCAATAATAAATGCAAATCCGATAACATATCTTTCTTTCTAAACAATTATTACAAAGTCCTAACATTTGGTAACTATTAATTTTAATAATTAAAAATACCATTTATAATAATAATTAATTGTTGCAAAATCCTATTATTTGGTAACTTTTGGTTTAATTATAATGGAGGACAAAAGTCTTATATTTTTTTGAATTTTTTTTCTTATTTTTTTTGCCAAAAAAATGGGGGACATGATCAAATTAGTGGTAACAGATAATATAACAATGCAATAATTCAGAGAATTTTGACATCTATGCATAAACTTATCGACGGATTAGCATTAATCGACACATTGATATGTAAATGAAAGATATAAGACTTTTTATTATCCAAAAGCTATAAGACTTTTTATTCAAAAATTATAATATCATTTATATTTGTAATGAACATATAGTAAAAGTATAATTCAAATACAAATGTAATTAAGAATACTAATTTAACAAAATTATACTAATTGCAATTGAATCAATACAAAACAAATATTCAGATATTTGTTCTAGAGCATGATATAAGAAACAAAATTTCATTAATAATAATATATTTTTCATAGAAAAGCTCCATAAAAAAGTGACATAAAAAATATTCAAATATAAAAAAAAAAAAGTCTAGAAGTAGTTCAAAAACATCAATCATATATAATTCTAATAATCTTCCTTCTTGATAAACACCTTAGTTTTCTTCAAAGAGTCGGTACTGGAGAATTCTGCCTCAAGCTTTCTTTTAACATTATTGACATCATCATTATTCATCAAGATCCGGAAAAGAGTCTGGATTCTTTAGTTTGGCTTTGTCTGGAAGAAGAAACTTCTTCCTCGGATAAATTAAGATGATCCTGTTAAAGTAATATGTCATTAATTTGCTATTATTAAAAATTTCAAATAAAAGAAAAGAAATGTAATAAAATCCTATCAAAATATAAAATTAACACCTTATCACCAACTAATTCAGAATGAATGGCTCTAGAGTTAAGTTCCGAGTCCTGCGACAAAATAATAAAAATAAAATATACCTATTTGAATATAATTTTCTTGCTCATTACAGTCAATCGCAAATTAATCAACTTTTATTCATACCTGACTTTCAATAAAAGATGACTCAAATCTTGATGTGAACTCTGAATCCATAGTCAACTTTACGACTGTAATAGCGTTTCTAAAACTGTTAATTGGATCTCTTTTACTCTGCACTTTGAATAGGACTTTCTTGTCTACCAAATCCTTAATCTCAGTTGGAACAGATTGAGGATCAGTGTCCTGATTAAGATTGGTTGATAATAACTTAGTTATTTTTAAGATACAAATTATAAAACAATTATAATTCAATAATTGTAATTAAACTTTGGCAACCAATAACAAAACTCACAATAATTGCTTTGATCTCAGATGTTTTCTTGTAATACTCGTATAATTAATTATTGGTAACATAGAATGTAACAAATGCAATAATTACTTAAAAAAGCAAACAATATCGAAGTTTCTATCAAGAATAACACGTAAAAATGAAAATGGAATAAAAACAACTTAAAATCTATAATATATGGAGTGTAACAGAAAATAAAAAAATAGTGTATATAAAAAATAATACAATATAAGGAATAAAAACAATATCAAAGCATCTATAAGAAACAAACAATAATTACATAAAATACGACGTATGTAACAAAAAATATGTTAGCATGGGAAATAATACAAAAACAAACAAATCATACAAAAAAATTAAAAAAATACAACAAAACTATCAAAAATAATAAATAAAAACTCACCAAATCTTGTCCGTACAAATCTACAATATAATGTATATAAAAACTCTTCCTTATTGCAGTATTCGAGTTCAATATTGTCGGTGTTGGCGAAACACTTGATAAAAACGAAAATAGAGGGGAATTTGATGATGAAACTATATTTGTTGTTTAGGCTTCGAATTTAGGATCAACAATATGAGAAAATTGATGAAGATATGTAGAAGAACAATAAAAGTGATGAAGATATGTATTGAAACAAATAAAAGTGATGAAGATATGTAAAAGAACAGAAGAACTGACGTTTAGCTTTAGTTCATATAATTATGGTGGAAAAAAATTACCATTTATAATACACGTCTTATAATACAATGATCTTTAATTATATTACAATGATCTTCTTATAATACATTCCTAATATAAGAATATATAATAATTATCATTTATAATTTCTAATAATTACCATTTATAATGTTTAGAATTCTTTCCTAATATAATTTGCAAAAAGAGCGGGAAATTTTTTTTTCAAACTTCTGCTATTATATATATATATATATAGATATTCTTTATAACTAGAAATTTTATCGTCTTTTTTAACATTAGGCAATTAAGAAGGTAAAGTTTTATAATATCTATTTTCACAGAGTATTCGGAAGGAAATTAATGATTAATCAAAATTAAGTATATTTTAGTTACTAAGCAAAATCAAACTAAATTAAGTAAAGATTTAACAAATTTTGGTTATTAAGCAAAATTAACCAGATTTCAAAAAAAAAAAAGCAAAATTAACCACTTAATTATTGGTTGTTAAGCAAAATTTTTGGGAGGAAAAAATTAGATAAATAAGTCAAATATTAAACAGAATTAAGCAAAATCAACCACCTAATTAAACAAAATTTAAACAAAATCAACCACCTAATGAAACAAAATCGACCCACCACCACCAGGCACCACCTGCCATCTCCATCATCTGCCATCTCCATCTCTGCCACCAAGCCAACCGCACAACCCGCCATCTCCATCTCTGCAGCCACCGCCACCTGTCATATCCACCTTCGCCACCAAGCTAACCTTCACCACCCGCCAAGCTTAAGTGTGGAAGGCGGTAGCTGGGGAAGATGGAGCGTGATGTTGAGGAAGAAGGGTGTGTAAGCCGTAAGGTGAGGGGAGACGGCGGCGGGCACAGGTGGGGAAGGGCTAGACGGTTGTGGGTGGGAGGAGGGGGAGAGGCGGCGGGCTGGGAAGGTGAGGTGTGAGGGCTAGCAAGTTCTCCATCTTAGGGTTTTGTTTTTTTATTTTTTATATTTCTTTTGTTTTAATATTTAGAGTTTAAAAAAATTTATAGATTTATTTTCCATCTTTTAATTGCTAATATGACACGTATTTATTTTCCATCCATTTTTTATTTTTTTTTAAAACAAATGACACATCACTCACCATATAAGCAATTTTCCCTCCAAAATCGACCAAATCCCCAAATTAATTGACATGTCAGCAATTTCCGGCGATTTTGAAGAGCTCCGGCCAAAATAGGACTTAATCTCAAAAAATTATAAAATTAGTGGACTAATTTCGGAATAGAACAATATAGAGGACTAAATGTCTAAATGGCCAATGTTACAGGACGAATTTTCTAATTTTTCCTTATTTTTTTATTTTTTTAGTATACTTTTTGCTTTATTCATCAAGCAACATTACAATATGGATGGTTATCATTTGATTTTTTCTCCGTTTTTATTAAATTTTCATCAAACATTGAATTTTATATAAAATCTAAAAATAATGTATTTAAAAATATAATATGAATAAAATTCATTTTACTTTTTAATAATTTATAAATAATACAATATATATATATAATATAGAGATATCTAAAAGTATGAAACTGTACACACACACACACACACACACACACATATATATATATATATATGAAAATATAAAGTATAAAAATAGAAATTATGGTTGGATCCATTCAAAAGTTGTTGGAGATTTTTTAAAATGATGTAATTTGAGTGTGGCCCTAGAGTTGTTGGAAGGTTTTTTTTATTGTAGAGAAAATGGTGAGGTTTTTTGCTTTTGAGGTGGCAATGGTGTAGCAGTGTGGGATCCACAAAAAAGCAGGTTTGTGATTTTTACCACTGGTAATACCCTTAGGTGTTAGGTCTCGCCTACTGCCCGACTAACGCCCAACGCTTTTTAGAATACTGTTTTTGACTTTTCGGTGATCAAAAGTTGTTGTGGCCCCAATTTCAGGCATGACATGTTTTATCTGATGTCATGTTTTATAATTCGTATGTTGAGTCGAAACACAAAAAATTTAGTATTGTTATAATAAATTTGTAGAATATGGACTTTAGCACAATGTTTGTAGTCTAAAATTGAAAATTCTTTTCACATGTGCAACTACTACATATATTTGGTAGGTGAATTTTGGCTATAAATATGCCATAATTTTACTTGTAAATTACACACAACAATATCAAAGAGAAATAGAAAGAATTACTTTCTCTCTACAATATTATCTCTCTCTAATATTTATTTCTTAACATTTTGATAGTTCTATAATAATTCTCTTGTGTTCTTAAATTATTGTTCTATAACACGTTATCAGCACGAGTCTCTACTCGATTGTTAAAGTTTTTGGTGAGTACGGTAAGTTTAATTCATTTCTTAATTTAAAATATTATTATGGCTAACCTCGCAAAACTCGATTTTATTGCTCTTGATATTGCTAGAAAAAATTATATGTCACGTGCTTTAGATGTTGAAATTCATCTAGACGCTAAAGGTTTAGGTGATACTATAAAAGAAGGAATTAGTTCATCTGCACAAGATAAAGCTAAGGCTATGATTTTTCTCCGTCATCATCTGGATGAAAATTTAAAAATAGAATACCTTACGGTAAAAGATCCATCTATCCTTTGGAAAAATATGAAGTAAAGGTATGACCACCTGTAGTTGGTTATACTTCCAAAGGCCCGGTATGATTGGATAAAAATTGTGGTTTCAAGATTTCAAATCCGTAAGTAACTATAATTCTATGTTATTTAAAATTTCTTCAAAATTGAAATTATGTGGAGAAAGTATTACGGATGGAGATATGATTGAAAAGACACTCTCTACTTTTCATACTTCGGGTTTGCTCCTGGAGCAGCAATACCGAGAAAAAGGTTTCACAAAGTATTCTGACTTGATTTCGTGTCTTCTTGTGGCCGAACAAAATAATGAATTATCGATAAAAATCACGAATCTCAACCTCATCAAGTTCTACTCCATTCCTGAAGTGAATGCGACTAGAGCTCAAAATGTTAATAATTTTAGAGGTCGTGGGAGAGGTCGTGGTCGCGGATGCGTGGCCGTGGTCGTGGAAGATTTACTCCATATAATCGTGACAGTCAGAATAATTCAAATCAAGAAAATACACGTAACATCCGAAGTGGAGCAAAATGATAAGAAAGGAAAAGAAAGTGATAAATCCAGAGAATGGTGGAGAGAATTGTTACCGATCTTGGAATAAAGGTCATTGGTCACGTCTTTTGTCGTGCGGACAAACATTTGGTAGAGCTTTATCAAGCATCAATTCGCAAGAAAGATAAAAATGCCGAAGCAAATTTCACTTCTGATCATCCTGAAGATGATAATTTTGATGACTTGAGTGTGGATATTACACATCTGGATGTGGCTGATTTCTTTGAGCATCCGAGGGGGAGGATTGATCACTTAATTGGTGATGGAAATGTTTAATCAATGATATGTATGCTTTAAATTAGTTTCTAAAATATTTCATATAATTATGTTGGTATTGTAAGAGTGAGAATGTTTTTATTATGCTTATATGTATTTTCCCTGGAAGATATATTTCCGGGTTAAACTTTTTATATGAATGATATTTTTATCACAATATTTGTGTTTATTATTCAATCACAAAATATCATTATAATTCCACTAAATTATTCACAAATTTCACATTCAAAATTTCTCCCCCCCCCAACGGTAATGTAACGGCTATGAACAGTAGTTTTATCTATAAATATACCAATATTTCATTCAATAAATTTATACATATTCTCTCATCTTTCTAAAACCTCATGTTTCTTTCTTTTGAAAAAAAAAAAGAAAAGACAAAAAAATGGTTAACTTAATTGTAGTTTATCTCATTACATTGGTCTTCTTGAACATTATCTTACTTTTTGTTTGGGAATATCCTCCGGAGCATTTTTGGCTTATTAATCTTCATATCTTCATGGTTTTTCCTTTGTTAGCATGGGCAATTATTTTTAACATGTAATAGTTAGATGATTATGTATGTATATCTCATTTATGATTTCGAATAAAATCTTTTATATTTAAATTTTATTTTGCCTCGATGTTATTATTTAAATGTTTCAAGATGATCGAATTTTTTATATATATGAAATCATAAACATAATTGTATAATATTAATTCAATAATGTTATATTAGGTGTATATGGGAAATACCGAGAAGAAAGATTATTGTCTACTTGACAGTGCAACAACGCACTCAATATTAAAGAGTAAATCATATTTCTCGAGTGGAAAACTGTGTAAGGCACAAGTTACAACTATATCTGGTCCCGTTGAGATTATTCATGGCTCCGAGAATGCAACATTAATATTGTCTAATGGTACAATCCTGCAGATTGAAAATGCATTATTATCTAGTAGATCAAAAAGAAATCTACTAAGTTTTAAAGATGTGCGTGATAATGGATATCATTTAGAGACAATAAATGACCATGATAAAGAGTGTCTATGTATCACATCATATAAAATAGGCAAGAAGAACGTCCATGAGAAATTTGAAGCGACAATTTATGGATTGTATTATATCCCAATTAAAGCTTTTGAATCCTACGCCACCATGCCTTGGAAGTTTGGTAAATCCACGATATATTTGGGTTACGGCATGATCGCTGGACACCAGGAACTACTATGATGCGTAGGATTATTGAGCATACCAATGGACATCCATTGAAAGGTACAAAAATATTGATTTGAAAGATTATTTCCGTGAATCGTGTTCACAAGGAAAACTCATTTCTAGACCTTCAATGGAAAAGGTTGGTTATGAATCACCATCATTTTTTACAGCGTATTCATGGTGATATTTGTGGACCAATACATCCAGAAGTGGACCATTTAGATATTTTATGGTATTAATAGATGCATCATGCGGATGGTCACACGTATGCTTATTATCTACTAGAAATATTGCATTTGCTCGATTATTAGCACAAATTATTAAACTCCGAGCACATTTCCCTAATTATCCTATTAAGAATATAAGAATGGATAATGCCGGAGAATTTACATCAAAAAGTTTTGATGAATATTGTGCAGCATTGGGAATTAATGTTGAACATCCAATAGCACATGTTCATACTCGAGAATGGGATGATCAATCACGATTAAACGAGTTCAGTCATTGCTCGTACATTATTAATGAGATCAAAGCTCACTAGTATAGCATGGGGTCATGCGATGTGCATGCATCGACTTATCGATTACGACCTGTTGCTTATCATATGCATTCCCCTATGCAATTAACTCTTGGTTTTGAGCGAGATATTTCACACCTACGCACTTTCGGGTGTGATGTTCAGGTGATGATTCTACCTCCTCAAAGGACAAAAATGGGTCCACAACGAAGACTTGGTATATACGTTGGATTTGATTCTCCATCAATTATTCGATATTTGGAACCAATAACGGAGATTTATTTACCGCTCGTTTTGCGGATTGTCATTTTGATGAAACAACATTTCCGTCAATGGGAAATGATAAAGATGTGTTGCAAAAGCCGATTGAGAATCTCTCCTGGAATGAACAAAGTTTATCCTATTTGGACCCGTGCTCTAAATGTGAAAGTGAGGTGAGTAGAATCATTCATTTACGAATATTGCCAATAAACTTCCGATGCATTTAATGATGCTAGTAAAGTTACAAGGTCTCATATTCGGCCGCGAATGTTCGGCCCGGGATTATTGTTCCGATGAACATAAGAAAATGAATGATAATATCTCACATCAAAAACATGGTAGACCTATTGGCTCAAAAGATCTTCTCGAAAAAGAAAAGCAAAAATTGATACTAATGAGCAAGCTCCGGATGAATCAGAGAGCCAATATCTCGAAAAATATTGATTAAAAATTACGATAAGACCGAAACCCCTTAAGCTATTGTAATGAGGTATGGGAGCGAAATGAAATAATCATTGATGATAAATTTGCATTCTCGGTCGCTCAATTAATCATGATGATGATTATGATAGTGAACCACATTCTATAATAGAATGTCGTCAAAAGCCTGATTGGCCTATGTGGGAGGAAGCAATAAAATCCGAATTAGCTTCCCTAGAAAAACGAAATGTATTTGGACAAATTACTTTGAAAACTCATAAATGTAAAGCCCATAGGATACAAATGGGTATTTGTTCAAAAAGAAATGAGAAAAATGAGATCGTGAGATATAAAGCCCGACTCGTAGCTCGAGGATTCTCTCGAGACACTGGATAGATTATGATGAGACATATTCACATGTGATGGATACAATCACTTTCCGTTTTCTCATTGTTATGGTTGTCCATGAAAGTTTGGATATGCGTCTAATGGACGTAGTAACGGCATATCTATATGGTTCACTGGATTATGATATTTATATGAAAATCACGATGGATATAAAATGCCAAAGTCGACACTCCTCGTGAGATATACTCGATCAAACGCAAAGATCGTTGTATGGGTTAAAGCAATCTGTGCATGTGGTATCATAGGTGAATGAATACCTTTCTAGAGAAGGTTACAAAAATAATCATATTTGTCCATGCGTTTTTATTAAAATATCGAGATCTGGATTTGCTATCATATCTGTATATGTCAATGACATGAATTTGATTGGCACTCCCGAAGAGTTATCTAATGCTACTGAATATCTAAAGAAAGAGTTTGAGGTTAAAGATCTTGGGAAAACCAAACTCTGTCTTGGTCTTGAGCTAGATCATAAAGATAATGTAATACTTGTCCACCAATATGCTTATACAAAAAGATTGCTCAAACGGTTTAATATGGACAATACTCATTCCTTGAGTACCCCTATGGTCGTACGAAGTTTAGATCCAAATAAAGGTCCATTTTGACCAAAGGAGTCCGATGAAGAGATTTTAGGTCCTGAAGTACCTTATCTCAATGCTATTGGAGCTTTAATGTATTTAGCACAATGCACCCGGACGGATATCGCTTTTTCTTTGTCAATCTACTTGCGCGATCTGATTCGAACCAACTAGAAGACAACGGAATGGTATTAAACATATTTTTCGATACCTCGGTGGTACTATAGATTTGGGGTTATTCTACTCAAAGGAATCCACTAACTCTGGATTAGTTGGGTATACTGATGCGGGATATAGATCAGATCCACACAAAGCTCGGTAACAATCTGGTTATGTATTTTGCTATAATGGTACAGCTATATCATGGCGATCTACCAAACAAACATTAGTGGCTACTTCTTCTAATCACTCTGAGATAATTGCTCTTCATGAAGTTGGCAAAGAATGTGTTTGGTTAAGATTTGTTATATCTCATATTCGAAATAGTTGTCAATTGAAGCCGGTTACAAATACCGCCACTATTATTTATGAGGATAATGCAGCATGTATAACACAAGTAAGAGGAGGTTACAAAAGGTGATAGGACCAAACATATTTCACCAATGTTTTTCCATACACATGAACTCCAGAAAAATGGAGAGGTGGATATTCAGCAGATTCGCTCCTGCCATAATCTTGCTGATTTATTTACAAAATCCTTGTCGACGTCAACATTCGAGAAACTAGTTTATGGCATTGGAATGATAAGAGTCAATATGAAGCAAGATTAATGGATCAAGTTATGCAGCTAATATCCTACATTTCAGGGGGAGCGAATATAATGTGCGATGTACTCTTTTTCCACTTTTGTCTGGTTTTTATCCCATTGGGTTTTTCCAGCTTAAGGTTTTTAACGAGGCAGCTTATGCACGAGTCAGGATTTGAGAATGTACTCTTTTTCCCTTATGTCCGATTTTTTCCCACAGGGTTTTTTTGGCTTGAGGTTTTTAACGAGGCATACTCATCCAACTTACTACAGTGCTACGTCCAAGGGGGAGTGTTATAATAAATTTGTAGAATATGGACTTTAGCACAATGTTTGTAGTCTAAAGTTGAAAATTCTTTTCACATGTGCAACTACTACATATATTTGGTAGGTAAATTTTGGCTATAAATATGCCATAATTTTACTTGTAAATTACACACAATAATATCAAAGAGAAATAGAAAGAATTACTTTCTCTCTACAATATTATCTCTCTCTAATATTTATTTCTTAATATTTTGATAGTTTTATAATAATTTTCTTGTGTTCTTAAATTGTTGTTCTATAACAAGTATTAAGTTCACGTGCTTTTCCAATTTTCATTTTTTTTTCTCTTTTTCTTTTTGCATAAATAATAATAACATTTTTACCGTAGCTTTTAGGATGAAATTTGTCATATTTTATCTTAGAATTAAAATAAATTAAATTAATCGAATTCAATATTTGATATCGTCAATAAAATATGTAGAGAATCAATATAATCAAATTTGATGTGTTCTACTCAAATCTATCATTTTGTTTCCCTGTAATTTCCAACTTTGAGCAGTAAATTTGATTATATTGCACTACTTCACACAACTCCAGAAGTTTTTAGTTGCAAGTATTACTAATCAGATATAGTGGAAACCACAGTTTTCGATATTCCATGCTGACGTGCGTTTGTCAACAAGCAAAATATATGAAGATGTAATACGTGAAAAAGGAAATAGAATTTAATTTGGGGCTAATTCTGCCTTTTTATATATGATGTCGAGCAAAAAGTTCCTGGTCGGTTTTGCTTTTACATACGTACTTTTACAAGCGTTTTCTCTAGTATTTCTCTCTTGTCCTTTTCCTCATAAATGAGGCTCTGTGTATACCCATCTCATTAGTGGGTTTTTAATAACCACTATTACACTTAACACTTAAATAATTTTAAAGGGACGCTTGTCCTTCTCTAAACATTTATGTTGGCCAAATGTTTACCACTTGTCGACTCATCTGGTTGTTATGCTGACAACTAATGATGCACTTAGCCTTCCTTAACTGGATGGTTATCCTTTAAATTTTCCGCCATAAATTTCCCGCCAAGATTGGGCTCGTGGGAACCGAGCCCAATTCATGATGTCATCAGGTCAGTTGCTGACATCATTAGCTCGGTCTGCGTCGGCCTGTGGGTCCAATATGTCCATGTGCTAAATGGCCACATGGACTAATTTTCTACCAGCTCGGCTCGGGTGTCATCAATGGCCCCCAAGTTTAATTCCGAGAGAAGAATTTCTAAAGTCGAATTTAAACTTTAAGCTAATCATGAGCTTTTAATGGGAAGAGGAAACCTTAAAAGTTCCCTGACACCTGTCGCTTAGCAGTTAATGCCTGAAACGGCGCATTAATTGTAGTATCATGATGGCGGACACGTGGCGGATCTTGGTTGGACCACTCTGCACAGGAACCGAAGAGGTGGGATAGCTCTGTCAGTGGAACGTGGGGACGTGACGTTTTTGATGTTTTTGACGGCTTTTGAGACTGAACGGACACATTTTTTGAGTTGGGGTCCCATTTTTCGAGGGAACTTAACCTATAAATACCCCTTTCACTTCCCATTCTACACTTTTGCATTCATAACCTTCCGAGCAGTATCCTTTGAGAGCGAGCAGAATTTTCGGGTCGGCCTTTAGGGTTCAGAGACTTCAAAGTTAGGTATTTTTTCCAAAAACCCTCTTTCTTCCATTTGCTTCAAATACATGTCTTCTTTCGAAGATAGTCGGAGTTGTAGCTATAGTGTCGGGGTTGAAATGAAGACCCCCCATCTGATCCTTCTGTTTCTTTTTCTCCAGTTTGAAGAAATTCGCCTCACAGTCCCAGTGTTGTTGAAATTTTGAGTTCAAGTCATACGCCTCCAGTTGAGACTATATTGGAGCAGACGCACACGATTTTTGACCCTGTACCATTCACCATCTATCAAGAGGCCGTTTTCTACGAGCCTGGGTTAGCTCGTGAAGATTCCAGTGAAGAAGTTTTGAACACCGATCCCCAAAATAATCAACGAGAGGGAGAAGAAGCAATGGATCCCCGAGAGCATGAGCACGAGCACGATGAGCAGGTTGATGAGGCCTCTGAGGGTTTGAGGGCTGCAAGGCCCGTAGAACATGTGGGCCATCGCCATGGAGATGGCCGGTGGGAAGGAGGACCCCGATTACGCGTGGAGGCTGGGTGGAGGCCTTGCGACCTGAATGACATCCCCAACATGCTGATGATGCCAGAACTAGCGGCTCTCCATCAGAAGTATAGGATTCCGGCGGGCATACACTTTTGGTTGTCGGACGGTGTGGAGTGCCCCGAGCACCCGCCGGAGGGGTGTATGGCCGTACACATTCCCAGCCTCCTGTACGGGATGCGATTCCCACAGCCGCTGGTGCTCACACGGTGGTTTCGCAAGTGGGGCCTCCCCCTATCGCAGGTGCACCCTTTGACTTGGGGGCGGATTATCGGACTGTTGGTACTGTTCCATTTGGAAGGGTATCCCCGTCCCAAGTTTGCGGAGATAAACGAGTGGTTCATCTGGAGAGCGACCCCGTCAACTCCAGGCCGGGGGCAGCCGTCTGGGTGGTAGTAGCGGGCTAGTTGAAGGCCTTCCACAGTCCTTAAAGGAGTGGAAGGATAAGTGGTTTTGGGTGAGTGGCGAGTGGCAACTGACTCGCGTCGGGTGGAACGGCCCTCCACCCCCTTTAGATTTCACATATAGTTTTAGTAAGTGCACTCTTTTTTCCTTTTTTTTTTTTTTTGTGGGTCTATTTTACCTTAGCTTTTTGTTTTGCTCGAGAGAACCAACCCTCTCCGCTTTGGCCGCTTTTGGCGCTTTTGTTCGTCGGTGGACAACATCTAGGCCATGGGCCCGGGACAGGAGGACGGAGAACCTGGCCACCGAGGCTCATCTGGCCGCGGCCGCCAAATCGCTTACATGCCGATCCCAATGTCGGGGAGGTGGCCGAGAGAAAGGCAGTGGTGGTGGAAGAGGAGGCCTGAGAGGAGCCCTCCAAGGGCTGAGAGGGACAAACTCCCGTGCAAGGGTAGTAGCCTATGCGAATGGGGTAGGCAAGGCCGTCCCCAACGACAGCTAGTCCTCCGAGGCGAACACCCCTACCGACCGAGCAGGTGCGGACTCCTGAGCGGTCGGGAGCAACTGGGGCCCAAGGTATATATTTATTGGCAATTCTTAGATCTCTTTTCCCTTGTTTTGTTTTCCCAATTTTCTGTTCTTTACTCAGTTGATGTTTCTCGTAAGGCGGGGCGTGGATCTCTTTGCCCGCCTCCGCAGTGTGAGGAACACTGCACCCGGATGACCAGGGCGGCTGCAGATCAGCCTGCTGATGCTGAGGCAGTCCGGAGAGAGGAGATCCGGGCCGGTAAACGTATGGCCGAGGGTACTCCAGAGATGGAGGGGCCACCACTGTGGAGGAAAAGAGTGGGCATCGTAATCGAAGAGCCCGGGTAGACAGAGACGATCGGGGTGACCCCGCCAGTGCCTCCTGCGCAGATTCCAATAGGCGGGGGTCCGAGGACCTTCTCGGATGACTTTGGTCGGGAGGGTCACTTTATCCCCCCAAATCCAGAGAGGGAGGAGATGTGCGACGGGATGGCCGGGTTGCAACCTCGGTGGTTCGTGGAGTTCGCAAGGTGTTCCACGCCCACTGACGAACAAGTAAAAAATCTGCCAGACGTTGGGCATGCTGCCAGGGATGTGGTTGCATGGACATGGACCACAGGTATTGAGCAGCTCTGTTCGGAGACCGGTTGGAAGGAAAAGGCCCAGTATGTTATAGGGTTTCCGGTCGTATCACCGGGATCCTCTGGCACATGATTGGTGGGATGGAAGACTTGGAGAGGCACCACCAGGATTTGCAAGATGCTCATGCCGTCTGCCAAGGGGTGCAGGAGTCCTTGAAGACTCAGGCGAAGGAGGTCGTGGCCAGGGCCAATACTGATAGGGAGGCTACCGTGAGGGCCGAGGCCGAGCGGGATCAGGCCCGTAAGGCTGAGGAAGAGCTCCAGGCCAAGGTCGCGGAGTTGGAGAAAATAACTACCGCCCACGCTGAGGAGGTGGAAAGACGTGTAGCCGAGGCACGTAGAGAGGCAGGGAAAGCTTCCCGTAAGCAGGTTGAGGAGGCTCGGGTGGAGGCCATCTGATCTTATAAGAATTCAGAGGAATATGCCTTTATGCTGACTTGCGGGCACGCAACCAGCATCGGGGAAATCCTCTAGGACCTCAAGACTGGCAGGACCGTAGCTGAGCTCGAGGCGAAGCTTGCCCAATTGGACACTGACCTTGATACCCTTCGTCCCCGCTTTTTCGAGACCACCGGTGGCCAAGACGCACCTCCTCTAGAGGAAGAAGTGGCTTCCAGTGAGCCTGTTGAGATCTCTCCTCCTGTCGGGGCTTGATTCTTTTTCCTTTTTGAAGTTTTTTGTTTTTGCTTTTTGCATTTTCCTTTTTGGGTAGGCTAGTTGGCCTTGGGCCTCCTGATGTAATGGGCTCCGGCCTCCCAATGTAAATACTTTGTTGTTTGAATGAATTTTCTTTCAATCACCTATGTACGCATTTAAATTTTTACTAAGTATTATGCTCGTCCTTCCTTTTTATTGTGTGACTTCTGCTCTGCCTGCCCTCTTTTATTTTTCTAAGTATGGGGCTCGGTTTTCAGTGCTTTACAAATGGTATGAGTAATGGGCTTCGACTGCCTGGACTCATTCTGTCAAGTCTTGTGCTTGGAACTTAAGCTGAGTCTTTGTTTTGGGTAGGCTCGCCTTTTGGGTGAGCTTCTCCTTATTTAAATGTGCAAGGGACGTACCCGAGACGAGCAGTCAGCGCTCGGCACTTGGCCGAGGTGATTGAAACGGCGCTTAGATCTTGGCCAAGGCAAATGAAACAGCGCTTGGATCTTGGCCGAGGAGAATGAAACGGCGCTCGGCACTTGGCCGAGGCGAATAAAAATTGCCCCCTTTTAGAGAGCTCACATAATATCAGATGAAAGGATAAACCCTTAGAATTGTATCTGAATCACAAACTGGGTAATTTATTGATAGCACCTCTTAAGATGTGATACATTCCATGGATGTGCAAACTTTTCCCCACTTAGGTACTCAAGCTCATACGCTCCATTCAACATGACCTTACTGACCCAGAACGGACCTTCCCAGGCCGGTTTTAACGGGCTAGATTCAATCCCAGTTACTCTTTTCAAAACGAGGTCACTGACCCGAAACCTTCTTTCCTTTACTTTTGAGTTGTAGTACCTTTCACTCCTTTGTTTGTATACGGCGTTTCTCATCTAGGTACTGCATCTTTTCTCCTCCAGTAGGTCCAGGTCGGCTCGGAGCGCGACATCATTGTTTTCTTCGGAAAAATTTGCAACTCTAAAAGTAGGGGCTCCGATTTCAACAGGGGATGACGATCCCATAAGCCAAAGAAAAGGGCCTCCCCGTGGCCGCTCGGTGCGTTGTTCTATACGACCACAATACGTCGGGCAGCTCCTCGGGCCAATTACCTTTAGATTCCTCCAACCTTGCCTTCAAAGTATATTTAAGTATTTTGCTCACCACTTCGACCTGCCCGTTAGACTGTGGGTGATACGGTGTCGAGAAATGATTTTTAATGTGGAATCCTTCGCAAAAATTTTGAAATCTCCGATTATCAAATTGTTTCCCATTATCTGTGACAATCGGGTGTGGTATCCCAAACCTACAGATAATGCATTTCTATACGAAGTTAACAATATTTTCTTCATCTATCTTCGCCAGGGGTTCCGCTTCGGCCCATTTTGTAAAATAATCCACTGCAACAATGGCATATATCACGCCCCCTTTGCTAGTGGGGAGTGGCCCAATGAGGTCCATTCCCCATTTGGCAAATGGCCACGGACTGAATATGGACGTAAGTTGTTCAGGGTGGTACCTAATTTGTGGCGCAAATCTTTGACATCTTTCGTATATTTTGACAAGGTCGGTTGCGTCCTTCTTCAGGGACGGCCAATAGTAGCCTTGTCGTATCAACTTGTAAGCCAATGTTTGGCCCCTGACGTGATTTCCGCATATACCCTCATGTACCTGTCTGTTCTTTTTTTAGCTTCACCGCAAGTGTACGGTGTAGTTTATAGAATAGGGTAAGCAAGGTCGTATCCACGGAGACTAATAAATTTATGTACTAAGTATTGAACTAAGATAGCCGTATTTTTATTTAGACAATCGTAATTTAATGATTGATGTTGTGAGATTAAGACAAGTTGGACTACTAAAGCACAAAATTAAGATAATACAATTGATAGAAGTATCAAGGAGATGAAATGGATTTCCGAGTTAAGGTTTCGATTAACAACCCTCTTATTGTACGATTTAATCCAAGCCAAGTTATTATCAATATTCCTATAAGACGATCACAAAGATATTTTATCCTCCCTCTCGAGATGCGTATAAAATATAGATTGAAATACTTATGCTAGCATCTCTACTCAACATGAAGTACTCAACTCCCAAAAGTTCAAAAGATCAAATGTCTTCACATATATTTACAAACCTCTCGATTCATGCAAATATTTGTGTCGAGTACTCAAGATCTAATATTGAAACTCATCTCTCGAATTATGAATCAATATATCCAACAAGTTAAATCATTGATCAAGTGATAAAACAAGAATAAGCTCAGAGTACTCAAATAGGCTTCAAGATAATAACTTCAACTAGAATTAAAACATCCAACAAGAGTTCATTAATCTACTTCCAAAACCCGGAAATCTAAAGAGTTTAGCTACACATGATTTCTAAACAATCCATATACAAATTGTTCATAGCCATGACAACTAAAAATGAAAGATGAAAAACTACAAGAGAAGCAAGAAAAACTTAGAAAAGTCGACAATCTCTCGAATGATCTCCGTTCCTTGAGCTCCGATGCAACCCGATTATCCCTTGATGTCTTATTCCAAGAATATACTCTTGTCTTGTGTTGTAGATCCCAAAAAATGCCAGAATCCCCTTGGTGTGCGCCCCCAAAAGTGCTTATATACCCCCTCCAGTCTAGGTCATGTTGCTGTCAAAATATTGCAGTACAGCAGGGACTCACGGGCCGTGTGTGGACACACGGGTTACCCGTGCACAAGTCCGTAGGATATGTTCTAACCTTCAGTGGCACACGGGTGGTGCGTGCAACGCATGGGCTACCCGTGCGCATTGTCGTACCTTCAGTTCTGCTTTCCCAGGGGCGCACGGGTGGTGCTTAAGTGCGTGCCCTACCCGTGCGTCATGTATTTTCAACCATTTCTGGTATTTCTTCTCCGCAATGCTCGTATTTGTATCCGAATTGCTTCAAATATCACTAAATTCCTACAAAACGAGCAAAGCATAATATCTTTCCCACGAAAAGCGAATATGAATCATTTCATATGAGTTTATGCACGTTTAGTCACCATTTTAGCCATAAATATGCCCGAAAATATATGCAAAACTCACGCCTATCAAAATCCCCCAAACTTAAACTGTTGACCGTCCCGATCAACAATTTTGAGAACAAGAAGAAAAAAAAACACAAAAGGGAAATAAGAAGCATAGCGCACACTAAGAGACCAAAAACAGAAATTCATATTGTTCCTCATGAATGTCAAGCAACAAACCAATCAAGCCTCAAATATATACTCAAAGAGCATGCATCAAACAACACCTGGTGAAATGCTCTGAATTACAACCCTCAAAATTAAGTGTATACTCTCATCTCACGAGGATATAGGACGTGTTTACGCTCAAATCAATTCGATGTTGCAGAATTACCATAGGCTTGCAATTCGTCTCATATCTCCGCCACTCGAATGTATGCAATTTGTGAATAAAAAAGGGCTTTCTCATTTAGTTGTAATGAAGGCTCTTTGGTTTGGGAAGGAAATTTTGGACCAAGTGACTCAAACTCGAGTATATAGACCGATGAGCATATCAATCATTTGACATTATAATCCCATATGCTACTCCAATCAACCCGTATTTCCATCACTTAACTCATCTCCATCTCTTTCCTTTCTATTGAGAATTGCCTCACATTACAATCCTTAGCCCCCCAAGTTCTTTTTAAATGAAAATTCACATTGTACGTCGATTTTTTTTTTCGATTCTTTTGTGAATTTTCACACTTCTGTTCAGCTCCTTTTCTTCCTCTTTTTGTTCCAATTGACCAAATATGCCCAATTATCCTACTTTACAATTCCCACCCATTCAACCTCATTCATTCCCTTTTCTCAACGCTATACACTCGAGTTTAGGGTGATGGATATATCAAGTTCAAGGTTTAATTTTGTGGGTATCAAAGAAATAGGTAATAGGCCCAACTTGGCTAACTAGGAATTTCAACATCTTTAGGTAAGCAAAAGGCTTGAAAGGCTAGCAAAGATGGCCTTTAATCATCTTCACAATTTGCATACAACATGTGGCCTTGACAGAGATGCCCGAGCAAGTTCTAGAATTCTAACAACATGAATGATACTCTCAAATCACAACAAGACTGCAAAAGATATAAGCAGTAAAGGCTCAAAAGCTCACAGGCTTGCAGATACGTAATTCAAAGCATCAAACCAAGTTTTCCATATCAACATGCTCAATGTTATCTACTCAAGGCTCAATCAACTCATAACTAGCATCCAATCTCAACAATACAAACTTTTTCAATCAACACACAAACATCAAGTTGCAACAAGCCCGATCAACTCACTCTTTAACATCTATGAAAGCAATAAACGTGCTCTAAAGTAATGCAACCTAGAATGCTCTATATGCAACTATATGAAAACACACAAAAACACACAATGCAAAATTAATTTTTTTTTTCGCATCTACACTTTTCATTTATCGAAATACTACCTCTCCCCCAAACTTGAATGAAATTATATCTTTGTTTTTGAGAGGGGAAAAATAGAATTTCAATAGTGAAAAGTGGAGATATACCTGAATCACTGCGGAGGTGGTGGTGGAAAGTGGCCTTGTGAGATATGCCACATTTGCAACCTTTGGATCACTTGCCACGTCTCTTCGGCCCTCCTGTCATAGTTCTCATGGAATGCGAGAAAATCAGTCCGATGTTGCCTCAAATCCTCCCCCTGTTGCCGCAACTCATCGCCTTGACGACGCAAATCCTCCCCAAATGCATATAGCATATTTTGAAAGTCATTGCCGTGTTGGGGCTCACCACCATGAGAGGTACCGGGACGATCCCCGCTATGTGAGCGTTGGGGGTAATCTCCTCCATGTGAGGCCTCGGGATTGTCATATCCGAGTTGGGGAAGGTGAGGTTCCACCCCCATTTCGCCTTTATGGAGCTCCTCTTCCTCCGCTACCATATCCTCCACATCCGGGAAGCCGTGAACCCGACGCCTCTTCCTTGCATCTATGGCGTTCGTAATTCAGTTATGCTTGCTTCCGAGTTCATTAGGAAGTTCGTTACATCGCCAGAGGTATCGGCATGGTGTATGTCGGGTTGGGCAATGGAAAGGAGGCACCTTTCTTTTGTAGAAGAACCAACATATTGTCTTCATTGGCGATAAAACGCATGTGGTGCAACGATGCCAAATTAACCTGCGTGCTGCCTGGTAGAGGTTCCAGGCCTCTAAACTCGACGTTGAAATATTGGGCAATAGGGGTAATCAGACCCCCTATGGAAATAGCACCACCTCCCCGCTTTGCTAGATTGTCCACTTACTCTATGAAGTACGCGGCTGTGTTGTAAAGTGTACTCGTCAACATACACCACAATAAATATAGCTCGCGGACTGTCATACCCCCAATATTTCCCTCACGAAGACCGAAGCCTACGTAACCCATTGTATATACTTGAACACCGGATTCCGGATCCAAGAAGATTTTGCAGTACGAGCCTCGTAGAGCATGGGACCCATTCCTGGCGTTTGGACAAGAAGGCGCCAAAAGTCGTATTGGTCATATCCATGTATAGGTCGGAAGGGTGCGTCTATGGGGACTTCAAATATGGCGTTTAACTCCTCTGTGGATAATAGTCTCATTTTGTTCCCCAACTGAAATTCTACCCCAATGACCTCGCCGCCTATATTTTTGATCATCTTTACTGTGCTCAAATATTCGAGCGTGAATTTCTTGTAACTTGGCCATCTTCTCCTCATAAACGTTGTCCACCCAACTCTCTCAAATAATCGCCACATATCCTCATGTATCCCCAGAAATTGGGTGCAGTCATCATCGGCGTATTTTGAAGGACTCATCGGTCGAAAGATGAGCTTATTCCAACGCTCCAAAGCATCTGCATTTGGCAATACTATTCCAAAGGTCGCTGGGCTATCAGGTTGTATTTCCTGTGGTGGTTCCTCCCGGGGTCGTCGTCTCTGGCCTTGAGGATTTTGTCGGTTTGCCATCACTTGTGAATGAGTACCTGGAATAACATGTATTAGCAACCCAAGACAACCAAATACAATCACTAATAAGATGAAAGTAGGCAAACAAGTCACATAGGGCATAATGGTTATCATATGTCAATTTAACCAATCAATTGTGCTTCAAGCAATCAACTAATATTGCAATTATAGATAAAACATCATTTAAAAGCCCCATTAATCAAAGCTCAAGCCTAATTCATCATCAATTCCTTCAAATATGTCCAAATTCACATGCCTACTAGGTGTTTGATAAATTGCTTCAAAGAAAAATTCATCCAAATCATAGCAAAAGTATCAACACAAGCACCCAATATCATCCCTAACATGTAATTCTCAAGAAAGTTATAAGAAATAACGAAATTCTTACCGAAATTCTCGAAATTTCTCAAAGGGGAAAAACTTGGAGCCCTAGGTGTTTTCGCTCTCAATTCCTCAATCCAAACACAAATTTGATGTAAATTTTGAATGGATTATGATAGGAGTATGATTATATGATCGAATTTTGAAAGGGATTAAGAATTTCCAACAATGTGGGGAATGGGGGCGATTTTTCCGTTTGAAAAAGGATGAGAAATTTGAAAAGAACAGAGTCTGCCAGACTCTTTTAATCGCCATTCGGGTTGACGCACGGGCCATGCGTGAGACGCATGGGTTACCCGTGCGTGGTACCATAGCCCCAAAATTTTTTCTTCAGGTACGCACGGGCCGTGCGTAGGACGCACAGGTTACCCGTGCGTATTGCCGTAGCCACTCTTATCCTCTTTCCAGGGACGCACGGGTGGTGTGCATAGGCACGGATTACCCGTGCGTACCTGGGCAGCTATTTTTCAGGTATTTTCATTTTTTTAAAAAAAAACACACGAAAAATGGAATAAAAACACACACATAAAAAATGAAATTCACACGAAAAACCGTTGGGTTGCCTCCCAACAAGCGTTATATTTAACGTCTTTAGCTTGACGCATGTTTTTGTTCAATTACGGGTCGCGCAAGGTGGTGGATGTCACCTCCTCTTGATTACCTCGTGTTAGGAAATTTATTGTTTAGATTTTGATGAATGTCATGTAAAACTTAGAATAGGAAGTTGGCACCCCATTTTTGTTGTAAAATGCATTGTAATAAATAGGGTGCCAAGCCGAGTTAAATCACCACGCCCTAACATGCAAGAAGACAGACTAGGGACTAGAAGGAAGACTCATTGCGAGACAATGAGTATGGCAAAGAAGAGTAGACGGAACTCTCTTGAAAAAGCAACAGATGCGGTGAGTGAAGTATCATTCAAGTCAACTCAAGAAAAGCCAAGTCTCAAGTTGAAGTGACAAAGAGTCATCCATGATTAGAAGTCGACTCTAAGTCAACGGGAAAGCAAAGAAATGCGGTCAAGTCGAGATAATCGTAAAAGATCCGTTTGCCACGAATAAATCAAGAGAATTACTTAAACAAGTAATATCTCCATATCACCTTTCTCGAGTGCTCGAGTCCCACAAGCGTGCAAAAGTAATGAACCAATGGGAAGCAATACACCGTGTCGAACTCGAAAAGGTGAAAGAACAATTCATACGAGGAAATGGCAATTCCAAGGATCGCAACAAGACAAGCCAACGACGCAAGTGACTTTCAAAAAATAAGTCTATCTCTTCAACGGGCAAATTTTTGAAAGATCACTATAAAAGGCCGAGGGTTTATTTGAGAAGAAGTGACATAAGTTCTGAGACCAACCAAAAACGTTCAAGCAATTATTAGAAAATCAAAACATTCTCAATCATCAAGCCTACACTACGAAGAACATCAATCCAACACTCACATGTGAAGGAAAGATAATTTCAATCGATTGAAGAGGAAAATACTTTGAAAAATCAAGGGGTCTACATTCCACGAAGGATTGTAGGAAGGTTCAAGGTCGAACCAAGTCTTAAGCTTTTGGAGGGCTTCGTGATCAAATCCAAAGAGCTTGAGCAAGTGAGTGTAGTAGCAAGGCAATTTACCTGATGAAGAATCGAGTCGTGCGAGAAGCCACCGAGTAATCAAGGCGTCTCGGATCGAGTCCCAAAGGATCAAGTCACTGTGTGATCAAGACTTGTATCGGATTGTTACCACTTTGTATCTTGATCAATACCTAGTGGATTCCTCCGGGAGTTGGAGAAGAGAGGAGTAGAAGAATTACCCCATCTTCGAACCTCTATAAAAATTTCATTGTGTCATTTACATTTCAAACTTTAATTCCTGCATCTTAACTCTTTTAAATCTGGCGATAAATTTGCTATCCACTTGATAATTCATAAGTACTAAACCAAGCACTAAATCCTTGCTTAATCAAACTTAAGGGTGTTAAGTCTTCCAATAAAACAAAACCACGATTGAGTTAATTTAGACCCAACAAATGAGTTATTCCATCAACAACTCGATTGAGTCGTTGAGAGACTAACTCTCTTGATTAACTAAATTGGTCATCCATCTAGGACACAAATTGTGTAGTATTAACTCGAATATTTAAAAGGACTAAATCGAAAATTTGGTAAGGTTTATTCAACCCCCCCTTCTAAACCTTACACTTACACCCCTTGGGACCTACACCTCGGTGGAAGTAATGCTTAATCCATTGGCCGTTTACCATGAAAGTCTCACCGTCTTTTGTCAACAATTCCACAATTCTAGGAGGATTCAATACTTTCTTTATCACGAATGGCCCCGACCACCTAGACTTGAGTTTTCCTGGGAAAAATTTAAGGCGTGAATTGTACAAGAGGACTGGTTCCCCTGGTAAAAACTCTCTTTTCTTGATCATCTTATCATGCCACCTCTTGGTTCTTTCTTTATAAATTCAGGAGTTTTCGTAAGCTTCATCCCGAAACTCTTCCATCTGATTCAAATGGAGCAACCTCTCTTCACCGGCTTTTTGAAAATCCAGATTTAGCTTCTTGACAGCCCAAAATGCTTTGTGTTCCAACTCCACCGGCAAGTGACACGATTTCCCAAAAACAAGCTGGTATGGGGAAGTGCCCAACGGTGTCTTGTATGCAGTCCGGTATGCCCATAGAGCATCATCTAATTTTAATGCACAATCCTTTCGATTGATGTTCACCGTCTTTTCAAGGATTTGTTTGATCTCCCGATTAGCTACTTCTGCTTGCCCATTGGCTTGAGGATGATATGCCAATGCGACTTTGTGCTTCACCCCTTTTTTTCTAACAAGTTGCTCATCAATTTATTTACAAAATGCGACCCTCCATCACTAATTAAAGCTCTTGGAGTGCCGAATCTAGTAAATATATTTTTCTTAAGGAACCGCATCACAACTTGAGCATCATTTGTTTTGGATAGAATCGTCTCTACTCAACGGGATACATATTCCACTGCGAGTAGAATATATTGATAACCCGAAGATGAAGGAAATGGGCCCATGAAATCAATTCCCCACACATCGAATAATTCCACTTCGATTACATTTGTCATTGGCATCTCGTGTCTCCGTGAAATGTTGCCCATCCACTGACACATGTCACATTGTTGCACAAACAAATAACAGTCGTTAAATAAAGTGGGCCAATATAGCCCACTTTGCAATACCTTCGCCGCGGTGCGAGTTGGGGCGAAATGTCCTCCTGAGGGTGCGGAATGACACTGTTGTAAGACTCCCTCCCATTCTTCTTGAGGTACGCATCTTCTTATGATTTTGTTCGCGCACCTCTTAAAGAGTAGGGGATCGTCCCACATGTAAAACTTTACGTCATGTAAGAACTTCTTCTTTTGATATGGCGATAAATCTGGAGGTAAAACTCCCACAACCAAATAGTTGACAAAGTCCGCATACCACGGAAATTTTGCCTCAAGCATGAGTAATCGTTCATCAGGGAATTCCTCTTTTATTAATCCCGTGCTTCCTTGCGCTCCCTCTTGATTTTCAATTCGAGACAAGTGGTCTGCCACCACATTCTCGCATTCTTTCCGATCCTTGATTTCCACATCAAACTCTTGCAATAATAAGATCCACCGAATCAACCTTGGTTTCGCATCCTTCTTATCAAAGAGATATTTGATGGCCGCATGGTCGGTGTGAACAATCGGTTTCATCCTAATCAAGTATGATCGGAATTTATCAAATGCGAAAACAATCACCAACATCTCCTTCTCGGTTGTGGTGTAATTCTGTTGAGCACTGTCCAACGTTCTACTAGCATAGTAGATGGATCTGAATAATTTTTCCCTCTTTTGACCGTGGACAGCCCCTACCGCAAAATCGCTCGCATCACTAGGGGTGCACATTCGGTCGGAACCGAACCGAACCGACCGAACTTTCGGTTAACCGAAACCGAAATTGGCCAAAATGTCAAACCGAAAACCGAACCGAAATGCTCGGTTCGGTTCGGGTTCGACCGAGTTTATTCGCCGATTCGGTTCGGTTTCCAACAGATCGAATTTAATGATTTTTTTATTAAAAAAAAACTTATCCCTCCTATGTTGTTTCTATAAAGTTCGAGCGGCAGAGTGGTGGCTGCCGGCGGAGTGGTGGCTGCCGGAGTTCGTCAGATTGAGTCGCGAGAGACAGAGTGAGAGTTGTTGGCTTGCTGCTTAAGAGTCGCGCTCGCGTATAGGAGGGAGGGGAAGGATTAGAAAATTTTCAACCCTTTTTAATCAATCTTGAATTCCAGTCTCTGTTTTTGTGTTTTCTACTTTAAAAAAAGCACTTTTGTGAAAGGAAAAAAAAAGCACTTTTGTAGGTTTGGAAAAGAGCACTTTTATAAAAGCAAAAACAAAAAGCATTTTTTTAAACATAAAGCACTGCAAGTGCAGGCTGTGCAGCGGCCCCAACCTAGGTTTGTTTGTTTTATTTATTTATTTTTATTTAATATATATATATATATATAAAGTTCGGTTTTTCGGTCGGTTCGGTCAACCGGTCCTCCTCACATACACTGAAACCGAACACCGAACTTGGCCAAACTTAAAACCGATCACCGAACCGAACTTTTCGGTTCGGTTTCGGTCCAAACCGAACGGTCGGTTTCGGTTCGGTGCGGTCGGTTAACCCGGACTGTGTGCACCCCTACGCATCACACATCAACTCAAATGGTTGACTCCAATCTGGGGCGACAAGTATAGGTACTGTCACCAATGCCGTCTTCAACGTTTCAAACGCCTGCAAACAATCATTGGAAAAATTAAAAGCAGCATCTTTTTCTAGCAATTGCCTCAAAGGTTTAGAAATTTTAGAAAAATCATGGATAACCCTTCTATAAAATCCAGCATGGCCCAAGAAGCTCCGAATGGCTTTGTCGTTTGTAGGAGGTGGTAATTTCTCGATTGCTATAATCTTTGCCCGATCGACTTCCAAACCTGCAGACGAGACTCGATGACCAAGTACAATACCATCGCGTACCATAAAATGACATTTTTCCCAATTGAGTACAAGGTTGGTCTCTTCACATCGCTGTAAGACTAAGGAAAGATTGTAAAGACAATTATCAAAAGAATCATCAAACACAGAGAAATCGTCCATAAACACCTCCATAACTTTCTCAATTAAATCGTGAAATATAGCCATCATACAACGTTGGAAAGTGGCAGGCGCATTACATAAACCAAATGGCATGCGACGAAATGCAAAAGTGCCATAAGGACATGTAAATGTTGTTTTTTCCTGGTCTTCCGGCGCAATCATGATTTGATTGTACCCGAAATAACCATCTAAAAAGCAATAATAATCATATCCTGCAAGACGATCCAGCATCATATCGATAAAGGGGAGGGGGAAGTGATCTTTTCGAGTGGCATCATTAAGTTTTCTATAATCAATGCATATTCGCCACCCGGTAACAATTCTAGTAGCAATTTGTTCCTCATTCTCATTTTTCATTACCGTTACCCCCCCTTTTTTCGGCACCACTTGTACCGGACTCACCCATGAACTATCAGATATAACATAAATGATCCAAGCATCCAACCATTTCAACACTTCCTTCCTAACCAAATCTTGCATGATAGGGTCTAGTCGTCTTTGATTTTGCACCGATGGTTGATAAACATCTTCCATACGAATTTTATGCATTACAATGGATGGACTTATGCCTTTTAAATCAGTTATTGACCATCCGAGTGCCGACTTATGTTTTCGCAAAACCCTTAGCAATTTATCAAGTTGAATAGGAGTGAGAAGAGATGAAACGATTACCGGATTTGCATTATTTGCCCCAAGAAATGCATATTTGAGGTGTTCAGGTAATTGCTTGAGTTCCAGCGTTGATGTCGCTGTTTCAGAGTCACGCACGGGTTGCCCATGCTTAGATGCACAGGTTGTGGGTGACCCCTCTTCTTCAATCCTGCCTTCGGCAACACACACGGGTTGCCCGTGCTTAGGCACCCGACCCGTGTGTCCTTCCCCTGTTTCTATCCTTCCTTCGGCAACACGCACGGGTTGCCCGTGCATGGACGCACGAGTCGTGCATCCTTCAGGTTTCTCAAATTTCGTTTCGGCATCACGCACGGGTTGCCCATGCGTGGACGCACGGGTCGTGCGTTTCTGTAAGTTCTGCTCCCATATTTCTGACTTTACGTTTTGCCTTTCGCGCTCCTAGGTAGTTCCTGCATATGATCTAAAGCACAAACATAGTCGTACAAATCTTGGTTATCAAAATCAAGCACAACACTCAACATTGAGCACGAGTGGGTTAGTCCAAATTCTAAATCATCTGTAGACAATGTATGCTCAACATAATCCTCAATGCATGAACCAACTATATCTAAAAAATGACAATGCTCCACCGTATCATGAAATTTCATCGCCTTATATATAGAAAATAAAATGTGCTCATCATTAACACGTAAAGTGAGCTCTCCTTTTTGTACATCTATTAAGGCTTTACCGGTAGCTAGAAATGGACGTCCAAGTATCAGTGGAACGTCATGATCTTCTTCCATGTCAAGAACCAAGAAATCCACAGGGAATATAAATTTATCAACTTTTACCAGTACGTCTTCTATAATTTTCCTTGGATAAGTAAGTGACCGGTCCGCAAGTTGCAATGTAACCATGGTTGGCTTCACTTTGCCTAGTCCAAGCTTCCTAAACATGGACAAAGGCATCAAATTAATACTTGCCCCCAAATCACACAACACTTTATTAAAGATGTTACCACCAATGGCACAAGGGATAGTGAAACTCCCCGGATCTTTCAGTTTTTGTGGTAGCTTTCGTTGGATGATTGCGCTACATTCTTTCATCAAGTTCACTGTTTCAAAGTTTGTCATCTTCCTCTTCTTCGACATAACATCCTTAAGAAATTTTGCATAATTTGGTATTTGCTCTAGTGCGTCTGCAAAAGGAATGTTAATGTGCAATTTCTTAAATATATCAAGGAATTTTGCAAATTGATCATCAAGCTTTTTCTTTTGAAATCTTTGGGGAAAGGGAAGAGATATAGGCAACTTAGATATATTAGAGTTAGACGATGATTTTAGCTTCTCAACCCCTATTTGTTTCGCCTCTTGTCCCTCTTTTTCCCCATTTTTTTCAACACCATCTTTCATCATCGATTCATCCTCTCCCGGCTTAGATGATTCCTCTGAAATTTTCAGATTTCCAGATTTTTCTTTAGGTCCCTTATATTCCGTGCGCGCTTAAGTAGCGATTAGCCTTGCATTGTTCCTTAGGATTCATCTCCGTATTACTCGGAAATTGACCCTTTTGATGTTGACCACCCACAATTGTAGCCAATTGACCCACTTGAGTTTCAGTTCTTTATTGAGCTTGTCACTTGGGTCATTTGTAGTTCCATCTTATCCATCCTAGAATCTTGCCTAGCGGCGACTCCTGCGTGTCACTCATGAATGCATTCGATTGATTTATGAAGGAGGTGAGTGCATCCTCCAACGATGATTTGCCTTCCACATTTCCACCTCCATTTGAAGCATTAAATCCTGGCGGAGGTTGCAACACATTCTTTGTATTGGCATAGGAAAACTTTTCATGGTTTCTCAACCCCGGATGGTAATGTGTTGGGTTTGAATTGTTCCGGAAATTGTTGAAATTTCGGTTATTCGCATAATTTACCTCCTCCATTGGATATAGAAGAGCTTCACTACCCGTGCTCGTGCATGTTTCTGGCCCTTTCGTTAAAACACTCAATTGAGTTGTCAAAGCCGCCACTTGTGCCGTTAGTGCTTTAATCGGGTCTGCATCCGAAATCTTTGCTACTCGTTGTACATTGGATCTTTCAGACGGCCACTGGTAACTATTCATAGCCATTTCTTCAAGAAGGTTCAAGGCATCTTGTGAAAACCTTGCCAACAATGCTCCACCCGCCGCGGCATCAAGAAAGGCCCTCGTTTGCCCCATTAAACCATTGTAGAAGAAACATAACTGTTGATCCTCCGGAAACCCATGTTGTGGACATCTTCGTAACAAATCCCTAAACCTTTCCCAAGCCTCGTATAAAGGCTCGAGTCGAACTGTCAGAATTGAGTAATCTCACTTTTGAGCTGCAAAGTTTTGCTCGGTGGAAAGAATTTAAACAAGAACTTTTGGCTCAGTTCGTCCCATGTGCTCACACTGCCTTGCGTCAAAGTACCCAACCAATTTCTCGCCTTATCCCTTAAAGAGAATGGGAATAGGCGCAATCTTATGGCGCCATCCGAGACTCCATTCATTTTGATTGTATTGCATATTTGGATAAAATGTGCAAGGTGAGAGTTAGGATCTTCAGTTGCGAACCCCAAATCGGTTCATTGTACCATATTGATCGATCTTAGGTTTAAGCTCGAAGTTGTTGGCATTGATCGAAATATGGGCAATACCACCGTAATTACGGTTCGTTTGTGGTCGAAAGTAATCACGAATGGTTTGTTGTTGAGCCGGTATCGGTAACTTGTTTACTCCATTATTACCCGGTATTGGTAACTCACTGATCCTGTTGATCCCATTGTTACCCCTGTGTTCTTCATCCAAATCCCCATTATCGGATTTTGTTGTCTTTCACCCGTCTAGTGGTAGCACTCGATTCTTCTCGCGAAAGCCTCAACTTCCGGTATGAGCGGTATTAAGTCCCCTCGCCTAGAGCGCGTGTTCATGCACTACCTGGACCAAACTAAAAGAAACAAGTCAAATAATGTAGAATTAAAATTAATCCAAAATATAAAAATAAAAATGTCTAAATTAAGAATAATTCTATCTATCACAATATTAGCACCAAAAATTGTATTAATCCCCAGCAACGGCGCCAAAAACTTGTTCGCCTTGTTTTTAGCTTCACCGCAAGTGTACGGTGTAGTTTATAGAATAGGGTAAGCAAGGTCGTATCCACGGAGACTAATAAATTTATGTACTAAGTATTGAACTAAGATAGTCATATTTTTATTTAGACAATCGTAATTTAATGATTGATGTTGTGAGATTAAGACAAGTTGGACTACTAAAGCACAAAATTAAGATAATACAATTGATAGAAGTATCAAGGAGATGAAATAGATTTCCGAGTTAAGGTTTTGATTAACAGCCCTCTTATTGTACGATTTAATCCAAGCCAAGTTATTATCAATATTCCTATAAGACGATCACAAAGATATTTTATCCTCCCTCTCGAGATGCGTATAAAATGTAGATTGAAATACTTATGCTAGCATCTCTACTCAACATGAAGTACTCAACTCCCAAAAGTTCAAAAGATCAAATGTCTTCACATATATTTACAAACCTCTCGATTCATGCAAATATTTGTGTTGAGTACTCAAGATCTAATATTGAAACTCATCTCTCGAATTATGAATCAATATATCCAACAAGTTAAATCATTGATCAAGTGATAAAACAAGAATAAGCTCAAAGTACTCAAATAGGCTTCAAGATAATAACTTCAACTAGAATTAAAACATCCAACAAGAGTTCATTAATCTACTTCCAAAATCCGGAAATCTAAAGAGTTTAGCTACACATGATTTCTAAACAATCCATATACAAATTGTTCATAGCCATGACAACTAAAAATGAAAGATGAAAACTACAAGAGAAGCAAGAAAAACTTAGAAAATTCGATAATCTCTCGAATGATCTCCGTTCCTTGAGCTCCGATGCAACCCGATTATCCCTTGATGTCTTCTTCCAAGAATATACTCTTGTCTTGTGTTGTAGATCCCAAAAAATGCCAGAATCCCCTTGGTGTGCGCCCCCAAAAGTGCTTATATACCCCCTCCAAGTCTAGGTCATGTTGCTGTCAAAATATTGTAGTACAGCAGGGACGCACGGGCCGTGCATGGACACAGGGGTTACCCGTGCGCAAGTCCGTAAGCAATTCTTCTGTTCACCAACCAGCGTACGGGCCATGCGCATGTCCGTAGGATATGTTCTAACCTTCAGTGGCGCACGGGTGGTGCGTGCAACGCACGGGCTATCCTTGCGCATTGTCGTACCTTCAGTTCTGCTTTCCCAGAGGCGCACGGGTGGTGCTTAAGCGCGCGCCCTACCCGTGCGTCATGTATTTTCAATCATTTGTGGTATTTCTTCTCCGCAATGCTCGTATTTGTATCCGAATTGCTTCAAATATCACTAAATTCCTACAAAACGAGCAAAGCATAATATCTTTCCCATGAAAAACGAATATGAATCATTTCATATGAGTTTATGCACGTTTAGTCACCATTTTAGCCATAAATATGCCCCAAAATATATGCAAAACTCACGCCTATCAAACTCCTGAAGTGCATAGTCTGCGTCTTTTCCGATAAGCACCGATGGAGCGGGACGGAGTACCCACGCTTATACAAGACACCATCTACCAGTGTGAACCGAGCCGCCTGAGTCTGCAGTGTTCTAGCCTCGGTCTTGTCTTCGGGCTGAATTCCTTTCTCTAAATACTGGATGATGGGAGTCATCCAGGTTAGCTCGGTCGCTTCATTAGCATGTATTTGCTGTGCATTAAGTGGCGGGGCAGACAGCTGAGTGATGGTGACATACGCAATCGCGTCGGTCCCCGGGCTGGAGGCCAACCGAGCCAAGGCATCTGCTTGCATGTTTTCAGTTCGGAGGACATGCAAGACCTCTGCTTTGAAATGTGAGTTTTTTCTTGACCAAATCCAGATATCGGGCAATTTTCTGTTCTTTTGCCTCGTATTCTCCATTGATCTGATAGATCACCAACTGTGAATCAATGTGTATCAAAAGTCATTTTAGGCCCATTGACGCTGCCATTTCCAATCCTGCCAAGAGTGCTTCGTACTCAGCTTCGTTGTTAGTCGTTGGGAATTGGAACCGCATGGCCGAGCAGTAGCACTTGAGTTTTGGATCGATTATCACGATCCCGCCCCCTGCTCGGCTTGCAGTGGAAGAGCCATCGACGAACAACTTCCACTCTTGATCTTCAACCACCTCCAGCTGGATGGGAGGTGTAAAGTCGGCTATGAAGTCCGCCAATGCTTGTCCTTTGATTGTTGTGCGTGGTTCGTATAAAATGTCGAACTAGCTGAGCTCGACAACCCACTTGATCATCCGACCTGAAGTGTTGAGTCAGTGCAAAACTTGCTTCAGTGGGTAGTTGGTCAATACCACGATCTTGTGCTCCAAAAAGTACGGACGGAGCTTCCAGGCTGAAATGATTAGCGAGTATGCTAACTTCTCCATGGGTGGATATCGGAGCTCGGTGTCGTGCAGTAATTAGTTCAACAAATCAAGTAGTGAAAATAATTCTAAGTATAAATAATATATCTATTAGCTAAATCGAGTAGTAATTAGTTCAACAAATCAAGAATGAGGCACTTAGCTATTTTAATATAAGAATCAGATTTTTAACAAAATAAATATCGAATACTATTCTTTCAGAAATTGAAATTTTAGTAGATGAACTTTCAAAACATGAGTCATCGTCTTTGTTAAAGTATCAAATTAGTAGTAGATGATTTTAATAGATCACAAAATGAAATAGTTTGCTTTTAAAGCATAAAATTATTTTCTAATAAAATAGGTTCAAATACTACTTTAATTTATGCTAAGAATTCAAAAATCATATTAACTCAAGATAATATATTTGGAGTAACATGTCGAGTTTATCGAAAAGGATATTTCGAAATCTCAAAATTAAGACATAGTTTCCTTTAAATAAATTTATTTGATCGATTAAGCAATAGTAGTTTTATGGAAAATGACTAAATGTAAGTATCGTCTTCATAAACATATGGCGATAAGAATTTTATTTTTCAGAAAGTATAAGGCACTTTTTACCGAATCAAGTTGTAAGGAAAATGATAATAGTTATTAAATTTAAGTAATAAACATAAATAAATTGCATTATCATGTACTTAGGTAATAATTTAAGTAACGTTAATATTGATAATATATCGGGATCGTGTCGTCTATGGTGTAAAAATCCGGGGTCTCACATTTTCTTTTATATCTAATATTTATAAATTGATAATAATAAATTTTGTAAATAATATTTTATAAATATAATTTTTTTTTTCATTTTTTCTAATATTTTTATTTAATTTAATTTAAAACGGGCAAAATGGGTCGGCCCGTCCAGCCCCGTTCTAGGCACGGGTTGGGTTTGGGTCCTAGCCGACCCGCCCCATTGCCATCCCTAATCAAGGAGTAGATTATATTCCACCAATTATCCAGATAAAATTAGCATTAAGACACGTCCAAATATTTGGTCATCGTTTCCAACATCTTATTTACGCAATTGAACTTGTTTTGTTACATGATACAACACAAAAGGAACAAAAAATTGGTAAAGGCACAATCAAGATTTTAAAGACATCTTTGAACATGAAACATCACAATAAATGTTAAAAATAGTTTGTGATATAAAATGCCTAGCTAAAGTACTAAAGTGGGTCATAATGTAGCTATCTTTGAAGTGCAGTAGCTTTGGAAAGTTAGTTGATCAATTCTCAAAAAAACCGTGGCATTTACGGAATGGACGTGTCTTCTCGGAACATATGCATCATTTGTATTGAAAGTTACAATTGATCAAGTTGAAGAAACACCCCCTGACCATTCATCTCATTTTCACGAAAAGGTGCAATCTATTAAAGTGAAGCATGTTTTGATGCCTGTGAAGAGATCAACGGCTACAAGACATGATGATATAAATAGTTTAGCAAAGGCCACAATAACTAATTTTTTAGCATTCTTTTTTCTTGTAGAAGCAATCAAAAAACTGGCTATTTGGTTGTTTCATTTTGTCTATTGTATCCTAGAAGTAATTTGCCACAAACTCGATTAGCAAGTAGTGGGGGCAAATAACACTTTAAGGAAAGTGTCCAACACTCCTTAGACTTGTTTTATTCCCTTCAAGTTATAATACCCGAAATCTCGTATCTTTTGTTTTTTTCTCCAATTTCTATTTCGTGTCTTGTTCATACACCGGTTAATATTTTCAATAATCTTAAAGTGTTATTTGAGTTTTCATGGAGTCCACTCAAGAATCCACAATCAAAGTGATGAATCAAGACTTCATAAAGTTGAACCGGCTAGATTGTACATGCACCAACTTTAATCTTTGGAAGGACAAATTGGTGTTTTTCCTAACTGCTCTGAAGGTTGCCTACGTTCTCAACCCGGATCTTCCAGAAATCCCTCCACCAAAGGATGGAGAATATGATGAAGTGAAGAAACGAACGGAGAAGCGCCAAGAGGATGAAGTGATGTGTAGGGGTCATATTCTCAATACCTTGTCAGACACCCTTTACGATTTATTCACTGTTGTGAAGAGTCCGAGGAAAATCTGGGCAACACTTGAACGTGAATATGCATCACAAAAGCAAGGAGCAGATAAGTTTTTAATTAAAAAAATATTTTGAATTTAAGCTTGATGATTCTTCGTCTCTCATGGATCAAATTCATAATCTGCAAGTAATAGTTTCAAAACTTAAAGATTATTGGGTGGAAATTTTAGAATCTATGCAAGTAGGTGCAATAATTGCTAAATTACCTTCTTCTTGGAATGATTACCAAAAAAGGTTGCTTCATACTTCTGGAATTTTGACCATATCTAGTGTTTTGAAACATCTAAGAATTGAAGAAGGTGTTAGGATTCTTCATAAGAAAGAATTTGATAGTGATCCTAGAGTGAATATGGTTCATGAGAAGAAGTTTAAGAATAAAAGAAAGAATTAAAAAATGCTGATTAAAGACAAGAAAAAGAAAAATAGAGTTTGCTATAATTGTGGTAAGAAAAGCCACTATATAAGGCGAGTGCAAATCCAACAAGAAAAAAAACGCGTTAAGTTTGCTAATGCTTCTAGTGCTAATCTTATTGAAGATGCTACAGAAATTAAAGCAATGTTATCTCTTGATACTGTGACTGAACTCCACTTGGCTACACCAACCTCTTCTAAGGATTGGTGGTATGATTCTGGTGCTGCCATTCATGTTTATAATGACAAGGAACAATTCAAAAACTATGAAATTCGGGATGGACAACAAGTAGTTTTGGCAAATGGTGTCAGGGCCAAGGTGCTTGGTAGAGGAGATGTTCATTTGGACTTCACCTCCGGCAAGAAGATGGTACTCATTAATGTGCTCCGTGTTCCAGATGTTGTGAAGAATCTTGTCTCTACGGATATTCTTAATAAGAAGGGGTTAAAGGTTGTACTAGAGTCTAATAATGTAATCTTGTCTAAGAATGGTGTATTTGTTGGAAAGGGGTATTCTTGTAACTGACTATTTAGACTAAGTATGAATAAAGTTAATAATGTTTCTCTTTATTTGATTGATTCTTCTTATTCTTTGTGGCGTAGTAGATTAGCACATGTTAGTCATAGAGTTTTGAATTACATGTCTAAAAATGGATTTATCTCCTATAATGACTATGTGAATAAGAAGTGTGAAACTTGTGATCAAGCAAAAATTACAAGATTACCTTTTCCTAAAGTTGAAAGAAACACACAATTGCTTGTTCTCGTGCATTCAGATGTGTGTGAACTTAATGGTTTTCTAACAAGAGGTGGAAAGAAATACTTTGTTGCTTTCATTCATGATTGCTCTAGATTTGTGCATGTTTATTTGATGAAATCTAAGGATGAAGTATTTGGTATGTTCAAAGCTTACAAGTCTCTTGTAGAAAATCAATTAAGTGGAAAAATCAAAACATTGAGGAGTGATAGAGGTGGTGAATACTTATCCAGTGAATTTTCTAAATTCTGTGAAGATAATGGTATTGTACACCAAACTAGTGCTCCATATACGCCACAACAAAATGGTTTGGCTGAAAGAAATAATAGAACGTTACAAGACATGGTGAATTCCATGCTCTTAAGTTCAGGTTTGCCAAACAATTTGGGGGGTGAAGCTTTATTGGCCCCCTGTCATGTTCATTATTGGATTCCTTCATTAAGGACTAAAGTGTCCCCATATGAGTTATGGAAAGGTAGAAAACCAAACTTGTCATCTTTAAAGTTTGGGGTTGTATAGCCTATTATAGAGTTCCAGACAATAAAAGAACCAAGATGGGACCTAAAGCACTTAAAAGTGTTTTTGTTGGCTATGCTGAAAATTCTAAAGCTTATAGATTGCTAGATCTTGATTCTAAGGTAATAGTTGAATCAATGGATGTTGAGTTCTTTGAGGATAAGTTTCTTAAAGATTCAATCGTGAATGTGAATCCATCACAAGTGCCTAGTTCACCTCAAACTGCAGCTTCTGGTGAACTTAAAAGAAAAGAAATTGACACTCCTATTGAACCTAGGAGAAGTCAAAAACAAAGGAAGGAAAAAGAACTTTCTTCCGATTTTATAACCTCCCAAGCTATTGTCTTTCTTGTGGAAGGTAATAGGAACTCTCTACTTAATAAACACCAGTTTTATTTAGTGTAGAGGATGATCCTAAAACATTTAGTGAGGCTATGAAGTCTAGAGATGCTGCATTTTGGAAAGAACCGGTAAATGATGAAATGGATTCAATATTGTCTAATAGAACTTGGATTCTAGTTGATTTACCTCAAGGTTCAAAACCAATAGGTTGTAAATGGGTGTTTCATAGGAAGTACTCCACAGATGAAACTATTCTAACTTATAAAGCAAGGCTAGTAGCTAAGGGATTTAAACAAAAAGAAGGAGTCGATTACTTTGACACTTATGCGCCGGTTGCTAGAATTACCTCAGTTAGAGTACTTCTTGCTTTAGCTTCTATATGCATGTACATCAAATAGATGTAAAAACAACCTTTCTAAATGGTAATTTAGATGAGGAGGTGTACATGAAACAACCAGAAGGCTTTGTGCTTCCTGGTAATGAACATAAAATGTGTAAACTAGTTAAGTCTTTGTACGGACTAAAACAAGCTCCTAAACAAAGGGCATGAAAAATTTGAATCAGATACTTACTCTCTAGTGGATTTAGGTATAATAATGCTTTGATAAGTGCATTTATTCTAAATTCAATGAAGAGTATGGTGTGATTATTTGCCTTTATGTGGATGACATGCTTATTATAAGTACTACTTTAAAAGGTGTAGTAGATACTAAGAAGTATCTTTCTTCTAAGTTCAAAATGAAAGATTTTGGTGAAGTTGATACAATCTTAGGTATTAAAGTTAAGAAACATAGTGGGGGGTTTTGCTCTTTCACAAGCACATTATGTTGATAAAATCTTAAAGAAGTATCAACATTTGAATGTGAAAGAAGTTAGTACTCCTTTTGATCCTAACTTTAAGTTGTATGAAAATTTCTGCAATCCAATAGCTCAGCTCGAGTATGCTAGTGCAATTGGAAGTCTGATGTATGCAATGAGTTGCACAAGGCCGGATATTTCATATTCTGTTTGTAGACTTGCCAGATATACTAAAAATTCCGGTAGAGATCATTGAAAAGTTGTAACAAGAGTTCTTGGATATCTTAAAAAGACTAAAGATTTAGACTCTACTATAATAATACTCCAAAGTACTAGAAGGTTATTCTGATGCCAGTTGGATTACTAACATTAGTGATCAAAAACCTACTAGTGGTTGGGTGTTTATGCTTGGTGGTGGTGTAGTTTCTTGGGCTCCAAAGAAACAAACAGTAATTGCACACTCCACCATGGAAGCTGAATTTATTGTTTTATCGTCAGCTTGTAAGGAGGCAGAATGGCTTAGAGATTTATTACTTGATATAGATCTGTGGCATCGTCCAATGCCACCAACAACTTTATATTGTAATAGTGAGGCTACTATGTCTAGAGCATTGAATAAAGTGTACAATGGTAAATCTAGACATATAAGCATAAGGCACGCATTTATTAGAGAAATGCTTAATAATGATGTTGTCACTATTGTGTTCGTTAGAACTTATAATAATTTGGCGGATCCGTTGACCAAATCTTTAGCTAGGGATTTGGTGAATTCGACAACATCAGGAATGAGATTAAAACCCTTGACCTATAATCACTAGTGATGGTAACCCAACCTTCTTCTAGTACTACCCCTGGATTGAAAGGTTTAAAGGGTAAAAACAAGTTACTAAGTAATTGTGAGCATCTAAGTAAGTGTATATCATTCCAAGTGTAAGGTGCATATTTTGTTACTCTTAAGTGAGCAGGTTGAGAGTTAATTCTTAATGGAATTATTTCATAGTGTTTTATTTATGTTCAATTAAATAAAATTTGAAATAACTTCCACCTATGTGATCATAGGAAGTGGTGCCGCTTCTAGCAAAAGTTTTGGGTAATCTTTTGTACATGATCATGAACTAGGATGAGCACATAGCTGATAATAGTGCTAAAGGTATTTGTGAATAAAAGAATGCATTTGATGGTTCATGTGTGGAATATTTCTAATCTATTTTTGAGTGTTGGTTTAAGCAACCTAGCCACCAATTACTTAATTTAGATTTGTGAATTATTTACACTAAAGAAAAGTTTAAAACGAAAGTTACTTTTCTTATGCATGATATCTATGAGTGTTAGTTTGAAATTATATCATAAACTAAGTGGGGGAATGTTATAATTAGTTCGTGATATAAAATGCCTAGCTAAAGTGCTAAAGTGGGCCATAATGTAGCTAGCTTTGAAGTGCGAGTTTTAAAGTTAGTTGATCAATTCTCAAAAAAAAAAAAAACCGTGGCATTTATGGAATGGAAGTATCTTCGTGGAACATATATGCATCATTTGTGTTGAAAGTTACAATTGATCAAGTTGAAGAAACACCCCTAACCATTCATTTCATTTCACAAAAAGGTGCAATCTATTAAAGTGAAGTTTTGGTGCCTGTGAAGAGATCAACGACTACAAGACATGATGATATAAATAGTTTAGCAAAGGCCTCAATAACTAATTTTTTAGCATTCTTTTTTCTTGTAGAAGCAATCCAAAAACTTGCTATTTGGTTGTTTCATTTTGTCTATTGTATCCTAGAAGTAATTTGCCACAAACTCGGTTAGCAAAAAGTGGGGGCAAATAACACTTTAAGGAAAGTGTCCAACACGCCTTAGACTTGTTTTATTCCCTTCAAGTTGCAATACCAAAAATCTCGTATATTTTGTTTTTTCTCCAATTTCTATTTCGTGTCTTGTTCATACCCGGTTAATATTTTCAACAATAAAGTACAATCATTTTATGATCTTCACTCCATCCGGATGATACAATGAAGGCCTTCACCTTATTTTGAAGAAACAATTGTTGAGTTACATACCTATGTGGTAAATTTGGTGGAAATATTGCTTGATGAGTAATGACAGAGGATCTTGATATGGAAAAAAAATAAAGGGTAAATCTCACTATACCCTGCTATACTTTCATTGAATATCACTTAACCCCCTTGTACTTTTATTTGTATCAATTTACCCCTTTGTACTATCAATTTGTATAACTTTACCCCCTTATACAATTAAAATATCATTTAATCCTCCAATTCATTTATTAAATGACCTAAGTATCCCAACTATTATTTTAATTTAACCATGGCATCAAATACATATATATTTTTTGGAAAACTTATTTGCTATTTAATTAAATTAATATAGTTCCTATTAAATAACTATATTGTAGGTTATTTTATGCAAACTAATATATTCATATATTTTTTAATAATAAATTTAAGGATTATGTATTATATAGTAAAATAATATTTTCTATTCAAAAAATTAATCAATAAAATGACTATTTTTTTCTATTTAATATAGTTTTTATTTATAATTATTGAATAAATAATTTAAAAATTACTAATAATATTTCACACATAAAATAAATTTATATTTTAAGGTTATGTAATAAGTAATAAATTAAAAGTATAAATTTGTATTAACTAATAGAAATAGTCTATTATATATTAATTTAATAGGAACTATATTAAAGTTAAATATTTTAGAACTAAATGTAAAATATAATAGTATTCCTTGAGAGACGACTTGTGGTCAACCTGCTACCCTACGATTGACCTTGTTCTCTTGCGAGGATTGTTAGATTTATTTTAGCTGTTTAGCGGTCGAACAAAATTCACCAAAACCTAAAAATCCAATAAAATAACACAACATAACACTAAAACATGCAAATGCAAATAAAACGCGCCAAAAATATGTATAAATCATCACAAAAAACACACAAAAAAATATGCAAAACAACAACTATTTTGCATTTCTTTCGGTTTAGATTGACCATTTTCCAAGGGGCCGAGACTCTTTCCTGATAACTAGTCATGTAAAAAAAACTAATTGCTATAAAATTTATAAAGAATCTTCGGTAAAACCACCACTTAATTTTTTTTTGAAAAAGAGAATTGTATTAAAATTGCTAGAAAACGTCCACCAGCGATTGAACAAAGGGGAGTGGGGTGTCTTCCCATGAACATTCTAGAACATTCATATTCTTAGTGGAAAAGCAAGCTCATGCGCTAGAGAGTTAAACGTTCTACGAATCCAAGAGAAATAAATATTCGAGAAGGATTGCTTAAGGCGAACAATGTCTTCAAAAATGGGGAGGCAGTGGACAGGGCATATAGCCTCACCATGGGCAGTAAGGATCACAGACGCAACATCACCCATAATAGTGGCGCTGGGAAGATTCGGCCTTTGGGCAACCAAAAGGGATTCATTGAGTGCTAAAAATTCAGCTTCTTCTGGATTTGAGACTCCAAGAAACTTCTTAGACAGGCCGTATATAAAGTTGTCGTGGTCATCGAGTAAGGCTACACCGATACCTGTGCAACAGTGAGTTGAGGAGATGGCACCGTCGAAAAATAAATGGGGACCGGGGAAATTCGTTCCAAGGAGCAGGTGCGCTGACAGCTGGGGAGAGTGGCGTTCATGCCATGAGTGTGCGTCGCGGAAGTCATAGAGCATACGTCCAGCCGATAATACCAAGGATAGGGGGTCCGGCGCAATATTCTTGAATTTGAATCTGTTTCTGTGGTGCCAAATCTGGGAGTAAATGATGGCGATGAGGTCAATTGGGTTGTCATCTTTGATGAGTAGGAGCTCCTGAAGCCATAAATGCCATGATGGTTGTTGAAATCCTTCAAGGTATTCCTTCAGGCCAGTAATATTCCAGACTGACAAAGCAAATGGGCAAAAGAAGAAAACATGTGTAGCGTCATTGTCAGGGGATGAGCAAAGTGGGCAGGGGTTTTATCTTGGGTTGAATCTTGAGGTTCCACAGATTTTTCCATACTGGATTTAAGCCCGAGCTGGAGCTTGTGGATGATAACGAGCTGATACTTGAGAGTTCGGAATCAAGGAAAACATGGTACGCTGCTTTGATGGAATGCTTACCATTCTTGTTATAGTGCCAACACCACAAGTCTTGGGAGGACGTGACAGGTAAGGAGATGGATAAAATAGCTTGGGCATCCTCCGGGAGAAAGAGTGAACGTATGAGGGACTCTTTCCATTGTCCTGCGGAGTGGTCGATGAGAGTTGAGACATGGGCGTTGGCTAAAGCCTCGTTAGCGGGAGTGCAGGGGTGGAAGCCAGACATGCATGGGATCCATGGGTCACGCCATATGTGAGTGGACGATCCTGAGCGAATAAGCCGATGCACTCCAAGCGGAAGAAGTGGTCTTGAGTCTAAAATACTTCGCCACGACCAAGATGGTCTCGAGTGACGCATGCATGAAGTCACCATCCAGGTAGTATTTCGCTTTAATGACACGGGCAAGCAAAGATGTAGGGTTGGTTAGCAATATCCAGGCCTGTTTACTCAACATAGCTAAATTAAAAGCCCGTAAGGTTCGGTCTCTTCTCTTATAGGGCCAACGTGCCTATTCTATTACATTCCTTTCCTTTTCCCCTTCTTGGGTGAACCTGTCCCATTGCCCGAATCCAGGAATGGTGATGTATTATGGATAGAGAGTTTGTTCCACGAAATCCAATGCATCTTTTTCTTATTCGGTGATGAACCCTACCAATAGGCCGCTGCCATTTTTTGAATGTCATCTAAGATAAAATCTGGGAGTTTAAATCACGACATGGCAAAAGTTGGGATTGATTGAATCACAGATTTGATGAGATTTCTTTGCCTGTTTGCGAGAGGTGTCGTTCTTTCCATCCTTGGAGTTTGTCCCAGACTCTGTCTTTGATACAAGTAAAGACCTCTTTCTTGCTTTTGCCCACAACTGGCGGAAGCCCAAGATACTTGACGTGGCTCTCAACCTGAGGCATGCCAAGAATGCGGAGAATAGGTGAAATCTCTTCTGGCTTGGAGTTTGGTATAATTTACACACCGGATTTGGCCAGATTAATTCGCTGCCCTGAGGCCTTTTCATAGAATTTAATTGCAAACCTTCACAGGTGAGTGTTGGATTGATTTTCTTCGTAATGTTAGCTTGAATCTTAAGTGGCGCGCCTCTTTCGTGGTGGCATGACCAAAAAGTAAGGTGTCGTCGGTGTTCGCCTATATTTTTAGCTTCACCGCAAGTGTACGGTGTACGTTATCGAATAGGGTAGCAAGGTCGTATCCACGTAGACTAATAAATTAATATGCTAAGTATTGATCCAAGATAGTCTTATTTTTATTTAGACGATCGAAATTGGATGATTGTTGTATTGAGATTAAGACAATTTAAATCACTAAAACACAAGATTAAGATTAACACAAATGAAAGAAGTATCAAGATAATGAAATGGATTTCCGATTTAAGGTTTCGATTAATAATCCTCTTGTTGTCCGGTTTAATCAAACCACGTTATTATCAATATTCCTATAAGACGATCACAAAGCTATTTTATCCTCCCTCTCGAGATGCATATAAAATGTAGATTGAAATACTTATGCTAGCATCTCTACTCAACATAAAGCATTCAACTCCCAAAAGCACTAAAGATCAATTGTCCTCACAAATATTTACAAACCTCTCGATTCATGCAAATATTTGTGTCGAGTATTCAAGATCTAATATTGAAACTCATCTCTCGAATTATGAATCAATATATCAAACAAGTTAAATCATTGATCAAGTGATAAAACAAGAATAAGCTCAAAATACTCAAATAGGCTTCAAGATAATAACTTCAACTAACATTAAAACATCCAACAAGAGTTCATTAATCTACTTCCAAAACCCGGAAATCACTAGAGTTTAGCTACACATGATTAAACAACTTATACACAAAGTGTTCAAAGTCATTACAAATAAAAATGAAAGATTGAAACTAAAGAGAAGCAAGAAAACTTAGGAACGTCGACAATCTCTCGATATATCTCCGTTCTTCAAGCTCCGATGCAACCCGATTATCTCCTTGATATCCTCCTTCAAGAGTTGACTCTTGTCTTGTGTTTTAAATCCCAAAAATGCCAGAATATCCTTGTGTGCGCCCCCCAAAAAGCCTTTTTATACCCACCATCAAGTTTAGGGCTTAATGTCAGACATGGGATTCAGTAGCAAAGACAGACGGGGGTGGTGCGCCCACGCACGGTTACCGTGCGCCACCTCTGAATAACCCAACTCTGTAGGGGCGCACGGGTGGTGCGTCGGAGCATGGCCTACCCGTGCGCCACTCCGGTGAAATAATCCGATCCTCTCGTAGGGCGCACGGGTGGTGCGCCCATGCATGGGCTACCCGTGCGCCATGCTCGCAGCTCAATAATCCTTATACGAGGTGCACGGGTGGTGTCTTGAGGCACGCCCAACCCGTGTGCCCCTGTCTTTTCCGTAAACGCTCAACTTTCGCTCTTTTTAGGCTTCACTTTTCGTATATCCACTCAATTCTCCGTGTTTCCACTTTGCTTTCCTCGTATTTGTATTCAATTAGCTTCAAATATCATGAAATTCCTACAAAATAAGCAAAGTGTAATATCTTTTCCACAAGGAGTGAATATGTAACATTTAACGCGAGTATATGCATGTTTACTCATCATTATAGCTCAAATACGCCTCAAAATACATGCAAAACTCAAGCCTATCAAAATCCCCCAAACTTAAACTGTTGACCGTCCCGATCAACAATATTTAGAACACGATAAAGCACAATAGGGAGATAAAGATAACAGCGCACACATAGAATCCACAAGAAAATCCATATTGTTCGTCATGAATGTTGAGTACAACTCAATCAAGCCTCAAATATCTAATCAAAGAACACGCCTCAAATAAAACAAAGTGAAATGCTCTGATTCCAACTCTCGGAAGTTAAGTGTATACTCTCATCTCACGAGGATATAGGACGTGTTTATGCTCAAATCAATTCGATGTCGCAAAATTGCCATAGGCTTGCAATTCGTCTCATATCTCCGCCACAAAAGTGTATGCAATTTGTGAATCAGAAAGGACTTTCTCATTTGGTTGTAATGAAGTCTCTTTGGTTTGGGTAGGAAATTTTGGATAAAGTGACTCAAACTCGAGTATATAGACCGATGAGCATATCAATCATTTTCATTACAATCCCATATGCTCTCCAATCATCCCTCATTTTTATCAACTTCATTTATGTCCATTTCCTTTCTTTCTTTTGATAATCACCTCCATTCACGATCCTTCGCCCCCCAAGTTTATCAACTTCATTTTTTTTCATTTGTGCATTTTCAACACTTCTTTTTTTTTCAACTCCTTTCCTTTTTTTTTTCATTTAACCAAGTATGCCCAAGTATCTTATTTTTCAATTTCCACTCATTCAACCTCGTTCATTCCCCTTTTACTCAACATTATACACTCGAGTTTAAAGTGATGGATATATATTAAGATCAAGGGTTAAATTTTGTGGTTATCAAAGAAATAGGCTATAGGCTCAACTTGGCTAACTAGGAGTTTTCAACAGTTTTAGGTAGGCAAAAGGCTTGAAAGGCTAGCAAAGATGGCCTTTAATCACATTCACAATTCACATACACATGTGGCCTTGACAGAGATACCCAAGCAAGTTCTAAAATTCTGACAACACGAATGATACCCTCAATCACAACAAGACTGCACAAGATATAAGCAGTAAAGGCTCAAAGCTCACAGGCTTGTCAAAATGTAATTCAAAGCATCACACCAAGTTTTTCTTATTAACAAGCTCAAAGTTATCTATTCAAGGCTCAATCAATTCATAACCAACATCCAATCCCAACAATATGAATTCTCAATCAACACACAAACAACAAGTTGCAACATGCTTGGTCAACACACTCTCTAACCACTACGAAAGCAATAGACGTGCTAAAGCTATAAACGTGCTCTAATGCAAATGCAACCTAGAATGCTCTAATGCAACTATATGAAAACACAAAATGCATGATTTTTTTTTTTGTATCCACACTTTTCATGTATTAAAATGCTATCTCTCCCCCCAAACTTGAATGAAATTATAGTGTCCTAAGGGGAAAAATAGAATTTCAATAACGAAAAGTGGGGATATACCCTCAATCACAACAGCTAACGGCGGTGGTGGGAAGTGGTCTTGAGAAATATGCCACATTTGTAGTTGTTGGAGCACTTGCCACGCGTCTCCTCGAACGCCGCTCGGATCGCTCGTTAACGCGAGAAAATCAGCCCTATGTTGCCTCAAATCCTCTCCTTGCCGCCTCAACTCGCTTCTTGCCGCCTCAAGTTCTCCCCAAACGCATAAAACATGTCTTGAAAATCGGTGCCGCAAGGTCCTCCACTATGAGAAGGACCGGGACGATCCCGGCTTTGAGAATGTCGGGGTGATCGCCTCCCGTGTGAGGACTCGGGTATATCATACCCAATTTGGGGGTGATGAGGTTCCATCCCCATTTCGCGTCTATGTATCTCATCCTCCTCCGCCACCATATCTTCTTCATCCAAGAAACCTTCAACTCTACGCTTCTTTCTTGCCTCTATAGCTTGAATTCGGTTATGTGCGTCGAGTTCATTAGGAAGTTGGTGGTGTCCGTCAATGTATCGACGGTGGTGTATGGCGGGTTAGGCAACGGAAATGCAAAGACCTTTCTTTTGTAGAAGTACCAATGTGTTGTCTTCATTTGCTATGAACTTCATGTGGTGCAACGATGCCAAGTTAACCCGAGTGCTGCCCGGGATAGGCTCTAAGCCTCGGAAATTGACATTGAAATGCCGGGCAATAGGGGTAATGAGGCCCCCTATAGAAATCGTACCCCCTTCCCGCCTAGCTAACTGCTTGATTTGCTTGGCAAAATTGACGCGGTGTTGTAGGGGTGTTTGTGACCATACACCGGAGGTAGAGCTCCTTAGTCGTCATCCCTCCAATATTTTCTCGGGCGAACACGGAGGATGCAAATCACGCGTTGTATATACCGGAAAACCGGATTCCGGATCCATGAGGCTTTGGCGGTCCGCGCGGCATACAACATCGGCCCCGTTTGTGGTGTTTCCACAAGCATTCTCCATAAGTCGTATTGATCATAATGGGGCATCGGGCGGGTACGAGCGGTTGTTGGGACCTCGAAAATGGTGTTCAATTGGGTCATAGACAATTGTCTATGAACGTTCCCAACTAAAATTTTATCATATACGGTTCAAAAGTCTTTGTTTGAGTACTTCCACGGTACTCAAAAACTCCAATGTGTATCTTTTAAATGTCGGCCACCTTCGGCTCATGAAGTTCGTCCATCCAACCTTTGCGAAAAGATGCCACACGTCCTCATGTATCCCTAAAGTTTGGGTACAATCATCGCCGGCATAGCGGGATGGAGCTATTTGGCGACCGATCAAGCGATTCCATCGCTCAAGATCATCGGCATTTGTCAAGTTGACCCCATATGCCGCTGGACTGTTTTGATCGACCTCGGTGCCACATCGCGTTGCGCCGCCCACGCACGCCGTCTTCTTCCACCCTGGGGGTTTCTTCGCTCGGCCATAAGGAATTTGTACCTGAAATACATTCTATTAGCATCCCAATATCATCAATGGCAACACAAAATAGGGGATTAAAGCTAACATATTAGGTGATGCAAATTCACTTGCCTTCTTTACTATGATCGATCAACTACCCCAAACAAGCAAAAATTATGGCCATTCTAGACAAGTATTAGCTTAAACAATCATTGGCCATGCCTTATTCATCAACAATTCATCCTAAATCTCCTCAATTACACAAGCCCACAAGGTGTTTGATAATTTGCTTCAAAGAATAATTCACACAATTCATAGCAAAAATATCAAAATAAGCACCTATCATGATCCTTATTACATAAATGACAAGAAATTCGCAAGGAAAAACGAAGCTCTTACCGGAATTTTCGAATTTCGAATCAAAGTGAAGAACTTGAACCCTAGGTGCTTTTTCTCACAATTCTTCAAGCAAATGTGAATTCGATGTAAAATGAAGTTCAATTGTGATGGGGAAGGGATTATGTGGACGAATTTGAGTAGAATTTACAAGAAATTTCAAAGGCAATGAAATTGGGGGTAGTGGGCGCGCGATTTGGGGGAGTTTTGGAGAAGAAGATAGTTTAAAAACTGTCATATTTAAGCCTTTTCTCAGACGGCGCACGAGTGGTGCGTCAAAGCACGGCTACCCGTGCGCCACCCCTGAAATTTGCCCAACTCTCTGCGGGCGCACGGGTGGTCGCCGACGCACGGGCTACCCGTGCGCACTGCAGTCAGCCGATTTTTTTTTTTTTATAAAAACACACAAAAATGAAACGAAAACACACAAATCACACTCATTAATAAAACACGCATGTCAAATCACTCCAATCACACAAAATTGAAACTAAACACACACAAAAATGAAAGTCACATGAAAAACCGTTGGGTTGCCTCCCAACAAGCGTTATATTTAACGTCTTTAGCTTGACGCCTTTAATTCGATTATGATTTTTGCGAAATGAGGCTTGTCACCTCATCGTGCGCTTTTCCATGCCAATCCCGCTCACTTGATTTACACCTCCTTGATCATTGCTAAAGGAGGTTTTTCATGTTTGTCAACTATCCATGCATTCTCCTCTTCATCGTGTGAATGGTACATGCACGCTCTTGGTTCAACATCAGGCTTTTTGTGCCTTTTCTTCTTCTTCATTGATAATCCCTGCATATTATCTTTAGAATGCACACAATTATTCAAGCTATTAGCTTGAATACGAGAATTAGCAATTGTTGTTGTTTTACAACCATTAAAACCATCATGTCTTTTCACATTCAAAAATGGAAAATGAAATACGCTCATCATCAACTTGTAATGTAAGCTCCCTTTTTCACATCTATTAGTGCTACCGCGTTGCCAAAAAAATGGACGCCCAAGTATAAGAGGGGTGTCACAATCCTCATTCATATCTAACACTAGAAAATCCACGGGGAATATGAATTTATCGACTTTTATGAGCACATCTTCTAGTATCCCCGTTGGATGTACGAGTGATCTATCCGCTAGTTGTAGGGTGACAGTGGATGGTCTCACTTCTACGAGTCCAAGCTTCCTGAGAACGGACAGCGGCATCAAATTGATACTAGATCCTAGATCACAAAGTACATTATCAAAGAAAATATCGCCTATTGTGCAAGGAATAGTGAAACTCCCCGAATCTTTCAGCTTTTGCGGTATTTTCCTTTGTATGAGTGCGCTACATTCTTCTGTCAAGTTGACCATCCCATTCTCCGCCCATTTGTTCTTGTTGGACATCGCTTCCCCTAAAAACTTCGCATAATTTGGCATATGTTTCATTGCTTCTGCAAAAGGAACGTTAATGTGCAATTTTCTAAACATGCCCACAAATTTAGCAAATTGATTGTTCAGATTAGTCTTGTGAAACAACCGGGGAAAGGGAAGAGGAATATTATATTTCAACAAATTAGAGTTAGGATAGGATTCACGTTTCTTGGCTCTTTTTTGTTTATCTATTTGTTGCTCGATTCCTCCTTTAACTTTCATATTGCCTTGAGCGTCGTTTGTCATTTCCCTGAATTTGAATGGTAGGTTCGAAACACACGATCACGATCTGGTGCATTGATACATGAGTCGTGCGTGATTCTCGACGTCACACCAATATCGGCATTTCGACTCTTCATTCTCTTTTCCACCCCACACATGGATAGCATTGCAATGTGCCTCGGGTTGACCTCCGTGTTGCTTGAAATTGACCTTTTGATGTTGACTCCCCACAATTGCGCCCAATTGACCCATTTGAGTTTCAGTTCTTTATTGAGCTTGTCACTTGTTGTTCTAACTTATCCATCCTAAGGTCTTGCTTAGCGATGCGGCTCCTCGTTCATTCATGAATGCATTAGATTGATTTATGAAGGATGTGAGTGTATCTTCCAACGACGATTTGCCTTCCCCATTTCCGCTTCCACTTGAAGCATTGAATCCCTGGAGGTTGTAACACATTCTTGGTATTTGCGTCATTTAAAATTTTCATGATTTCTCAACCCTGGATGGTAGTGCGTTGGGTTTGAATTATTCCTAAAATTGTTGAAATTCCTAAGTTATTCACATAATTTACCTCTTCCATCGGATATAGAAGAGCTTCACTACCCGTGCTTTCGTGCACTTCCCTCGCCCTTCATAAATACACTCGATTGAGTTGTCAAAGCCGCTACTTGTGCCGTCAATGTTTTAATTGGTCGAATCCGAGATTTCGCTACTCGTTGTACATTGGATCTTTCGGATGGCCACCGGTAATCGTTCATGGCCATTTCCTCAAGAAGATTTAAGGCATCTTGTGGAAACCTTGCCAACAATGCTCCTCCCGCGGCATCTACAAAGCCCTCGTTTGTCCCATCAAACCATTGTAGAAGAAGCATAATCATTGATCCTCCGGAAACCCATGTTGTGGACATCTACGTAACAAATCCCGAAACCTTTCCCAAGCCTCATACAAAGGCTCGAGTCGAATCGGAATTGAGTAATCTCGCTTTTGAGTTGCAAAGTTTTGCTCGGTGGAAAGAATTTAAACAAGAACTTTTGCTCGATTCGTCCCATGTGCTTACACCGCGCTTGCGTCAAAGTACCCAACCAATTTCTCGCCTTATCCCTTAAAGAGAATGGGAATAGGTGCGATCTTATGGCGTCATCCGAGACTCCGTTCATTTTGATCGTATTGCATATTTGGATAAAATGCGCAAGGTGAGAGTTAGGATCTTGATTGCAAACCCCAAACCGATTCTGTTGCACCATATTGATTAGTGTCGGTTTGAGCTTGAAGTTGTTGGCATTGATAGGAATATGGGCAATACCACCATAATTACGATTCGTTTGTGGTCGAAAGTAATCACGAATGGCTTGCTGTTGAACCGGTATTTGTAACTCGTTCCCACCATTGTTTGCGTATTGGTAGTTCATTCAAATCCCCATTATCGGATTGTGTTGTCTTTCACCCCATCTAGTTGTAAAGATCGATTCTCCTCGCGAAAGCCTCAACTTCCTGTATGAGCGGTATTAAATCCCCCGCCTTTAGCGCGTGTTCATGCACTACCCGGACCAAACTAAAAGAAACAAGTCAAATAATGTGGAATTAAAGTCACACTAAAACAAAATAAATAATAAAAAAAAATGTCTAAATTAAGAATAATTCTATCTATCGCAATATTAGCACCATAAATTGTATTAGTCCACAACAACGGCGCCAAAACTTGTTCGCCTATATTTTTAGCTTCACCGCAAGTGTACGGTGTACGTTATCGAATAGGGTAGCAAGGTCGTATCCACGGAGACTAATAAATTAATATGCTAAGAATTGATCCAAGATAGTCTTATTTTTATTTAGACGATCGAAATTTGATGATTGTTGTATTGAGATTAAGACAATTTAAATCACTAAAACACAAGATTAAGATTAACACAAATGAAAGAAGTATCAAGATAATGAAATGGATTTCCGAGTTAAGGTTTCGATTAATAATCCTCTTGTTGTCCGGTTTAATCAAGCCACGTTATTATCAATATTCCTATTTTATCCTCCCTCTCGAGATGCATATAAAATGTAGATTGAAATACTTATGCTAGCATCTCTACTCAACATAAAGCATTCAACTCCCAAAAGCACTAAAGATTAATTGTCCTCACAAATATTTACAAACCTCTCGATTCATGCAAATATTTGTGTCGAGTATTCAAGATCTAATATTAAAACTCATCTCTCGAATTATGAATCAATATATCAAACAAGTTAAATCATTGATCAAGTGATAAAACAAGAATAAGCTCAAAATACTCAAATAGGCTTCAAGATAATAACTTCAACTAACATTAAAACATCCAACAGGAGTTCATTAATCTACTTCCAAAACCCGGAAATCACTAGAGTTTAGCTACACATGATTAAACAACTTATACACAAAGTGTTCAAAGTCATTACAAATGAAAATGAAAGATTGAAACTAAAAGAGAAGCAAGAAAACTTAGGAACGTCGACAATCTCTCGATATATCTCCGTTCTTCAAGCTCCGATGCAACCCGATTATCTCCTTGATATCCTCCTTCAAGAGTTGACTCTTGTCTTGTGTTGTAGATCCCAAAAATGCCGAATATCCTTGTGTGCCCCCAAAAGCCTTTTTATACCCACCATCAAGTTTAGGGCTTAATGTCTTTGACATGGGATTCAGTAGGCCTTGACAAGACGGGGTGGTGCGCCCACGCCCGCAGGTTACCGTGCGCCACCTCTTGGAATAATCCAACTCTCTTACGTAGGGCGCACGGGTGGTGCGTCGAGCATGGCCTACCCGTGCGCCACTCCGGTGAAATAATATGATCCTCTCAGAGACGCATGGGTGGTGCGCCCATGCATGGGCTACCCGTGCGCCATGTGCAGGCTCAATAATCCTTATACGGTGCACGGGTGGTGTCTTGAGGCACGCCCAACCCGTATGCCCCTGTCTTTTTCAAACGCTCAACTTTCGCTCTTTTTTAGGCTTCATTTTTCGTATATCCACTCAATTCTCTGTGTTTCCACTTTGCTTTCCTCGTATTTGTATTCAATTAGCTTCAAATATCATGAAATTCCTACAAAATAAGCAAAGTGTAATATCTTTTCCACAAGTAGTGAATATGTAACATTTAACGCGAGTATATGCATGTTTACTCATCATTATAGCTCGAAATACGCCTCAAAATACATGCAAAACTCAAGCCTATCAGTCGGCAAACAAAAGATGTGAAATTCTCGGGCCTCGCTTACAAACAAACACACCATGAATTTTTCCACTAAGCTATAAATCCTGCAAAAGGCAAGAAAAAACTTCCGAGCATATTATGAAAAAGTAAGGGGATAGGGGGTCACCCTGGCGAATGCCTCGGTGAGGGGTAAGGTTTCCGAATTCTTTACCATTAAGAAGAAAAGAAAAAGAAGAAGATGAGATACATAAACGGATCAGAGTAATAATAGAGTCACAAAAGCCGAGGGATTTCATAACAGCAAGAAGAAAAGACCATTCAACTCTGTCAAAAGCATTGCTCATGTCCAATTTAATCGACATGAGACCAAGCTTCCCCGAAGTCCTAGTTTTCAAATAATGGTGGGTTTCATAAGCAATAAGGATATTGTTTGTGATTAGTCTGCCCGAGATGAAAGCGGATTGGGATTCAGAAATAATCCCTGGGAGAAGACAATGAATCCTGTTAGCAATACATTTAGACGCAAGCTTGTATATGACATTACACAGACTGATGGGGCAAAATTGAGTAATCAAATCAGCATTTTTTATTTTTGGGATAAGGACAATGTGAGTGAAATTAGAACGAGTGACATCGTTACCAACAATGTGCCAGAATTATTGGAAGAAAACTGGACTCATGCCGTCAGGACCGGGAGACTTGAAAGGATGCATTTCTTTAAGTGCCATGCGGACCTCTTCAGCTTTGTAGGGTTGGTTGAGCTGATCGTTCATAGCTGTTGTGACACGGGGTCTGATTCTCTTGAGAGCAAATTGCATATCAGAGTGAGATGGGCTGGAGGATGAGAAAATATCCTCAAAATATTCCATAATGATTTTCTCAATGGTTGCATCATCAGAATGAGTTTGTCCAAGGGCATCTTTAAGGTACGCAATGCGATTAGTCTCGCATCGCTTCGAGGTGAAACGGTGAAAAAACTGAGTATTGCGGTCACCTTCTCGGTACCAATGTTGCTTAGCCCGTTGTTTCCGTTTGAGGTCATGTTGCTCAAGGAGGAAGTTGTAGAGGGATGTGAGCTCGAGGATACAATTCTTAATATCATCCGTGATTCTGGCTTGTTTGAGGCGATCAATCTATTTTTTAACATCAATCAATTTTTTGGATATATCACCGACGATAGCTTTGCTCTAATTAAAGAGACCAATGGAACAGTTATGGATCATGTGCTGGAGAGAGTCAAGATTGGAGTACCAATTTTTCCCGATAATTTTCTCGCATTCCTTCGTTTTTAATGCAACATGCCTCGAAACGAAATGGGTTTCTCCTTTGCCGTCTAGTAGGATCGGTTGGGTGTGATTTGAGTTGAATGAAGAGAACATGATAGTCAAAGGATATGGAGGGAATATGGTCGATGGTGTGTCGAGGGAATAAGGAAAGAAGGGAATCGTTACCAACATAGCGATCCAGACGAGCTTTTTGAGTGAATGGGAAGACGCAAAGACGATGCCAAGTGAAACGATTGCCCCTGTACCCCATGTCTGATAAATCACAACTTTGAAGGGCGTCCCTAAAATGCTGAATTTGCCATTCTACACGTGTACCACGACCAACAAATTCTGAGTGCGATAGAACTTCGTTAAAGTCACCAAAGCACATCCAAGAAAGAGAGTTGGGTGTTTATAAAGTCTTGAAGAAATTCCAAAAATGTCGTCTTTGAGAAACGTTTGGTTCACCATAGACTCCAGTGATGCAGATGGTGGAGCCCAGAAGTGAGGTATCAACATCAATGAAGTGGGATGAAAAAACCCGTAGCAACACCTGGATATTTTTACGCCATAACATTGTGAAACCACCGACCTTCCCACTGAGTCAACGGCTATTCCATCCAGGAAGAAGTCGGCTTTAATTTTGTTGATAAAAAATTGTGATCCTTTTTTTCGCATAGAAATACCAAGTGGGGCGACTTGTCGCGGATAAGCCCGCGAAGTTCATGAATTGTCTGGGGGTTCCGAAGCCTCCGACAATTCCATCTTAAGATATTCATAGTGATCGGCGGGGGTGGCTCACATTGCCACCCTCCACCGTTGAGTTATTGAGGGGAGAAGATGATCCAAGTTCGGTACCCGGGGGTGCAAGGAGGGGGAGGTTCAGAGTTTTAGGCATTTTTCCAATTATTTCCACGTCGATGTGTTCTATGGGATAATTAGAAAAACCGGAGACTAGAAGCTTGCATTTAGTGCTAGAGGAGGATGAAGGAGCGAGGGGGTTAGTGATTCAGATGGATTTATTTCGGAGCTTTTGAAATTTGCGGGCTAATTTCTAGCGGGCATGTCGAGTTGCATGGGGACTTGCACAAGAAAAGGGCTAGAGAGGTTTAGGGAGTGCTTGCTTATGGAAATTTTTTCAGCTCTTCCACTTTTTGGACAAAATTTTGAATGAACATGTGATTGCTTGTGAAAATTTTCAAAAAAATACACTATTCACTCTTCTCATTTTTCAAACCATCAATCACATCCACTTATAATTTAAACAAAAAAATACATCACATCAACTATCATTATTATACAATCATATCACAAATACACTATTGACTCTCTCTTATTTTTCAAATCATCAATCACATCTAATCACTATTATACTAAAAAAAACTATCACATCAACTATCATCATCACATTTTCATCTTATATCCAATCACACTTTCAAAATTCATTCTCATTTTTATAAAATAATTTTTTCACACTATTCTCTTTAAAAGTAAAAATGAGCGGAACGAAAGGTCAAGTAATCACTCCCTTAGAGGGGGGATTGTGATGGGCTATTATGGTGCTGAGTATTAGGCAGCTGGAGATTGTTTGGGGGAGATGGAAGATGGGTATGGGGAGGAGGTGTGGTTGAGTGGTTTGAGAGAGGTGTAGGTTTTATGGGTTGGGGGACAGGATTTGGAGAGCATGGGATTGACTGAGTGGAGTGTCTTTGGGGTGGAGGGGGGATGGTAAGAGTAGTGGAGATTGTGTGTGTGGGGGGGGGGGGTTCATCGAGTTCAGTAGGGGGTGGTGGGGGGTTATGTTGTGGAGTTTTATGTGGGGAGGGGGGAGGCTACGTTGTCAGGTTGGAGAGAGTGGGGTATTCAATGGGAGGAAACATGAGAGGATGAAGGGATATGGGTTTCAGGGGATTCATGAGTAGCAACAGAAGAGTGAATCAGATGTCTTATCACCTCAATCTTGCTGCATGACCTTTTCTATTTTCTATGTGGTTTTATGCCTTTTTTCGATCTCTACGTGGTTTTATACCTTTTCGATTTTCGATGTGGTTTTATTATTTGTAGTTCCGCAGAGTTTTAATTATTTAATTATTTTTTAAATCCGTCTACCTCGATATAGGACCGATTTGATTCCACAATTTTTGTGTTAGATTCAAGATTTATCTGATGTCAAAGTTCAAACAATCAATTGCCACGAGGTAGAGCTAGAGCTAGTAACTTAAGTGGTATTATTCACTCTTTATAAGAGTGTTAATTGAGTTTCGAACATTATATCTTTCATTTTTTTTGAAATTTATCTAATTTCTTATAACCAATACTCCCAATTTATTGAAAAAAAAAACGTTCAAACAATCAATTATATATTCCACTATCAATAATTTAATAATTATATTTCTGGCACGCTGATACGATTCAATCGAAAATTTCCTGACTACAATGCAATTTTTGAGACTACTCAATATGTTGTGCAGCTATTTTGAAAACCATTTTCCGACCACGGTGTAATTTTTGAGACTTTTGAAAATTGAATGTGTTTCATTTTTAATGGAAATATTGATGGGCCAAACATGATCCTAATTTTTTGAATAGTTAGAAAACTGAAAATGGGCTTTAGAAAAACAATCATATAAGGCCATGAATTTTCATTTAATGCTACTGTGATATCCGGTTGCTTTCTTACGTACTCGATTTAAAAAGTCGTTAGGATATATCTTTTTCTACATCGTCAAGGGAGTGCAAGAAGAAAAACAAAATAAGGAAAAAAGGAAATAATGAGATATGTGTGTGTGTGTGTGCAGGGGCGCATCCTTAGCCCTTCAGCCCCCCCAAATTTTTTGAAAATTTTATTATCAACCCTATATACTAGAAGAAAAAACAAGCTGCCACATGTCATCACCCCTGCAATTTAGTACACGTGTCAACACCTTAGTCTTCCAAATCCACATGTCACCTTCATATTTAGCCATGTGGCAAACCATGTCACCACCTTATTCTTCCAATTATAAATTGATTTACTATCAATTTATCATTAACTTATTATTTAAATTTCTGTATTTCCATATATAACTATTGACTCAATTGATTTTCCTTATAACGTATTAATTAATTTTCGTATATAACTATTGGCTCAATTGGTTTTATCAAAATTTAATCCAATCAAATATTGATGTATTAATTAAATTTCTGTATTGCCATGACTCAATTGATTTTCCATATAACGTGTTAATTAATTTTCCGTATATAACTATTAACTCAAATGATTTTCCGTATATTTGGATTAATTGATTTACTATCAATTTGGATAAATTGATTTTTTTGGCTTCTAATTATAAGTTGATTTTCTTTCCAGATAGACCATAAAAGACAACAAACAAATTGCATTAATTTTGACCGCATGCAAATTAATCGGCAAAAGTAATTTTTAATCCAATCATATATATAATATATGTATGTATATTCGACAAGTTTAATTCACTCAATATTTAATCCAATGAATATTTAATCGCCAAACCATATATTTTATATACGAGTTTTGAAAAAAGATATGTAATATATTTATATAATATGTATGTATATCCGGCAAGTTTAATCAAAATAATATGTAATCCAATCAATATTTAATTGGCAAACCGTATATTTTATATACGAGTTTTTAAAAAAGATATTCAATATATTTATATAATATATATGTAGCTTTCAAATTTTTTTTTTTTAAAATCAGTATTTTAAGTCTCTTCTAACTATCACAAACAAATTTGAGATATTAAAATTTTATCTTTTGGACAAAACCCGTGTAACACACGGGTGTTTTTCTAGTTTATATGTATATTTTATTTTAAAATATTTATTTTTATTTATTTTTTATTAATTTAGCTCTCCAAAATTATTTAACCCCCCAAAGATACGGGTCTAGCTCCGCCATTGTATGTGTATATATATATATATATATGATGACTCACTAATATTAAAAATTGATGTTTTTTTCGGAAAAATAAACAACGTAACTAACTAAAACACAAATGTATTAGCAGGAATACATGTTTTAAATGAGTACATGTTTTAAATAATTAAAAAACATAACAACGTAACTAATAAAACTTTGGTAAGATGGATACCAATTTTTTTTTTTTTGGGAAAGAATTCAAACAAACTAAATTAGCAGGAAAAAATATGTTCTTTTTGTTGACAATGTTGTATATTTATTCGATTAATTAATAGATACGAATTCTCAAACATTTGGTTTCTCTATTACTTTAATAAAACTATCAATTGAGATATATTTATGGATGACAACAACATGAATTTGAGACGGAATTGTTTTGAGATCATCAAGAAACCAATATAAGAAGCATTGTATTTGAGACGGAATTGTTTCGAGATCATCAAGAAACCAAAATAAGAAGCACTGTATTCAAAAAACTCTGCCAAGCCAGAGGCGAACCAAAAACCATGCTCGGTTATTTAATTAAAAATCACTTTATTCAATATTTTGTACTTCCTAGCCAGTATTTAGACATTTATTTTCCCTGTTGAGCGAAAATAAGCATCAACAAATTAATACTAGAAGAAGGGCGTGCGAGATTGGTCGAATCACACTCTTCTAAATTAAAGTTCCAGCTAAATATTCCCATCTCACACTCATCAAATTTCATCATGACTCTAGAAGACAACAACAGAAACCTTCAAAGGCAAGATCCACCCCAAGATAACACCCCATCACCCCAACCGAGACTGGGGGCACTCCGTTGGTTCCCATCCAACAACTTTTCACAAATCCTGAGTTTATTCAAATGATGGCCCAATTGGTGACGCAGGTTCTGAGGGCTCCCCAACCCCAAATTCAAGCACCTCCTCCTCCTCCCCAGATAAATGTGGTGCAACACGTTCAGCCTTCGGTTCCACTTCCAACGCCCTTCTCCAAAATTTTCGGCCCCACTTAAAATTTTCTAGCGACACTTCCGCTCACTACTCTTTTCTGCCAGAAAAATAATACAAAATACATATACATATATAATACAAAATAATAAAATAAACAATATATATAATTTTTTAAAAAAAAAGAAAAAAAAGAATGAAGAGCTCCAAGGGGAGGAACTTACCTTATTTGGAGAGGAAGGGCACTCGTCCGATTTATTGGGGTGAAAACAAAGTTGACAACTTCTGTTTTCACTGGGTGTTTGAATTAAACATAAAATAGTGCAGCCAATGCTGTTTTCTAAACAAAAAAATGTTTTCTGTCAAAAACAGAGGTCAGAGTTCTGTTTTAGCTTAAACTTTTTTTTTTTTTTTTTTACGTTAATTTGTTAAATTGATTTTAAAGCTACATTAGTTTGTAAACTAGCCCATATTGCAATTAAGCCTTTAATTAAATTGGACCTAATCAGCAGGATTACACAATACTACGAAATTCAATCATGGGCCCAAGTCCATGTTCCCAACAAGGGAGATCGGCTGATTCAGGGCACAATCCAGCCTTGTCATGAAGCCCAAACTGGCCCATATTAAAACGGCTTTTTATTTCTAGGTGGTGGTCCGATGTTCAGTTTCTTCCTATTATTTTTCTTTCAAAAAAAGTTCTTCCTATTTTTATATTAATAAATAAAAAATATCATTATTAGTTTTAAGAGATGGGACCTCATTTTCACGCAACCCCCCATCTCTCCTCTTTATCCTACCCTTCTTTACCCTGTCTGCCTCATACCACGGTCCACGCAGCCCCTCTGCTTTCATTTTCTATCTATTTCTATCTACCATTCATCTCAACCAATAACAAGATTGTTTCTTTTTCCTCGAATTTTTTTTTTCTTCAAAAACTATGGCAGTTCTGTGAGAGATATGGGATCTTTTATTTTTATCTTAGATCTCTTGTGTTTTTTCTATATTTTCAGATCTTAGAGTTTTTATTTTTTTAACTCTCTTTTTGGTTCAGGATTTGATTTTGATTTTCAATCAGCACTAAACACCAGATCTTTAGGGATCTTTTCGATTTCAGACTATTTTCTTTTTTATTGTGATTTTTATGACTTCAGATCTTAGATTTTTTTAAATTTCTTTTCGGTTCAACTTTTGATTTTAAATCTTGAATCAGTATTAAAGACCAGATCTTTAATGGTTTGGGATCTTTTTGATTTGAGATTATAGTCATTTTGATACTGATTTTTTTAACTTCAGATCATAGAGTTTTTTTTTTTTAATTTTTTTTTGGTCCAAGTTTTGATTTTAATCTTGAACCCAGACCAGATCTTTAATGATTTGGTATATATATATATATATGTATTTTATTTGAGATTAATGTCCTTTTGAGTTTATATCCGTGATTTGTGATTAGGTGAAGGTGAAGGCTCTTCCCTATTATTTTCTTTAATTTAAGAATGTCGTTATTTTTGTTTGGAAAGATAAATTTTTTGCTATTTCATTTCTTTTTTACTTATCATTTTGTTTATATCTCATTTTTTATTCCAATCTAATTGTAGGAGAATACACTGCCATAACCAAGTTGTCGCCATGGTCAAAACTATCTCCTTTCAAGGTTTGTTTTTTTTTTTTTTTGCTTGTTTTGGCTTCCAATGCCGTCCATTTTCTTTTGTGTGTTAATGGAAGGTTTGGTGAAAAGTAATTAACTCTTTGAGTAATTGATTGATAACGTGTTTGTTATTTCTCTTTCATTAGTGGCACATCTTAATTTTCCATGGATATTTTATTTTCCCTGTAACGTTTAGTCTAATTTTTTTTTTTTTTGGGTTATAAATCACCGAGGTGTAGGGAATAGGCTATCCCAAGCCTGTCTATTAAAAGAATGAGTGTTCATTCATTTGCAAAGGGAATTTTTTCAAATAGATGCAGAGTTCTATCATTTGAAGGCTCAAAGAATACACAACAAACAAATCTAGACAAAAATTATATCCTTTTCCTAACAATCCTGTAATACGGCAGGCCTATTTGGTCAACTCTACTTGCACCAACCACCAGGTTTGTAAGAGAATTCTAAGAAGCTAATTGGATTGGGTTTACAATTCTGAGAAGCTAATTGGATTGGGTATGGGTTATTATAGCTACTTTGTTTGTTCTTTTTGCTTCTGTTTTCTTCACAAGATCTCTTTTTGCTTTGTGTGTTTGGGGTTGAGGAATTTCTGCTAAACTATAATCGTATATTTTTGGTATAATAATATGAAGGTTTCTTTTGGTACAAAGGGTGTGGCACGCTTCAATGACATCATTGCCGTACTGCTTTTTGAGGGGAGCTTTGGATACGTAAGAAGTGCTCGGTTAATGAAGAAGAAATTGATGGTAGTTTTCCTGACTCCCTATAATGTTTCATTTAATTAGTGCATGAGTATTTGATTGTTGCTGCTGAAAATGAACTACTAATCATATGAATGCCAACCTACCATTTTCTTTCATGTCCAACCCAGTTACTACTTACTACTACACTGTTGCGTGCATCCCTTAATTTTTCTTACAAAAAGGGCCAAAAACTATTATGCAATGTAGCCCTTACGGTGTAACATCTATCATGCAATTCTACTTCCCCTTTCCTTTTAGTTCTTTTTCACTGGCCATTGACTGAGAGAAATCTAAGTCCATTTTTCAATGAGAAGATACAGTGAGATTATATTAAACGGGCCATATCCAAGGTGGGTTTGAATGGACCCATTACCACCCACCCTGGATCCGGATGAGGCTGTAAAACATTGGACCCTCTACTTGCCCCAGATTCATCTAACCGGGATCTACACTCGCCCTGAACGGGGCGGGGCGGGTTTGGTATGGGCCTTGGTATTGACCCACCAATCGCCATCCCTATTATTATCAACTTAACTCGATAACCATAAAGCTGATCTGCACCACATATCCAACAACTTCCATATGCATGCGAGATCTATCCAACAATACTAACTTTCCTTCTTAGTTTTTTTTTTTTTTTTTTTTTTTTTTCACATTGTGGCCATTGACAGCTTTACCTGATATCCATGAAAGCTGGTTTGCACCACATATCCAGCAACTACCATATGCATGTGAAATTTGTCTAACACTAATAGCTTCCCCATACCATTAGTTAATTTCACATTGTGGCTATTGACAGCTTTACTTGTTATCCATGAAGCTGGTTTGCACCACATATCCAGCAACTATCATATGCATGTGAAATTTATCTAACACTAATAGCTTCCCCATACCATTAGTTAATTTCACATTGTGGCTATTGACAGCTTTACTTGATATCCATGAAGCTGGTTTGCACCACATATCCAGCAACTACCATATGCATGTGAAATTTATCTAACACTAATAGCTTCCCCGTACCATTAGTTAATTTCACATTGTGGCCATTTACAGCTTTACCTGATATCCATGAAGCTGATTTGCACAACATATCCAGCAACTACCATATGCATGTGAAATTTATCTAACACTACTAGCTTCCCCGTACCATTAGTTATTTTTCACATTGTGGCCATTGACGAGTTTACGAAATAACCGTAAAGCTGGTTTGCACCACATATCCAGCAACTACCATATGCATGTGAAATTTATCTAACACTACTAGCTTCCCTGTATCATTAGTTATTTTTCACATTGTGGCCATTGATGAGTTTTAAGAAATAACCGTTAAGCTGGTTTGCACCACATATCCAGCAACTACCATATGCATGTGAAATTTATCTAACACTAATAGCTTCCCCGTACCATTAATTAATTTCACATCGTGGCCATTGACAGTTTTACCTGATATCCATGAAGCTGGTTTGCACCACATATCCAGCAACTACCATATGCATGTGAAATTTATCTAACACTACTAGCTTCCCTGTACCATTAGTTATTTTTCACATTGTGGCCATTGACGAGCTTACGAAATAACCGTAAAGCTGGTTTGCACCACATATCCAGCAACTACCATATGCATGTGAAACACCTTAAGTTGCTAAGCATTTAGAATTTAACAATATTTTTTTGTGCCCTATGAAGGAAAAGGAATTCAGAAATGGCAAAATACGAACAGTGTCTTGTTGTTTGTCTCTTGTGATAGCTATCACAATCATTATTATCAGCAGGTCTCATCAAATACGAAGTTGTAGTTATCACTATTATCAGCAGGTCTCATCAGATACTAAGTTGTAGTTTTCATGAAGTATCAACAACGCAGTTGATTTTTATTAAAACTATAGCATATACCTGTGTAGTAGGAAGGGTGTTAAACCTTTTTTTCCCTTTGCCATGATTTTTAGCAATATCATTGTCATCCTGCTCTTCCTTGCTGAGATTTTTTCCTCTGTTTTGCACCAGCATACTTTCCCTCTTTATTTGCCCGCTTTTCGGCTTCATCTTTGACACGTTTCTCAAACCTCTTATAGCACTTGTCCCTGTGGTCATGAGTTTCCTCTAACTTTAATTCCAGTTGTTTGTCGCAGTAAGGACAGTCGAATTTCACCATCTTTGATAGTATTGGTTTCTTACTGGGCCTGGGAGGCCTTTTGTAGTGACGGTGGTTCTTCTTTTTCGCCATCTGCTAGAAACATTACTTTTGTATTAATTAATCACAATCAATTAAAGCATAGAAACATTACTTTTGTATTAATTAATCACAATCAATTAAAGCATAGAAACAATACTTTTGTATTAATTAATCACAATCAAATCAGTTAAAGCATAGAACTGAATAGGACTGATAATGGAAGAGAGCGAGCAGATTGGAAGAGAGGAAGACTCATACCAGATGCCAGATGCCAGATGCGAGCAGATTGGAAGAGAGGAAGGCTCGTACCAGATGGCGGGAAGATGGGTCTCTTCTTTTTGAACAATATTTAATTTCTGAACTTTATATATGTGTAGCTGGCATTGGTTGGGCTGGGCCAACTTGGCCCGAAAATTTCAGACTGATCGGGCCACGAAATTACCTGGCCCAGCCCAGTCTATGTATATATTCATTTTTTTCTTTATTTACAGTCTCTTTCTCTCTCACTTGTACACACATAATAAAATTTATATATTTTATAGTGGATTAGTGTATAAAATTATAATTATTTATAAAAATAATAACATTATATTTTTTATTTTTATTTATTAAATGCCAATTAAGAAAATGATTAAAAGCTTTAAATTTTTTTAATCATAATTTTACGGAAATCCATATCATCCAAACAACATAATAATTTCAAATTAAGGCATTTAAAATCTATTCATTTTCAAATAAATTGAATTTGAAGTCCCTTAATCCAAATGAACCGTTACTTTGTTTTTGGGCTTCGTGACTTTTTTTTTTACATAATAGGTAAAAACACTTGCAATTGGATACGAAAAATATTTCATTTCATTTTCGCTCCATTAGATAATTTTTTTAATACAAAATGTGATTGTTTTTAAATATTTTTTAAAAATACATTAGTATTATATTTTTTTGTTTCTCTCAATATTCTTTTCTACTCATTTTCAAAAAATAAAATCAAAAACCAAACACTCATTATTACACATCTTTATACAAATTCCACTATTAGTCTACAAGATATTCCAACTATCAATCTCGCTAAATCTTCATTTACTTTTTATCAACCCTATATACTAAAAGAAAAAACAAGATGCCACATGTCTTCATCTGAACAATTTGATATACATGTCAACACCTTATTCTTCCAAATCCACGTGTCACCTTTATATTTAGCCACGTGGCACACTATGCCACCACCTTATTCTTCCAATTATAAATTGATTTATTATATCAATTTAATATCAATTTATCATCAACTTCATAACTAAATTTTCTATTTCCGTATATAAGTATTAAAATCCAATCAAACATTTAATTAACAAATTAAGTAATCCCAAAAATCAAGGATATGGAGTTAGCAAGTTTTTTTTGAGTTTGCAAATTAATTCTAATTTAAATATTATTATGATACAAAAACCTAGGATATAATTTCAATTATTATCTAATACTTATTATACTTTTAATTGTGATTTAAATCATTTACGGGGGATATAACAATTATATTAAATATCTTTTTTAAGCATGTCAAGGATTCATTATTTTTACCATAATTAATTTATTAGCTTATGTAAAAAGCAAACTACGACAAAGTATTTTGAAATTAGCACAAATAAACAATTTTATAGATATTTTTCCCTTTCCAAAAAACATTCAAAGATTGAAATTGCACTCATTCAACAATTTAAAACTAATACGGCTTGAAAATTCGTTGTTGTGACGAGGATGTTACACTTTCAAATAGAACAAATAATGCGATTTACAAAAAGTTTTTAGAATTTGAAGTGAACGATTGTATGAAACTCTTCTAAATTTTGAATTTCTTTTTTAGTATTTTTAATTATTATTTTGGATCTCTTATAACTATCAGAGTTTGCGACACAAATTTTATTTTTTTGACAAATCTGTGTAACATACGGGTGTTGTTCTAGTTATTATATAAACTCAAATTTAATGATTACACTTTCATATCATATCACCATAATCTCAAAATCTATTAATATTTCCTTTTTCAAAATTTCGTCATTATTTTATTGCTTTTATAAAAATCAATTTTAACCATTGCATTTTATACGATCACAATTTCAAAATTTATTTTGTTTCTTTCAAATTGTTTTTCAATCACGTATTCTAGGAATTTTTCTTTTCCCTAGAATATACCCGATCGTTCGGAGTAGGGGTGTAAACGAATCGAATCGAGTCGGATATCAAGATATTCTATTCTTATTTGACTCTTTCAGAAATATTCTTATTCGTATTCTTTTAATATTGGATACAAAAATTGATTCTTATTTGAAAATATATACGTATCTGACGAATCAATTCGAATATTCGCATTCGTAATTCTAACTTATATTAATTATTTTTTCCCGAATATTTAATTAGATTACAACAAGAATTAGACTTAAATATTAATTTTAGGTCATAGGGTTGTTATATACATCCACAACACACACACACACAAACACACACACACACATTGTAGGTCCCCAGGGGTGTAAGTGTAAGGTTTAGAAGGGGGTTGAATAAACCTTACCAAATTTTCGATTTAGTCCTTTTAAATCTACTGAGTTAATTCTACACACTGTCCTTGATGGACGATCGAATTAGTCACTCAAAGTAGAGTTAATCTTTCAATGTACTGACTGAAATTTGAGTTGATGGAGTAACTCACTTGTTGGCTACAATTTAACTCAATTTTGTGGTTTTATTTTCAATTGGAAGACTTAACACCCTTAAGTTTGATTAAACAAAATATTAGAGCTTGATTTAGTACTTGTAAATTATCAAATGGATAGCAAATTTATCGTGAGATATAAGCAATTAAAAGTGCGGGAATTTAAATGATGAAATGTAAATGACACAAGAAAGTTTTTATAGAGGTTCGAAGATGGGGTAATTCTTCTACTCCTCTCTTCTCCAACTCCCGGAGGAATCCACTAAGTAATGATCGGTTTACAAAGTGGTAGCCCGTACAGTCTTGATCACAAATGGCCGACTTGATCCTTTGGGACTCGATCACGAGACGCGCTTGATCACTCAATTGGCTTCGTTCGACTCGAACTTCTTCCGGGCGCAAATTGCTTTGCTACTACTGACTCACTTGCTCAAGCTCTTTGGATTTGATCACGAAGCCCTCCAAATGCTTAAGACTTAGTTCAACTTTGAACTTTTCTACAATCCTTCCCGGAAAGTAGACCCCTTGTTTTCAAGGTTTCTCTTCAACTTGGTTGAAGCTCTCTTTCCTTCACACGGGTAAGTGTTGGATTGATGTCTTGAATGTAGGCTTGAGGATTGAGATTGTTTCGATTTTTCTAATGTCTTGTATATCTCACGTATGTGTCATTCATGCATCCTTTTTCTCAACCAAACTCCTCACCTTTATAGTGAACTTTCAAAAATTTGCCCGTTGAAGAGATATGCTTGTTTTTGAAAGTCACTTTGCGTCGTTGGCTTGCGATTCTTGGAATTGCCGTTTCCTCGTATGAATTATTCTTTTCACCTTTTCGAGTTAAACACGGTGTAGTCTTCCCATGTTCATTCCTTTTGCACGCTTCGGATGAGCACTCCAAGAAAGGTTGTATGGAGATATTACTTGTTTAAGTAAATCTCTTGATTTACTCTGCAACCAGCGCTTTTTTTCTTATCTCGACTTATCTGCATTTCCTTGCTTTCCTTGGTGACTTAGAGTCGGCTTCCAATCATGGATGACTCTTGTCACTTCAACTTGAGACTTGGCTTTTCTTGAGTTGACTTGACTTGATGCTCCACTCACCGCATCTCACCGTTCTTCAAGATAGTGTTCCGTCTACTCTTCTTTCATACTCAAATTGTCTCACGCGATCTTCCTTCCAGTCTTGATTGTCTTCTTGCATGTTAGGGCGTAGGTCTTGACTTGGCTTGGCTTGGCTTGATTCATTACAATGCATTTTACAACAAGAATTGGGTGCTAACTTTCTATTCTAAGTTTTACATGGCATTCATCAAAATCTAAACAATAAAGTTCCTAACAATTTCCCTTTTTGATGATGCCAAAACTTAAATCATACAAATATGCAAATAACAAAGATACATCTGAGATAGTGTATTGACATAGAATGTATGTATGCGCGAGAATCAATATTTTTATTGATCATATCATTCTTGTACTTAACACAATCATGCATTACGGTGTATCGTAGTATATAAATTGTCTTCACAAAAAATTTATAACTTTATTACGAGAGAAGACTTACATTGTATGTATTTACATAATAAAATATATGAAGGGTTGGGCAACAACACTTCATCTCCTTCATCTCCTTCTTTCATCTTGATCAAGATCTTCTTCTTTCTTCTCTTTTTCTCGTAAACCGCCTTTTTTCTTCTCATATGCCTTCCCCGCGACTTCATCTTTCCTTAGTCTTTCTGTCTCTCTTGCCGCCATTGAGTTTGTCTTTTGTTTTCTTCTTCTATTCTCTTTGCATACTCGGCGTTAGTTTTAGTCACTCGCAAATTTGCCACTTGGTCAAGCCCGAGTAGATCCCTCCTTTCTTTCCGGGATCTACGTATTCGATATTCTTGGGCGGAGGCCTGGAGTCCAAGCTTCTTCCTCCACTCCGCTTCTTCCTCTACCTGGGCGTATCTTTGTCTTGGGTCTTTCTTCTTCCCGGTGATTGACTAGCGAGTGACCCGGAGTGTGACTTAGGAAGTCTCATTTGTCTGTCGGCTTCTTCACACAATGATGAGACCCTTTTCCCAAGACTGAGTCCCAAGCTTGAGCCATGGACATATTTGCAAAATATCCTTGATTCGAAGTGTTTTGAATTCGTCAATAATCGACGCTCTGTCCCGACATCTACGAAATGGCATACGTGTCTCTGTCAACCGGAATGCCTCCATGTTCTTTCAAGATGTTCATCACCCCGACATCCATTCTTCCTTCCACTTCCTTCATCCTGCTTCAATTTCTTTTCTCTTCTCGGCCATGATAGATCTGTTGAGTCTTGGAGTGGCAGAGTCACGGGGAGTTTTTGCTTATAATGTCACCGTGTGGGACCTGTTGGGGGTTTGTGCAATCATCAAGGTCATATCTTTTGATCCTTCCCCCTCGTGATTTTCCTTTCTTTAGTTTCAAAATTTCCTCACCGATTTTCCCTTCTCAATTTCTTTTCTCATTCTCTCTTTCCTTTCTTTTCCGACAGGATTTTGTTGCTTTAAGGTATTCCTCTTCCCCCTTTTTGGCATCATCAAAGGATAGAGAACCCGAGAACATCTTTGGCAAGCATGAATTCGAGTCTTGATGGTTGAATTACGCTTCAAGTCTCACTGCGTTGTATGCGGACGAATTGAACCAGTAGCGTTGGATTCTGCTGAAATCGAAATCTTCATCTCGGCCATGAGAAGGCTGAATTTTCTTGTCATGTGTTCTTCCAAATGTTGTATATCATTTGCATTACGCTCACGCAGCGAACTTGATCTCGGCAGTGTGAGCTTCATGCATATGCTCAATGTGTTCCTCGACCGTTTCGTATCAACATTCTCGACTCTCCACACCGACTTGTTGAACAAGGTTAAAGTATCTCACCTATTCCACACGCATTGATTCTTTCTTTGTTGCCACCATTCCCTTATTCGAATTATGCCTCTTAAGTCACGGTGTAAGGGTGGCATCTCTGTTGTCCAATCGCATGTCCAAAGAGGCTGATGCCTCTCCATCTTTTCAACTTGACCAAAGTGCCTTGAACACTTCGTCGCTTGTTGATTAACTTTTGCATCGATGGCCATCATACGTCGAAATCAAAATCGGTTGAACAATGGTGCCTGAGTGAAAAAGCAGGAGGCTGATGCGTGATAACGTGCTTGCTCGTTTTCGACTCTTCGTGGAGTTACGTATCTCCAGTGAGAAAGGGAAAGATTCTACAAAAGATTCATCACCGCCGACCGGGATCTGCATTCGATGATGAGCGGTGCGCGTGAAGTTCTTTTGGGAATCGATCCAGTGTAGCTTGAGGAGCCGGAGCGATGGTTTTAGTTGTTGGGTTTGGTTGTGAAATAGACCCGACTTGCTTGAGCACCAGCTTTTCTTAAACCGTTGGTCTCGGTGATTTTTCCTTTTCATTGACTTATCCTCGGCCTTATCGGCGTCATCGGACGATGATGAGATTTCTAGAGGTGGCTCATCATCAAAGTTAAAAGTTTGTGAGTAGTCTTTGGATCGGACTTACTCGTTTGGAACACCCGCACCGTTGAGTCTTTTGGATTTGTCGTGGGGGATGACTCGGCTTCTTCTTCGTCTTGATCCCGAAAAGTGACATCGGGGTTGTCCGGGAATCATGAAGTGCACCGATCTCCTTCTCGGATGAGTCAATGATTGCGGGAGGATGTTCTCTACTTGACCTCTTTACCCCGGACATCTCAACCTCCCGTGGGCCTTCATTTCCTCCAGGCGGTCTCTCTTCTGCGAGGCACTGTCCTCCTTTTCGGCGTGTCGGTATGTCTTAGGGTCTTCTACGATGGCATCCATTGGAGTCTCAACCCCATGGATTGCACTTTCATCGCCAGTGTTAACTCCCGATCCCCCTCATCACGTGCCTCGATTGCATCGGCGGCGTCATTAGCGCCAGGCGGTTGGCATCTCGGTGAGACAGTCTCAATCGTATGCGAGCTTCGTTGATGGCAACTTGCATTCTTCTTGTGATTGTAATTTCTCTTCTTTGCCTCCTTGCTTCTTTGTGGAGTCATCTGCACATCCTCAGGCCTTGCTGCGGTGGAGGGAGTTTCCCCTCGTAGGCACACCAGTGAGTGACTTGAAGTGGGGTCACTCGTCTCCGGACTCATTGTTGCAATTGATGGTTCGGCCGTTGGGGCGGTGGTAGCACACCTTTAATAGGGGTTGGCTCATTTGGGGTCCCCATTAGCCCGGTTTCATCGCCATTTCCCTTATTGCATTCGTTAGTGGTGGGGAAGTGGTAGCGAAAACATCGGTGGCTATTTCTTTGAACCACTCCCATTGGATCGATTTCAGTGCGTTCGGAGGACTCTCTGGTCCCTCCATCGGTCTTTGCTCGTGAAGGATTCTTGATTCATGCGATGCTTCATTTGTAACTCTTACGTACGGCGGACATTCTCAGTTCCTCGTTACTTTCGGAGAAGACATCAAGAAGAGGATGGAAGTGTTCGTGGTGCGGGAGATAGGGCGGATGCTTGACTTTTCACGTCTTGCTTGACTTGCTTTGCTCTCTCCCTGTCCTTGTAGATTTGCGGGATGTCTAGCGGTTGTCCTCATCAAGTCTTTGGGAGCACGATAGTTAGTCGAGGAAATTTAGAAGTTCCTCTTCTTCTTCTATGAACTCGGGCCGTTGGAACTGTTCCTTGACTTGCTAAACTTCCATTTTCTCCACTCACGCAGGCGATTTTGGATGTCGGGTAAGGTGGAGATAGGATCATTACATCACTTCTCTGCTTTGGTTCGTCTTGTGCTTGGTTGTGTGAGCTAAATGTTGTGTCTTGAGTTGCCTCTCTGTTTGTCGCCTCCAATGAGACTTGGGTTTTTCAACAACTACATCTAGAGACTTTACTTCTCCGGTGTCTCTGTATTTGTCTTTGCTTTGAATAATCGACTCACCGGGTTTCTCTTGTTCGATGCCTTGACGAGTCTTCTTCCCGTCTCTGGTTTGTACCGGGGAATTTACTGTTCGGGTGGTGTCCTCTCGAGTCTTGGGCGGGGGCGTCTTGGTGTTTGTTTCGGAGGAGCCGCCGTGCAGGCTTCGATTCTCCTCCTTTTGACGATCGGAGAAGGCATTTGTGAGTCCTTCTCGACCGCTGCTGCGAGGGGCGGGTGACACGAGCTGGGGGGTAGGTGACTCTGCTGCGGGCGGGGAAGCATGTTTGGTTTTCTTTCTTTGCGGCGGCAAGCAGATCTTCTTAGCGGCTGCGAGGGCGACTTTTCTTCTTGGGGAGAGGAAGCGGTGTATCTTCGGGTCACCGATTCCCCTCACCGGTGTCGCTCTCTTGGCATAAGCTCGCTTCAGAGCACCGGAGAGGTTAGCTCTGAACATCCTCTTGTTGACATGGAAAGCCTTCCCATGTCTAAGAGGTTCCTTTCACCTCCCGATGGCCGGCCAATCACTAGGCCATATCCTGAGGATCCTCCAAATGTGCCATCTTCTTTGAAGGACTTGTTCCCCACGTTAAGCGGAGTCTGCTGTAGATAAACCCGGCCAGTTTATCTTCTTTTCTTCGATGATTACGGCCATCACAACTTGACTTTGCCTTTGATAGTTGGTCAAAGCTGCCAAATTTGATGTCGATACATTTGGCAACTATGTCCAACAATTTGTGATAATCCTCCTTCAGGCAGTCTCTTGTTTGCTGTGTATATAATTTTATCGGCAAAGTCGGACTTGGCTATTTCTTTCCATGCATCAGCCAAGTTTACATCTTTCCTTAATTTCGATTTGCTCCTTCTGCGGGTAGTGAGCAATATTCACCAAATCCTTGGCGGTGATAGTCAGTTGCTTCCCGTGAACGGATGACTTGATTCCTTCGTCGTGAATCTCGGCATTCACGTAGAATGTCGACCTCTCCACATAGGTCATAGGATATTCAGCGTTAGAAACGGTTTTAGTCCGGGCGTTTCCAACTTTTCCGCGATTTTCTTTACCAGGTGTCGTCGGACCCCTGCTTCACCATTCCGTCGAAATCCACCGTCGAACCGGTGTGGATTTGCTTTCCTAACTTAGTAAAGTCGTAAGTTGGTGCCATTTCTCGAATTATATCAAGAAAAGTCTCGAGAAATTGATTTGAATTTGATAGGGTTTCGAGAGTAGTTTGCCTTTGCTTTTGAGAGAAAAAGATGAACAGTTTTAGAAGTGTGAGAGAAAACGGGCGAAAATGGTTTAAATATGGTTTATGAAAGGGCGTGCAGACGGTTTTGAATTGTGATCGAAATCAACGGCTTGGATTTCGCACGCCTATTGAGCATTTCACGTCTCGTATTTAATGCGGCGACATTTATATCCAATCATAAGCTTAGTGTGCGGCTTTATGTCTGTACACATCATCATTATCTTTGACGTGTTCCTTAAAACATTCCCCGCTAAGTCAAAACATTTGCGTTTTTGTCACTTTGCTCATAAGTTATTCAAATTATCTCTTAGGTGATTTAACTCTACTCCTCATGATTCTCTTGGTGACTCAGCTATCAGTGACTCGGTGTAGTTGTCTTTCCGTCTGGTGATTTCTTGAGTTGATTTTTGTTTTCAGCTCTTTTTCACTTCTTTTCTGTTCTAATGCTCTTCTTTGATTTGTCTGAGTGTCATGCTTGAGTTCTTCAAATCTTGACTCACATAATGGTTTTGTGAAGATGTCAGCTAGTTGTTTATCGATTGAGATGTATTCCAAGATAATGTCCTTCTTTTCAACATGATCTCTTATGAAATGATATCTGACATCTATATGTTTTGTTCTTGAGTGCAACACAGGATTTTGAGTGATTGCAATGGCACTTGTGTTATCACACATGATTGGAATTTCTTTTTCTTCAACTTCATAGTCTCTCATGTTGTCTCATCCATAGGACTTGGGCACAACAATTGTTGCCCGCAATGTTCTGCCTCAGCTGTAGAGGTGGCTATTGAGTTTTGCTTCTTGCTAAACCAGGAAATTAGTCTTTTCTAGCATTTGACAGTGCACGAAGTGCTTTTCTGTCCACTCTGCATCCGAGCGTAGTCGAGTCTGAATAGCCATTAGTCGAATCCACCTTCCTTTGGATACCATAGGCCTACTTCTTGGCTTCCTTTCAAGTATCTCGGTATTCTTTTAGCTTTGTCATATGGCTCTCTTTTGGAGCAGATTGAAATCTTGCACATACACCTACAAAAAGGTGATGTCCGCTCTTCTTTGTGAGATAGAAGCGATGATCCAATAAGTGCTCACGTATCTTGTTTGATCTACGAGCTTGCCATCTGCATCCATGTCCATTTTGACGATGTGTTCATTGGTATTTTTACTGAAGACTTCTCTTCCATACCAAACTTCTTCATTAAATCTCTGGTATATTTTGTTTGACTTACGAAGGTTCCATCCTTCAATTTGTTTCACTTGAAGTCGAGGAAAAATGTCGATTCTCCCCATCATGCTCATTTCAAATTTGCTTTGCATGAGGTTTGAGAATTTTTCACCATGACTCTTTGTTAGTGGATCCAAAAATGATGTCATCCACATATATTTGAACAAGCGGTATACTCTTCTTGTCTTGAATTAAAAAAGTGTTCTATCTACTTTTCCTTTTGTGAATCCATTCTCGATTAGGAATTGTGACGGGGTATCATACCATGCTCTGGGTGCTGTTTCAATCCATACGGGGCTTTCTTGAGTTTGTATACCTTGTCTCCAAGAGTCTTACTGCTCAAATCCTGGAGGTTGTTCAACATATACTTCTTCTTCCAATAAACCGTTTAGAAATGCACTTTTTACATCCATCGATATACAATGAAATTCTTGTGAGTGCATAGGCAAAAACATCCTTATAGCTTCCAATCTTGCTCACGAGGGCAAATGTTTCATCAAAATCTATCCCTTCTTCTTGACAATATCCTTTGGCTACGATCTTGCTTTGTTTCTTACCCACGTAACCTTCCCGTTCATCTTATTTACGAATACCCATTTGGTTCCATAACATTTTGATGTATGGGTCTTTGCACTAGTTCTCATACTTTATTTCTCTCAAACTGATTGACTCTTCTTGCATAGCTTGAATCGATGTGTGTCATCCAATGCTTGTGACACATCTTTTGGCTCTATTGCGAGATGAAGCATGTGAACATAGCTTCTTGTTGAGTTACGGATCTTGTTTTGACACCTTCTCTTATATCTCCAATGACAAGTTACGGTGGATGGTCTCTCGGCCATCTTACATCGAGTTGGAGTAAGTTAGGCTGGATTGATCGACTTGCGGTTGTGTTCTTTGTGGTCGGCTCTCTCGTAATCAACTTACCAGTAAATTTTCAGTTCTTTTGAGATTCAGCTATCTCATCTTCTTCGAATTGATAATCCCGGCTTCAACTTGAAAGATAGGGACTCTTACGTATGGTTGGATGATTGACTTATCGATTGACTCTTCAATGTCTTCTCCATTTACTTTTGGCTCATCGAATACTACATGAATGGATTCTTCAGTAACCATAGTTCTTTTATTGAGTATTACGTAGGCTTTACTTTCAAAGTATCTGAAGATACCTTCATCGTCGGCCTTAGCATCAAAAGCCTTTAGGTTGTCTTTGCCATTGTTGTGGATGAAGCATTTACATCCAAATATCCTGAAATATGCAACATTTGGTTTTCTTCCGATCCGGATCTCATAGGGAGTCTTTGTTAGGTTTGTCTATTTATCATACATCTGTTTTGGGTGTAGCAAGTTTGTGTTAATTGCTTGACCCAAAATCTTTTTAGTAACCCTTCGGTAACATGGTCCTTCTTTTTTTTCGAGGGTTACCTTCTTTCTGCAACTCCATTCTGTTTGTGGAGTCCTTTGCTGATAATTCATGACCAATGCCATTCTCAACACAATCTTTGAGTTATTATTCCATTGACAAACTCGGTTCCTCTATCGATCTTATTTTGATAATGGTTTGACTCTTCTCATTTTGAATTCTCTTCATCGAGATGTGGTAGTTTTTGTAGAGTTTCTTTCTTCTTGCACATGAATATTGTCCATGTATATCTTGAGTAATCATCTACTACCACCAAGGTGTATTTCTTTCCACTTATGCTTCTTTGGTTCCACTTTGGGCCAAATAGATCCATATGAAGTAGATGCATATTCTTGTTGAGGATGGGCATGTCTTTTCTTTGAATGACGACTTGATTTGTTTTCCTTCGACATGCATCACATATACTTTCCTTCTTGTATCTTTGAGTGCGGAAGTCCTTCTACAAGATGACTTCTTGCCAACTTGTTAATTGTTTTGAAATTCAGGTGACTCGGCTTTTTTGTGCCCACGGCTTGACTTGATTCAATTTGTGCTCTTTTTGCTAGTAGACAGTCTTTGGGTGTTGCGATTGACCAATCCACTACATACATATTTTTAATCTATTTCCTTGCAAAGACAACTTCATTTGATTCAATATCTTTGATTTGGCATATTCCCATGTTGAATCCAACATTGTAGCCCTTGTCACGCAGTGTGATGATACTCGATAAATTGAAGTTGAGTCCTTCAACATATGCAACATCTGTGATTTCTAATCCATTCCTCTTGATGGATCGATGCCTCTTATTTCACCAGGAGCTTCATTTCCCCCAAATATGACTTTTGCTCCTTTGACTTCCTTGAATTTTGACAGATTTCTCTTATTTCTGTCATATGTCCGGAACGACCACTATCCGTGTACCAGGTTCCTTGGCACTCGATTGTTCCTTGAACCTGCAATCAAGGAAATTAAGTTTTAGGTACCCATACTTGTCTGGGTCTGAGGGGTTAAATTGTAAGATGATCCAACCAACCTATAGCCAAATGATTTGACTCTGAGGGGTTGCCATCTATCGATGCCATAATCATAATTAATTAAGCAAATTGCTTGGGGTTCTAGGTTCATACAAGCTGTCTCTTTTGTCTGTATGCTGCATATGTGTTTTAGCAATTGCCTTCCTAGGGTAATTGTGGTGCTTTTGAGTGTAGTGCCTGGGTGCATGTGTGTCTTTGATGAAAGCTCTCAAACTTTTGGAATGGCCTTTGTTGAGTTCTAGGCCTTTGCCACTTGGCTTATATTCCATAAGTCTATCTTTGATGGTTCACATTATTCCAATCGGCTTGGCTTGGATATTTTCTACCATTCCCATCATATGTGTTTCTTTTATGGATTTTAAGGATTTTTGGTAGCTCTTTTTCTTCTTTCTGAGTATTTTCTTTGGAGTTTCTTTGAGGACTTGGTGAATTTCTTCTCACTTTGTCCTTCCAAAGACACTCAACTCAATGCTTTTCCTTTTCCTTTGTAACCGGGGCCAGTTTGCTTAGTATTGTGCTTTGGAGTGAAAGTGTGTGCAATATTTAGAGTTTTGGATTTCTCGGACTCTTCATGACTTGAAGATCCTTTTTCCAAAATTACTCTTGAGGTTTGACATGGCACAAAGGAATTAAATCTAAGCTGTCTTGTCTCCACATTCTCTTTGACTCATAATAAGATCATCCAATGATTTAGATGCCTTAGTGAATGAGGCAATAACATTTTTGAGGTCATTCTCCATCTTTTCTATAGCGGCGATTTACTGCTACTAATTTAGCATTTTCGGACTTTAAACTTTCATTTTCAATAGCTATTTGACTTAGAGTACTCGGCTCCTTAGTCGACTTTGAGTTTTGACCTTTAAGTAGGCTGTTTTCCTCATTCAATAGTGTGTGTGAGGATTTAATGTGCTCAAAATCTTTCATCATTTTGCCTAATGAATCATAAAGATCGAGTAGGTGATGAAGTGTGTGTGTCACGATCACATCACAAGTGTCGAGCTTGTTAAATTAGATTGTACCTCATCTTCTTGATCTTGTTCTTTGGCCATTAAACAGGATCAAGGCTTCTTCTTCGAGTCACTCGAGTAGTCGAACTTCAGCTTTGCTCTGCAATCAAATTTGTCTCTCTTGACTTTTTTTAAATGATCTCTGCGACCATCATTGCCTTTTTCTTTTCTTGTCTTTTTCTCTCTCAAGACCTTTCTTTCTTCTTCATTCTGTCTTGTTGACTACGAGGATATGAGCGATCAATGGCATAGTGACCTGGTTGTCTACAATTCCAACATAGATATTCAGCCTTTTGATCGACTCTTTTCTACTCTTGAGTTATCGATCCTTTGATACTCAATTTGTTGATGATCTGTTCTCTTGGTTGGCCTATCATCCCTTGATTTGGAGGGAGTTTTAGTGTCTTCGGAAGATTCACCCTTTCCTCTCTTGTAGTTCTTGTTAAAGAACTTGTTAAATCTTTTAACCATCGGGCTTTATTTCTTACGTGTCAATTGCTTCTTTGACCTCGGCTCTCTTCCCATCTTTGACAATTAGAGCAGTTGCTTTGGGTGCATTTGTCTCTCTCTTCCTCGTCTTTTCTTCTCGGCTCAAACTCATAGGCTTTGAGGTCCGAGAATAGTTCATGGTTGGATGTCTTTGATAGGTCCATGGAATGTCTCGGTGCCATGACCTTCATTTCCCATTCAATGGAAGACTTTTTAGGATATTCATACACATTTCATTCGTGTATATTCCTTTCCAAGTGTAAACGACTCATTTGTGATTTACGTAAACCGAGCATCCAGTTGATCCGGATTCTCTCCCGAGATCATTTTGAAATTTTCAAACTTAAATCGTACATTCTTGATAATTTGTTTTCTTTGATTTGCTCACGAGCCTTCACAAATCAATGTCGACTCCCGATTTCTTTAGCCGTTTTGCATGATTTGACTTTGTTGAACATGGCTTTGTCAAGGTTTTGTAGAGGATGTCCTTGGCTACATTATCCAGGTTGTATCTTTTTCTGTCATCATTTGTCCACTCGGTTCTTGGTTTTCAACCATGACCGTGCAGGAGCAACATCTTCTTCTCCTTCACCGCAACTCTTCGTGCAGTTTTGTGTTCACCTTTAATATTTGTAGAGGCCCATCTTCTATCACTATCCACATCTCATCATGTAATCTTTGATAGATGAGCTGCATACGAATTTTCCAATCATCAAATTCTTCAATGGTGAACATAGGGATGCGTGTTAGATTTGCTTCCATGATAATGACTTTTAATAAAAAGAGTTTTGAAAGTTTAAGTACTAAAGCGGACTTTGAAAAATTTGGAGATCTAGTTCATAACCGGTCGGAGGGTTCAATGAACCAACCGCTCACGATACCACTTGTAGGTCCCCGAGGGGTGTAAGTGTAAGGTTTAGAAGGGGGTTGAATAAACCTTACCAAATTTTCGATTTAGTCCTTTTAAATCTCTGAGTTAATTCTACACAATTTGTGTCCTTGATGGACATCGAATTAGTCACTCAAGAGAGTTAATCTTTCAACGATTCGGAGTTGTTGATGGAGTAACTTTCAATTTGTTGGCTACAATTTAACTTCACCATTTGTGGTTTTATTTTCAGTGGAAGACTTAACACCCTTAAGTTTGATTAAACAAAATATTAGAGCTTGATTTAGTACTTGTAAATTATCAAATGGATAGCAAAATTATCGGAGATATAAGCAATTAAAAGTGCGAGAATTTAAATCTTTGAAATGTAAATGACACAAGAAAGTTTTTATAGAGGTTCGAAGATGGGGTAATTCTTTCTACTCCTCTTTCTCCAACTCCTGGAGGAATCCACTAAGTAATGATCGGTTTACAAAGTGGTAACATCCGGATACAAGTCTTGATCACAACAAAACTTGATCCTTTGGGACTCGATGCGAGACGCCTTGATCACTCACCGGCTTCTCGTTTGACTCAACTTCTTCACAGGCGCTTTGCACTTGCTACTCTGACTCACTTGCTCAAGCTCTTTGGATTTGATCACGAAGCCCTCCAAATGCTTAAGACTTAGTTCAACTTTGAACTTTTCTACAATCCTTCCCGGAAAGTAGACCCCTTGTTTTCAAAGGTTTCCTCTTCAACTGGTTGAAGCTCTCTTTCCTTCACGGGTAAGTGTTGGATTGATGTACTTGAATGTAGGCTTGAGGATTGAGATTGTTTCATTTTTCTAATGTGCTTGTATATCTCACGTATGTGTCATTCATGCATCCTTTTTCTCAACCAAACTCCTCGGCCTTTTATAGTGAACTTTCAAAAATTTGCCCGTTGAAGAAATAGACTTGTTTTTGAAAGTCACTTTGCGATCGTTGGCTTGCGTTCTTGGAATTGCCGTTTCCTCGTATGAATTATTCTTTTCACCTTTTGAGTTCGACACGGTGTAGTGCTTCCCATTGGTTCATTCCTTTTGCACGCTTAAGGGTGAGCACTCCAAGAAAGGTTGTATGGAGATATTACTTGTTTAAGTAAATCTCTTGATTTACGTGCAACCTTGCGGTTCTTTTCGATTATCTCGACTTGATGCATTTCCTTGCTTTCCCCAGGTGACTTAGAGTCGACTTCCAATCATGGATGACTCTTCCGTCACTTCAACTTGAGACTTGCTTTTCTTGAGTTGACTTGATCGTGATGCTCCACTCACCGCATCTCACCGCTTCTTCTTGATAGTGTTCCCGTCTACTCTTCTTTTGCCATACTCAACTGTCTCACAAAGTGAGTCTTCCTTCCGATCTTGATTGTCTTCTTGCATGTTAGGGCGTAGTGTCTTGACTACTTGGCCAGCTCTATTCATTACAATGCATTTTACAACAAGAATTGGGGTGCCAACTTTCTATTCTAAGTTTTACATGGCATTCATCAAAATCTAAACAATAAAGTTCCTAACACACACACACACACACATATATATATATATATATATATATATATAGGGAGGGGATCTTGTGAGACCACCCTCATAGGTTAGTCCATAAGACTAAATCTACACCATCCAAATAGTAAATCAATGGCCAATATATATTACAATATATACGACATTTCATAAGTAAGTATACAACAGAAGGGATAAAATAGGAATCCAGAAAATTAAATATAGTAACCGCTTCCTAAAAATTAGGGACTTGATTTTGTGTTGATCACGTCCCCATAATCAAGCGATTCACCTTTCCTTTCACTCCCTTCCCATTCGAACCTGCAAATTATTCAAATATGGCAACAAAATCGTGCAACAATTAATGAAAAGTATACAATTACACTAAACTAACTATACATTAAAATATTACTAAGTATACATAAACAATTAACTAAGTATACAATTACACTAAACTACTTGTACATTAAAACTTTACTAAGTATACAGAAACATTTAACTAAGTATACAATTACATTGAACTAACTATACATTAAAATAATACTAAGTATACAGAAACATTTAACTAAGTATACAATTACACTGAATTACTTATATAACTAAGTATACAATTCCATTGAACTAAGTATACAAATCTACATAACTAAGTATACAAATTCACTAAACTACTTATTAAACTACTTACTAAACTACTTATATAACTAAGAATACGATTCCACTGAACCAAGTATACAAATCCACTGAACTAAATATACAATAAAACATGACTAAGTATACAAGTTCACTGAACTAAGTATACAATAAAACGATTGTTCACAAATATGACGGAAAAAGTATCAATTTTGAAAAAAAAACGCTTGAAGTTGATGATTTTCCTCCCTAAAAATCGGAGTAATCAAAAGGTAGGATTATGTTTCCTTAAAAATAGCTAATAACCGTCAATTAACATAATTAATTAAATATAAAAGTACAATTATACCCTTATATGCCTAAATTAACTAAAATGGTCTACACCATCCAAAATATTAAATCAAGAGTCCATAAGTGCTCTTATGGACTAACTTAAAAGGATTGGTCTCATTTGAACCAATCCTTATATATATATATATATATATATAATATCCATTAAGTTAAATAGCAAGAATCATATTAAACATCACATATATAGTTCAAAATAAAAAATAAAAATAATTGTTCTCCAAATCATTAATAATTTAAAAAATAAACTAAAACGTTTCTTTAAATTCTACAAATTGCACCAATTAATAACGAAATATATAAACAAAAAACTCTATAGCTGAGTTCATCAAGAAAATACTACAATATTTACGGCTGGCTAGCTCGCAAAAATCATGCTCGCAATTGGACATCAATGCTTCTTCTTCCTCCTATGCAAAAACAAACCAATTAGAGATCAATGTATATTTTTAATCATGCAAAACATACTAATATACTAGTGAAATTTAAGAAAATAGGACTTACATATGTCATAATGGGCTTCTTGATCCCATGAAGTTGACGAAGCCAATCTGCTCCACAAATCAGAACTTGAACCAAATCAGAAGATAACTTAGCACGAAAAGGATCTAAAACTCGGGTCCCCGCACTACATGTAGCCTCTGATGCCATTGTGCTAATAGGAATAGCTAAAACATCACGAGCCAACTTAGATAAAATATTGAATTTTAACTCATGAGATTTCCACCAAGCTAAGGCATCAAACTCAGAGGCTACTTCCCCATCCCGATACCTGAAAACCCCTTCCTCTAAGTAAATGTCCAACTCGGACTTCACAAGAATATCATCTTGAACGGTGTTCAAATACTGATCAAACATAAACAAACCAGAAGGTATTATTTTTCCTTTAGATATGGAGCCTGTAGAAGAAACAGAAAGACCCTTATCTGACATGGAAGAGCTATCTTTTTGAATCTTCATACGATCAACTTGAACATACTCACAGAACAGATCATATAATGCATTTGTTTAGTTTGCTTCAATTAGAGTCATTAGCTAAATAAACTAATAGGTATTAGGGTTATATGATACTTTTTTGTATTTATTTTAAAGACCCTATATTTACCTTTTTTTATAATTGCCCTAATAAATCTAAAACTCTAAATAAAGACCCACTACATTATTAGTTAAAAAAAACCTGCACATTATAAATTTTTACTAGTGATTTGCATGAATATATATATATATATATATATTTATATATATATTTATATATATTTATATAAACATCTATAATATTATTCGAATATTCTTTCGAATACTCGAATTGAATATAATGATATTCATATTCTGATCCTCTTAATATACGAATCTAAATAAATATTCTTATTTGGATTCGTATTCTAATTTTTCGAATTCGAATATTAATATACGAATTCGGATACCGAATCGAATCAAAAAGATTCGCTTCTTTTACACCCCTACTAGTTCGGAGTCTCTCATTATTTCCCTTTTGTCCTTAAATACGGTTTACTGAAACCGCCAACCAGTTCCTTTTCCCTTTACAAAACACACATGGAGGAGCATATACATATAGGCGTTGATTGTATATACACATACATCTTTTTTTTCCAATTTTTGTTTTCAAGTTGATTATTGAATAATTCACCCCCGTGGATTTTTTTACCCGTTTATTGAGTTTCTTCAGGTACGATCTCCCTCATTCTCTACCGTGTCCAGTGTAGTAAAAGCTGTAAGGCGCACTCGAGGCGACCAGGTCCTATATCGCCCGAGGCGCGAGGCGACAAAAAGGCGATCGCCTGACTCGAGCAAGGCGCACAATTTTATAAATATCATCTATATGACAATAAGACTATAATATTTTCAAATGATCAAAAATATAATCATTTCAATATAAAATTAGACCATATGCACCAACAAAGACAAACATAATGATTCATTAGCCAAACAACAACAAAAGCATCAAAGATTTTTCATAATCCATGAGATGAGGGATAATGCAAATGCAAATGCAAAATATAAAACACACAGTCAGATTGTCACAATCCACAAACATCAAACTCATAACCATCTCCTCAATATCTTCATCCTCCATGTCATCATCAATATCATAAAAGTCCGGCTGCTCCGGCAACTTGTCATAATTATCCTTCTCATTTTTTTTGGTATTCATGTATTCAGCAAGCTCGTTTCTCACGTTTTTGGGACATTTCAAACAGCTCTTTGTATCTCTACTACCTCCAATTTGATGTAGTTTTGCTCTATGGATACCCGCTTTTGTTTCTTTCCCACAAAACATGCATGTTACGGCATTTTTATCATTTTGATTTTGTAAATAATTATACTTCCAACCCGGGTCTCTTTTAGTCGAACTAAGTGAACCAATTTGTGCAGTCCCATTTCCAGTAGCACTCCCACCGCTTTTGGGTATAATGATATTTTTGTTTGTATCCAATTCCTACCTGCATTGTTGTGAAATGACGTAATCTGTTTTCCCTTTTCTTTTGTTTCTGCCTTTCAATCTTTACTTGTATATGTTTGGGTCTGTATGCTTTGCTGTTTTCCACGTGCGTGTGAGTTTTCCGTTGTCCACCTGTGTGCTGTTTGTGCATTTTACGCTTGTAAACATCCGGCGAAGAGAGTTTCTGGGTGCGAGGTGATTTTGTGTCATTTTAGTTATTGAAAGACGTTGAGAATTAAGTGATATTGAATTGTTGGATTAAGTTTCGTAAAATTAATCATGTTCAATCTGCTACACAAGCTTCAAAGGCAGGTGTAATCTGATATCATCGATTTTTTATTGTTCTTTTTTTTTTTTTTTTGATTGGCATATTCATAACTCTTGAAGCTTATTTACAGGGTTAATAAGTGGCTAGATATCATTTACTCGCTATGCATGACATTTAGAAGATTGTGTTAGTTGTGTTATAGTGCTTTGAAAACCTTGTTTATTGTCGTACTTTTATTGTGTTATGTAGTTTTCCATGTAATTAAGTAATGAATTAATAAGGATGTTTATGCATTGAAGATTTGAAGTGTCGTTTTTACCTTGGTGGCATTATATTTCTGTTTTATTTCATTTGCTTATATATGATCATTTGTCCCCTTCTATTCTAGGATATTCTGCCGTCAATTTCAGGGTAATAATGTTTTTATGGGGTGCTTGCTGCTGAGGTTTCTCTACGTATCTGATGAATCTCAGAGTAACAGGGTAATAGACTATGAAAGAATGATCATCTCCATTTGCTTGACAATTGTATTGTGGAACCAAGCTAACTGATGCAGAAAACAAGAATAATGCTAAAGTACCTGTTTATGCTCGAGATGTTTCAAGTTTGAGTTTATCTGGTACTATATTTAAGAAAGGGAAGAAGAAAGACAAGCTCCATGAGGTCGGTGATTGTTGTGTGGCTGAAGTGCCTTTGCATGATTGAAGTGGGCCAAAAAGTGGGTGATGTCTCTTGTTTTAGTGATGCTTCCATGATTACCACTGTAAAACCACATGTAATGACGCTGAGATGAATCGTTGTTCTGGGCGTGTTGCTGCAAATGTGTCCTCAAACTCTCAGGTCTGTGGCACGTTGGTTCCTTGCAGCAATGGGAGAAAATTCCCCAAATGGTTTAGAGCGAAGGAAGGGAGCAATGGCAGGTCTAAAATCTTGGATTTGCCTGGCAAGAAAGATAAAGCGTCTAAAAAGAAGGGAAATAAAAACAGTGTAGGTGGTAAGCATCAAGTTAATGGTTAGGTTGGTGCTAGTGGTTTTCTTAACGGAGTGGAAAGCCTTGTGGCAGCAGGTAACAGTTGAAGCTTGTATATATATCCATGTACATGTTAGAATTGTGCCTCCCATGCAGATTACGGAAAAAGAGCAGAACTTAATATCACTATTGGTAAACATTAATTCCTGCCCTGGTTCCCTGTCTTGTACTTTATTTTTGCAATATGTGAAGACTGTAAAATTAGCTTCTTCATAATCTAATTACTCTTTTAGGAAATTAATCACCATCTGATCATGGAGAAACCAGAGCAGTTAGCGAGGAATTAAATGGACCAATCAACTGCCTGCAATTTTTATCTGATGGGGCGAGGCCCAAGGGAGCAATTTATGCCACCAAGGAATGCATGGGTGCTTTGCGACGAAACCAAAAATGGCAGCGGATATTGGCAACTCTTGCAGATCAAATTGAAGAAACTAACTGTTGATGGTAAATATTCACGATTAAAGTTGAGCTCCAAATATGAAATGACCATAATAATAAGTACATATTGCAATAAAGTAGGGCTATGAAGATATTGCCTATTTCATAGAGACTGCATAATATATATGCTCACAGATTTTGCCTATTTCTCTGAAGGTTTGCATATCTTTCTTGCTTGTCTGATGATGATGTTGGGCTATGAAGATATTGGCTTGGAATCTTCTAAGGAGTTCTTCCACTAGCAATTTTTTTGTTGAGTGCTGGATTAGGTTTGCTATGTTTTTTTAGGGGATTGGTTCTTTGTGATTATGGGATACAAACTGCAAAGTAAGAGTTTTTTGACAAAGGTCTGCTATAGTGCTATCAAAGACACAAGTATCCTCTGTATATTCAAAGAATTATGTACACCTACTCACTAGTATTTGCAAAGATCATGTAAAATTTTGAATGGGCTCCAAAGACTTATAAACACACAAGATTTTGGTTTCAGCCAATGTTTTGATCGTCATTCATGCTGCACGGGCAGCTGTCTACAAATCACAATGCTTTTATGCCTGTTTTGGATTTTTGGTACATCGCAAGTGCATGCCTGTGTCTGTGACTTTATTCTTGTTGAGACCTTGGCATTTATATTACACACAAACTCATGCTTTACGTGTTCATCTTTTAGTTTGCTAAATTCAACGTATTATCACCCTGAAAGTACGTTTATTTCTGTTTGTGCATAAAAAGGTAATGGTTTGCCATTGCAGGCTTCCATCAGATGGCAGAACCTCGAGTGTGTTCAGTGAACTTGTCCATCTGGTGAACTTTGTTCAAATCAACAGATGCACAAATTTTCCGGCTGTTCTTCTTTTATGTTGATTTTATTTTTGTTGTGTCAACACTCAACAATTTATTTTCAATACGTATATTTGCAGTTTCAAAAGCGCAAGTATGCTAAACTGTAGTGGTTCAAGTGTGGAAAGAAGGGTTATGGCCTTCAGGAACTTCAGAATATCTCTCAAGTGCAGTTCCTTATAGAATATGTTGGAGAGGTAACCTAGATTTGTATTTGCTTAAGACTTCAATCTGTCTGATATCTAAAGCATCACTCTTTCTTAATACCCTCAATTCTCTTGCCCCTTAATGAGGCAAAAAGTTGGTCCATTGTTTCATTGTACTCTTTGCACATTACACTTAGGTCTATTAATCCTCACCAACTGATTAGCAGGAAGTCTTTTCAGATCCATAAACCATTTTTTCTACCGAGGCTTTAGATTTCATGTGGATTTAGCCATGATATACGGCTGAAAAAACACTCGTTATGAAATTACTTTTCATAGCAGATACCAACTTTTGGACAGTGAACTGAGATTCAGTTTTTGCTTATTTATGATAATATGTTGATGTTTCCAGGTACTTTGATGTGCATGCTTATGAAGCAAGGCAAAGTGAGTATGCTTTGAACGGTCATAAACATTTTTACTTCATGACGTTGAACATGAGCGAGGTTTGTAATCATCTTTTGCCATTTGTGTAAAATTGAAAACTGTTTCCCTATCAAATATTTGAAGGTTGCACTAGTTCAATTTCTTATGATAATTTTCTTGCAGATCGTATTTCTTCTGGTTGTTGGCCTCAAATTAGTATCAGAACTTAGTACTGGTGACTTTGCTTTTTTTTTGTGTGTCAATATATTATGCCAAATGTCCTGGCTTGATTATTAAAGGAGTGTGCTTGATTGTTGCATTTTTTTACTGGTACAAGCATCCTTTGTTGACACTTACAGTTTGAAATTATCAGGCTGCATTGAAATGCTGCAGGCGTTTTGTCTTCTTTTTCTTATTTCTCTTGAGAAGGGCATCACATATTGGTAGCTACACAACATTGACTCTGGCAACCATGGGCTTCTCGAACTATTCTGAACTATTTTTTCATGTCATTTTACGTAACTTAATAATTTCAAGGTTGTATTAGAATTTTGGAACTATCCAATGGTTTCAAATCTTTGGATAATGAAATCTGGAAGGATTGCCTCAGTCCAGATTTTTCTTCAACTTGGGAACATCACTAATTGCCGTGAACTTTTACTCACATTCTATATATTTTTGTACAGTAGCCGCAAAATTTTGCATTATTTCTGTTTAAATTCATCAAAAATATCTGTCCTGCCAGGTGAAATTTTTAATACAACCTTTTTCTTTGAGAGCTTTTAATACGAACTTTCTGGTTGATGAGCTTACTGTAATATGTCCTGAAAACTATTTAGCTGATGCATGCCACCATCTCTAATGTGGAGCAAGAGTTTGTCTTTTTCATTTGAATAGTTGTGAACTTTTTCTCCAGCGCATTGAGATTGCATCCTCCTTACCCTGCCTACTCCTGTTTTGTGCTCATACCATGGTAAACACTGATAATTCTGACTTCTACTGGTGTAATGTAGAGACTATTTTCATATCACTTTCATTTCTGTATCCAGGTTACATCTGCTGTGAATGATCTGATCATTGTACATGACGTGATCTATGAAGATATGATAATCCGCCACCTTATTAGAGAGAGCTTGGGGCAATCTATAGCTTTTTTAACGAGAGAAGCACCGATTGGAATTTCAAGTGAATTAGCAAAAAAGAAAATGCATGCAACTTCCATAAATTTTCATTCTCACTCATCTGGGTCTCATGGTGACTCTCTCTCTCTCTCTCTGTGTTTTTGACTTCGAAATTTTTTCTTTGAGAAATCAGGTTACTTAACTGACTAATATTTTCTTTTACGATATAAATTGTGAAAAAGTTCAATTTGTTTTCAATCCAAGAAAACTAGAAAATATAGAATTAGCAGTTGGAACATAGGTACTTTGACAGGTAAAACTATAGAGTTAGTAGATATTATGAAAAGACGAAACATAGATATTATGTGTATCCAAGAGACTAAATGGGTAGGCGAGAAAGCTAAGACACTAGATACTACAGGTTATAAGCTTTGGTATAGTGGAAAGAATAGAACTAGGAATGGGGTGGGTATCATTGTAGATCCTCGCTTCATAGATCAAGTAGTAGGAGTAACTAGAAAAGGAGATAGAATCATAGCCCTTAAAATTGTAGTAGGTAACGAACTTATAAATATTGTTAGTGTATATGCACCTCAAGTAGGATTAGATGATGCTACTAAGGCTAAATTTTGGGAAGATTTAGAAACTCTAATGCAATCAATCCCTCAAAATGAAAAAGTCATCATAGGTGGAGACTTAAATGGACATGTGGGGAAGGATGATGAAGATTATGAAAGGGTCCATGGAGGATATGGCTTTAGCTCGCGTAACAATGAGGGTAGAACCATCCTAGACTTTGCAGTTGCTTATGATTTCATTATAGGTAATACCTTCTTTAAAAAAGAGACGAACATTTAATTACATTTAAAAGTGGTCCTAACAAATCACAAATTGACTACTTCCTAACCGTTAAAAAGCGATAGAAAAATATGCAAAGATTGCAAAGTAATACCTGGAGAAAGCCTCACCACCCAACATAGACTACTAGTTTTGGATATCAAACTTATTAACATACACTTAAAGAGAAAGAAAATTAACATACCGAGAATTAAGTGGTGGAACTTAAAGAATAAAGAAAAAAGAGATAGTTTTGTCAAATCTTTAGTAGAAACCATTGATTGGAAAGTAGAAGACAAAGCCGATGATACATGGAACTATGTAACTACTCAAATGAAAAAGATCGCAAAAGAAACATTAGGGGTGTCAAATGGTAATAAATGGAATAAAGAGTCATGGTGGTGGACTCAAGAAATCCAAGAGAAGGTAAAGGAAAAACGTACTAGTTATAAAGTATTATATTCATGTAAAAACGAAGATCTTAAAAGATATAAAGACGCCAAAAAAGAAGTAAGAAGAGCAATATATGAAGCAAAAACCAAGGCATATGAAGATTTCTATAAAAAACTAGATACTAAGGAAGGAGAGAAAGATATATATAAAATAGCAAAATTTAGAGAAAAACAAACAAGAGATTTAACCCAAATTAAATGCATAAAAGATGAGAACGATAATATTTTAGTGAAAGACGAGGACATAAAAGATCGATGAAAGAGGTATTTCAATAATCTTTTTAACGAACCGAAGAGGAATGAAGTCACATTAGGGGAACTAGGCCAATCTGAACTGAATAGAAATCATACCTTTTATCGTAGGATTCAACTTTATGAAACAGAAAAAGCACTAAACAAAATGAAAATCGCAAAAAGCCGTTGGCTTAGATGATATACCAATTGAAGCATGAAAATGTCTAGGTGGAGTTGGAATTGCATGGCTTACTAAATTATTTAATGTTATCCTAAAAACTAAGAAAATGCCTAATGAATGGAGAAAAGCATATTGATACCTATATATAAAAACAAAGGGGATATACAAAATTGTGCAAATTACAGGGGAATTAAATTAATAAGTCATGCAATGAAACTATGGGAAAGAGTTATAGAAGCAAGAATAAGAAATGAAACTAGTATATTAGATAATCAATTTGGCTTCATGCCAGGAAGGTCCACAACTGAAGCTATACACTTAATTAGACGATTATGTGAACAATATAACGAGAGAAACCAAGATTTACATATGGTTCTTATTGACCTTGAAAAGGCATACGATAGAGTCAACGGGGATATAATGTGGCGCTTATTGGAAAAAAGAGGAATAAAAATAGCTTACATAGATGTCATAAAAGATATGTATGATGATATAACAACAAGTATCAGGACACCAACAGGAATGTCTAGTGAATTCCCAAACACTATAGGTTTGCATCAGGGATCCACTCTAAGCCCTTACCTTTTTATCCTAATAATTGATGAAATCACTAAACACTTACAAACATCCATCCCTGAATGCATGCTATTTGCGGACGATATAGTTTTAATCGATGAAACAAGGGAAGGAGTAAATGCAAAATTGGAAGTTTGGAGAGAAGCACTCGAATTAAAAGATTTTAATATAAGCAGGGCTAAAACAGAATACATGGAATGCCACTTTAGTAAAAACAGCAGGAACAATGAGACGAAGGTTAAAATTGATGGACAAGAAATGAGTATAACAAAGAGTTTTAAATACTTAGGATCTATAATTGAAGAGAATGGAGAAATCAATAAAGATGTCACACATAGGATTCAGGTGGGTTGGAATAAATGGAGGAGTGCATCTTCTATCCTTTGTGACCGTAAAATACCATTAAAATTGAAAGGAAAATTTTATAAAACGGCCATAAGGCCCGCAATGCTTTATGAAGCAGAATGTTGGGCGACTAAACATGAACACGAACAAAAAATGAGGGTAGCAGAGATGAGAATGTTAAGATGGATGTGCGGACACACTAAATTAGATAGAATAAGAAATGAACACATTAGAAACAAAGTGAGAGTAGCACCAATAGATGAGAAAATTAGAGAAACACGATTAAGATGGTTTGAACATATTTATAGGAGACCTTTAGATGCACCTGTGCGACGTTTAGAAGGTAGGGAATCACTCACACAAATCAAAAGAGGCAGAGATAGGCCTAAAAAGACTTGGAAAGAAGCTATTAAACAAGATATGCTATACCTAGAAATCAATGAAAATATGGCTTATGACCGTAAACGATGGCGCGATATGATCCGTATAGCCGACCCCACGTAGTGGGATTAAGGCTTAGTTTGTTGTTGTTGTTGTTGTTTTCAATCCATTTTTGGAATCTGAATATTCTGTTTACTAGAAGTATTGATGCTTGGTAGAACTTCTCCTTCAATTTGTCCACTCTCACCGAGTAATCCTTTTTAAACAGGGAAAAGTTCTTCCAGAAGTCTCATAAAGAGTTTGGCGTAAAAAGTGTTTTAGGGTGACATGTATGGACTGTGAATGCTATATACACTTGGTGCAATTTATGTTCTGCTTGCCTACTTCTACAAAAAAAGGCTAACAGTAACACATTAAGTGAGTACTTGAGCAGTCGACAATTTCTTGATCTTTCATGCTACTTGTTATATAGCAAGTTGTCATTCAATGTGTTTTCAGTTTGTCAGCCTATTTCTGAAGCTCTCAGTCCCAATGTGTTACAGGATTGATGGACTTAATGCTCATGTTTCAAGGAAGGATTCTTTGAATATGTCCTCTATCGAATATTTTTTCATACTAGGCAAAAATCGTTGTGTTTATTGACGCCTTTTTAGGTCCCCGATGCACGAATAATAAGAAATGTTGCTTAGGTGCAGTGCAATTTCATTGAGGTGGAAACAGACATGTTAGCAACTTTTGTTACATAGTAGGATATAGCTCAAGTATGCTTTACTAAGTAAATTGAGGCCAAGCCACCTTAGATTTCACTTTATCAGTTGCAATTTTTTATACCTATTGCTGTCTATTCATCATCATCAACTGCACCTTATCCCACTATGTGGGGTCGGTGGTGTGAAGTTTATAGTGTCAATTAATTGTCTAAAATTAGTTAACGCTACAAATTCACACAAAAAGCAAAGTGGCAAAGTTTTACGCCGGATGCCCTTCCTGACGCAACCTTCATACGAAGGAGAAATGAGATGAAATTCCAAAACCATCATCATCATAAGTTTTTCCACTTGCATGGAAAATACGATGAGACGGCGATGAGTTGAGATAGTTGCTCTAGTCATGTTCCATTACATGATTGATATTGTAAAATCAACATGTGGGTCATGGAACATGACCACTATTGCTGTCTATTGCTGATAAGAAAAAGCAACAATATTTGTTCATCTTCATTAACTAGTGAATCATTGTATTCATCTTTTATGAGGCAGCATCAAGTGGTGTATTAAAAGTTGATCGTAACCATTTGGAAAGTCCGCGCCACAATTCGATTAATTCTGGATTAATGTTGATTTCTCTACATTTGAGAGGATCTACCACGGTGGGGGACTGGTGAGCCGTCTACTTTCTCTTGACCGCATATATAAGTTACCATTTGTGTTGATTATATTTCGTAATTTGCTTTTCACATTGATGTCTAAATTCTGAATATGGAATATTCTATTGTTGTTATTGTTATCAATTTTTTTATTGTTATTATTCGCTATTTATATTGATGTCATTAAATTGAATATATATATATATATATTAACATTTATAATAAATTAATAAAACTATTAAGTTCAATATTCAATTGGGGGCCTAGCGGTGGCGGAACCTAGGCAACCGCTTCAATGGCCTAAAGACTTCCACGATCGTGCTCTAGTTTGGAGAAGAATGTGGACGTAACAAATGCGGACAACTAATAGCTTTATTGGTTTCCATTAATGTCAATCGATTTGAAGAGTAAGAATAGGCTAGCAAGAAGTGTTCAATCCAAGGTAAGCCGTTAGTTAGAACTCGTTAATTAATGTTGCTTTGACAATTATTTGCCTTGAACTTAAGGTTAACAACCATTTCTCAATTTAAAATTAAAGGAAAGGTGCAACCATCGAAATGCATGTAGATTACTATTTCATGAAATCATTATATAAAAACTAAGAATTAGTTCAGAGCGCATTATGTAAAATCTAAGAACTAGTTTAGAGCAAGAAGCAAATTAAAATCTCGTACTTCCGAAAAGCATTGAAAAATATCCTCCAAAAGGAAGGCATGACAAAATAACAAAATAACAAAAAAAAAACATAGTTAAATTATTAATGAAAAGGAAATTAAGTTCTAATCCACTTCAGGACACCATGTCAGTAGTTCTGTTAAAAATTCTGGAGTTGGTGCAGGCGTTATCCAAGTGGCAAGATCCAATCTTTGAAGACCATAAGAATTGTTGTTTGAGTAATCGCCATCAACAGAATGATATTTCCCACTATTCAAAGAGTAAAAAACAGTAGTATCACCGTGAAATTTGGGAAAATAAATCCTATTTGACATGTTTTTCAGATAAGCTGTATTTCCGAAAGAGGATACATGACTGAGATACAAAACCTTATCCCCAATATCCTGCATTGGCTCCCACTTCATCTCTGGCTCCAAGAGCCTAAACATACTAACCTTTCTTTCCTCATGCAGAACAAAGACAGCAAACATTGCTTTTTCTCCATTAATTTTAAACAAGTAGTGCTCTTTAATTTTATTGCCTAGTCGACGTCGCCTCAAGCACCTGAACTTGATGGCCAAACGCGGCTTACAATAATCACATTTACTCATATTAAATGTCGCAACATTCCCTCTCACATCCGAAAAGTACAATAGTCCACCGTGCAAAACTGGGGCACCACGTGACACCAAAAATCGTTTCCTTGGACGATATATGTTTATATCCCATTCTTTCTCTCCGTGTTTAAGCACGCATATTTTCAAAATAACTTCGATGCCAGAATCTGGGGTGTCGTCAATCCCAACAATGAAGCAATCTGGGGAAGTTGGTGGGTGGAAAAAACTGACCGTGCTATAACCATTACGGAGTTTGCATGGTAATTCGATCCTCTGATTATTAAAAGGATCAAAAAAGAAAAGGCTATTGTCGTACCGACGCATCAACAACCACCCATATTTCGAACAACATATTTCCGCTTTTTCTAATTCAGTGAAGCTCATATAGAAAAAACTGTTGTACTGGTACAATTTCCACATATGTTTGCTCCTATGGTAGTACATCAGACAAGGTGAATAGCGATATGCTGAACTTGCGGCAACTGTGTTCCAAGATCTACATACTAGGCTAAACACATGTCTGTCTTTGGCAAATAACTTTGACAGTATCAAATTGAGAAGATCATCGGGAAGATCGGCCCAATTCCTCATACTTCTAACCTATTTGAATTGACTAGACTAATAAAGAAAGAATACCCTCTGTAAATTTGTAGAGAGAAAAAGAAGGCAGGCAACTCAGACAAATTTTATTTGACAGAAAATAAATCGTGTATATATAAGATTACACGGGTTATGCCTAAAGCAACGCAAGGAAAAAAGATAATTTATTTAGGGAAGATAAAAATTACGAAAACAAGTAGAACTGTATTATTTGTTCTTTTAAGAAAAGGAAAAAAAAAAACAAGTAGAAGTTTATTACCTTCAATACAAAACCAACTTTCCGATTTTTTGTTTTATTAACTGACCAACTTATTTACTAGTTCCTTGATGTGGAAGTTTTAGGATTAACCATATATATTACATTCCTACCAAGATACGTTTTTGTTATGAGTTTGTGTTCTAGCATGTTATGTTCTTCCTTTTATTCCCGAGTAACTTAAATATCTTTCTATTTAATATTTGAAGTGAGATAGATTAGCCATAATTTCCTTAAAGCAATTGCAAATAATATTTTATTACTATTAAAAGCGACATTTATTTTTAAATGCTTATTTTTATTATATGTATTTTCTTGAAAATCATGAAAATTCCTAGTTTGTTTAATGTAACCATATTCTCAAGATATAAGATACAAGAAGATTAAGAGTATGGATAATAAACTAAGATTAAATTCGTCATAAAGTTAATTAAACTATGATATCTTTAATTAAAACATAAATAGTGCGGCCAAAAACTCTTTAATTAATTTTGAATTTATAGTGGAATAATATCAAAACTAATAAGTCGATCGATTAAATTAATTTAAGAATTTAATAATTTATTCGATTAATTGGAGCTTATAATTATAGGTACATGGTCTCTGATTCCGCTATTCGCCTTCATAGAGTAAATGGGTTAGATGGAAAATAATTTTTTCATAAAATTTGGCTAATATGTTAATATCGAAAAATTACGGGAATATTTGATATTTTAATATTTTAATCAGTATTGGGAATTAAATAAATATATTATATTTATGGTATCGATATATTTATTATTTAAGTAATTAGATTAATTAATTGTCTAGCAGATTCAAATCTTTTAAACTTGAGAAATTTAGATAAGGAAGGATTCTCAATTGTAGTAGGAAACAACTTGGAACAATGCTATAAATATTAAATAAGATGCCACTCCCCACATGGAGCTACGGTAATGAAAAAAACGCCACTCTCTCTTGAGATTCACTTGTCCTCTCTCCTTCAAAGTATGATTGTGGTTGAATTTTAGCAAATTCAAAAATCCCTATAGATCGTCTTTTCTACAAGATTCAAGGTAAATTTTCTATTTTCTCTTTAGTTCAAATAAATTTAATATCCATCATCTTGTGTTTTGATATCTAAAATTCGATTTTTGAAATCCCTGCTTCCGATTCCGTTCGAAGAGATTGAAAATTCATTATCAAAATTTAGGCAGGTCTTTCACTATACATGCATCATAATTATGTATATACACGCATACAGATTGGTTTACGAAAATAAATAGAATTGGCTTTCTTTTGTTCACCTCGAGATTATTTTCCCGTATCTCGCTATGCCTATATCTGACTTTTGCATGGTTTTCTGTTTTGGTGTTTAATTAAGAGGGATGTTAGGCTTTAAGGATGATGTATATATCTGCGTGCTTGAGCTGATCGACATTGTATCTTTGCTAGAATATGCACTGAATCGCTTGAACCTTGAATTGTGTGTGTAACGACCGCGACTATTCCAAACGGGCTCCTTCATTAACCTTTTCCTTTAGGCTTTCCATCCGCGTCACACTCATGGAAGTGTGAGTATCTCACACTCTTAGAACTCAACAATTTAGTCTGGAGGTCCTGAGTTCGAGTGTGGGGAAAGACATGAAACCCACTTCTACGGGTTGGAAGTCCATGAGTGTGACGCGGATGGAAAGCCCAAAGAGTAAGATTAAGGAAGAAACCCATTTGGAATAGAACAATTAGTATCAACACACGCCTTTTGTTGATGCTAATTTTTATATTACACGAGCGTTTCGAAAATCCTAGAAAATCAAAACGAGCTATTATAGAAGACTTTTATAATACTCACTATTCAGAACTTTATTTTATTGTATCTTTCATTATCTCATACTTTTTACACATTAATTAATTAATTTGATGAAATAACAAGAGTCAATAATCTAACCCAGATTGCAGCTTAAAATGGAACCACCTTTGCTTTTGACATCGCACGGTCCTCACTATGAAAAACAATCCTTTTATAGCCTTTCAGAGAATCGATATCACACCACATGTATTCCAATTTTGTGCAACAAACACATACTTAGTTCAACTCACGGATGGCTAGTTTTAGTCGATCGCACCACCGATGATTGTTGCCTTTGGGATCCAATATCCATGGAGATAATCGAGCTACCAAGATTGGACGAATCATATCTCTACAACAAATGCGTCTTGTCCAAACCTCCAACCGAACCCGATTGCCACATCCTGTTTAATTCCGCCTCTACAATGGAGCAATCCTTTTGCAAGATTGGGGATCTAGAGTTTGTGCATCATTCTCTAGAAGAAGAAGAGTACGAATTAATGGCGATCGCGTCCTTTCAGGGGAAGATTTATGGGGTCATTGATCCCGGTTATAGATTCGTAACTATTAAACTTGTTGGCAAAACGCTCGAGTTGAGCCCAATGTTGATGAATGATGGCGAACCCTGGAGAGTTCCTGAACGATTGCCAAAGTCGGTCGAATGGCACGAAAACGACTTGGTCGAGTCACCGTGTGGTGGTGAACTTATGTTGGTTATTAAAACGTTTTCGAAATCGTATATCAAAGACGGTGCAGAATTTAGAATATTTCGGTGGATATCAATGGAATGGAGTGCGTTGAGCTAGACAACATAGGCGAGCAAACTATTTTTATTGGTTATAACGGACGTGGATTTTGTTCCTCTTCCTTAAGAAAAGGAATCAAACCAAATTCCATATACTATTCAGATGAAGAAGGCAGAGATCTGTATATCTATGACTTGCGTTTTGGCGCTAAAGATTCGTTGCTGCCATGTCCGATTGCTGGGCGCTATCGGTCAGCTAATTATTGGGTCGAGCTCCGGGACGACGTCCTCTATCAATTGATTGATAAATAATCTGATAATGATGGTGACTGACATTAATGAATTTCGTCTGGACTTGTAATCTACGTTTTGTTTAGTGTTTAATGCTATGGGAACATGTTTTTCTCTTTAGTCTTTCTTCTATCTTTGCAAGTAAGAAAGAATTGTCATTTGTTTAATTTCTCCCGAATAGGGTACAGATATCACTATCTTTATTTAAAAAAAAACAAGAGTTTTCAAAAAAATTATCATTTGTTTAATTTCTCAAGCAATCCGATTCAAGGGAATGTTTAACATGTGTTCCACCAATTATCCGGATAAAATTAGCATTGAGACATGTCCAAATATGTGTTCCCAACATATTATTTACGCAATTGAACTTGTTTTTGTACATGATACAACACAAAAGGAACAGAAAACTGGTAAAGGCACAATCAAGATCTTAAAGACATCTTTGAACATAAAACATCACAGTAAAGCACAATCATTTTATGATCTTCACTCCATTCGGATGATACAACGAAGGCCTTCACCTTTCAGCATCAGCTCAAAAGCCTTGTTAATCTCAGCAAATGGCACTTCGTGAGTAATAAACTTCTCCACTTCAAGCTCCTAAACACAGAGAAACAAGTAATTATTCTTCTGTTTACGAATCGAGAAAATAGCATTTTTTGGGCACGAAGGCATCGGAACACTAACCTTGTTCATGTACATTTCAACAACCGATGGAAGATCAGAGCGCGGTTTATAATTCCCAAAGAAAGTACCCTTTAAAGTCCTCTCATTCAAGAAGTTCATTGGAGGAGTCTTGAAGACGGCATCTTTATGAGGCACACCAACAAGAACAGCAACACCCCATCCCTATGATAAAACATATTTTAGCTCACTGAAAAATGCATCACATATCATATACGAATTTATCATAATTACAGAAAAATTCAATTACCTTTTAAAACTACAAAAAACTCATATCAAGGTAGTTCTAAAAAGTAAATGAGTTTTTCTAATAATTAAACTGAACTCAAGGTAGTATTTTGTAATTATCTCTATCTTATTTAGTTTTTGGAAGTTAAAAGTTTAGCCAAGATAACATACATCATGAACACATTCAAATGCAGAGATCATGGCGTCAACATTTCCGGTACACTCAACGCTTCGGTCCACTCCTCCATCAGTCGTCTCAACTATGACCTATTCACACAATTCAACAAAAAAAAGGGGTTAACACATATGCATATTACAGAATTAAGGGAACAAGAGTTGTGATAATTCCATCAACCTCTTGAACTGGCTTGCTATGGTCTTTTGGGTTTACAAATTCAGTCACACCAAATCTCTTTGCTGCATAAGCAAAATAAGAACATTTAGCTTGATTATTTTTAGTGATAATTACAAAAACACCCCTGAGGTTTGGGCTAATTACAAAAAACCGACAGATTTCAGAAAATTACAAAATGTTTTTGATTCTGTCTTAATTACAAAATGCTGATACCTTCTTCAAATCTGCTAGGATTCAAGTCCACGCCAATTACTCTTGAAGCACCAGCCAATCTGGCTCCTTCTGCAGCCTGAAAATTAACAAAAATAAATTATCATTCACTTCAATTTTTTTCTTTTCCTTTCTTATAATTTTGTGAACCTGCAACACAAATTGGAAACATACCGCAAGCCCAACGGCTCCCAGTCCGAAAATAGCAACCGACGAACCCTTCTTTGGTTTGGCAACATTCAATGTAGCACCAAGGCCTAACAAGTAACAACACAACCAGCCAAATTAGTTCATTCAAATTTGGGTTAATTACAATTACTACCACCCAACTTTGGCCAAATGACAAAAAACTCAATTATCTTTCAAAATTACAAATAGCCCCTCGGCATTTGTTTATCTTTTACAAATCGCACCATCAACACAGTTATTTGTTAGGTAAATACAAAGTTTATTGGTGTCTGTAACACTTTAAGGCGTACTTATAATTTTGAAAGATAACTGGAATTTTCGTAATTAGGTATGCATCGAGAAAGTATAAAAACCGAGCCCCTCCCATATCGATCTGATCAATACCTGTAGAAATCCCGCAGCTTAGTACACAAACTTTATCCAAAGGAGCAAGAGGATTGATTTTGGCAACACAACCAGCATGAACCACAGTGTATTCACTAAATGTGGATGTCCCAACAAAATGGTAAATCGGCTTTCCGTTGATCGAAAATCTTGGTTTTTCGTCGTTAATCATAACACCCCTATCAGTGTTGATCCTCAGAAGGCTACACATATTGCTTTCTTCGGATTTACAGTGAGCACAGTCTCCACATTCCCCTGTGAATACAGGAAGTACATGATCGCCCGGCATGAGTTCCGTCACACCCTCTCCGACGCTCTCCACAATCCTATAATAAAGCCAGTAATCATATAATCAATACTAAACTCTTCCACTTTAGGCCTCAAAATGTAAAGGAATAATTACAAAAAAGCCCTTGCGACTTGGCCTAATTACAAAAAACCCCTTGAGGTTTGATCCATCCTACATATTCCCTTCCTAAGACAAAAAATATTTCAAAAACTCCAAGACATTTATAAAAATACAGTTAACCCTTAAATTTAACATACCCGGCTGCTTCATGTCCGAGAATTCGAGGAAAGACAGAATCTTGAGCCTGAAAAAATCAAGAAGAACATAACAGGGGAGCCCTCATGAGTATAAAACCAATTAATTGAGTTAATGCAATTTTTTACATGACTACTACATATTCTAATTCTTTATGTTTATGAAGGGAAAAAAAGAACATAACAGGGGTTCTTGATTCTATCTTACCTTGGCCTCCCAGAAGTAGACATCAGTGTGGCAAAGAGAGGTGAAAAGAATCTTCAATCGGACCTCCATTTTCTGCGGCGGCGCCACCTCCACCTCTTCAATCACCAGTGGTTTTCCGGCTTCCCATGCAACAGCAGCTACAATTCAGGAGGGGAAAAAACCCTATCAAATTGTAATTTATTTCTTGAATGTAACCCATTCACTGTAGTCGAAACCATTTTTACTTGCAATTTCACCTCTGGAATTTTAACTAGATTATGAGGAAATAAATAACGAAGAACAGGTTTAACTTTTAAGGTATAAAAATCATACCTTTGCATTTGATGACTTGACCTGCAGTGCTTGACATCTTGTATTAGCTTTCTTGATCAAAGTTATAAAAATATTTGGTTTTTGTATGTGGAAATTTTGTACGATGAGATGCTCTGTAGAGGGAGAGACTATTTATACAGGGAATTATTAAGTGGCAAACAACGAAATCCACGCCGTTGATTTAATTGGTTTTGTTGCCCTGTTTCAATATGAAATGTTGCAACAATGAATACAAGAGGCTACACCTTAATCCAACCCCACCCCATGGTTTTGGTTCCTAGAATGTTTTTTGCATCTGGTTTTGGCTGTTTGTCTTCACTACTTTTGACTTTTCATTCATCAAAAGTTGTTATGGACCCAATTTCAGGCGTGAAATGTTTTATCTGATGTCATTATTCATGTCCTGTATTATAATTGGTATGTTGAATTTCCTTTTTTACAACCCACCAACTCCACAATTTTTTCTGGCTATGGGATCACCAGAAAGAGAAAGAATCTAAATTAGGGGTGAACAAAACCGAACCGAAACCGAAAAATCAAACCAAACCAATGCGTTCAATGCGGTTCCGTTCGATTTTTTTGGTTAAACTATTTGATTCGATTATAAATCTACTAAATCAAATTAATTTTTGGTTTCCTTTGGTTCGGCTCGGTTTTGCACCAATCCAACCGTTTGTTCACCCCTAATCCTCACCCCATACCCCACGATAACCAGGATTTAAACTCAAGAACTAAAAACTATAAATACAACTCGAGGCCGCTAGGCCAACCTCGTGGGTTATAATTTGTGTTGAATTGAAACACACAAAATCTGTTATTAAATTAACATGCTTTTCCAATTTCCTTTTTTTCTCTTTATTTTTGCATAAATAATATTAACATTTTTTATTGTAGCTTTTAGGTTGAAATATGTCATATTTTGGGTTAAAGTTAAAATAGATTAAATTATCCGAATTGAATATTTGATCTCGACAATAAATAAATGTATAAAAGGATTATGAACTTATTTTGTATTTGATTTGATCAAATATCTCTTCAGTTAACAATAAAATCTAGCTCAACACACAACTTTGTTAAATTTAATAAAAAAATAAATGAATTTGATGTGTTCTACTCAAATCAATCATTTTTTAATGTAATTTCCAACTTTTTTGTCTTTGTATAACCTCGTGTAAATTTCTTTGGGTGTAATTTTGAGCAGTAAACTTGATTATATTGCACTACTTTACACAACTCTAGGAGTCTTTGGCTGCAAGTATTACTAATCAGATCTTGTGGAAACCACGGTTTTCGATTGCAATAATACCAAGAGGGTGTTTGGCTAAGCTTATTCAAAATATCTTATAAGCTCTTACATCTGATAAGCTATTTTAGGAGCTTATAAGATGTTAGATATTATTTTAAAAATAAATTTGTCAGTGTTTGGATAAAATAAGATAGTTGAGATTATAAAATTTTTTTTATATCTTATAAAATTATTAAGCATTTTTGTCTTTTGAATGTTTAAAATAAGGAGCTTATAAGCTCTTTTAAAAAAGTTGGGGTGGATGTCTTTTTTTAGGAGCTTATAAAACTCTTTGACTTTTTTTAGAGCATTAAGGCTTTTTTGGAAAAAATTACAAACACATTTTAAGAACATAAGCTCTTAAACATCTTATAAATCGTTTTTAAGAGCATAAGCTCACCCAAATACCCTCCAAGTCCCTTAAAAAATGAGTACATTGAACAAAATATTGAAAATAAAAGTGAAAAATTAAAATTACATTAAATAATTGAATTGGGACCCTGGATCAAGATTATCTCATTTTCAAGCTTCTAAAGCTAGCGTCAATTGTCGAATACCACTTGCCAAATCCTTTGTTGTTTGATGGTTTCATCAAGCTTTATGTTTTTCCACTAATTCTGTGGGACACCACACAACTTGGGTAAAAACAGAAAAAGTAAACATCGCGAGGGTTCTTTGCCCACAGACAGGCTCCAGTGCTCCACCAATCTTAGGTCGGTAGCATCCGAATTTGATGCGCTTAATGCGTCAAGCCCATTTACGTATTAATTTTTGAATCTAAAATTCATTTCCATAATAATAGATGTTTGGTGTTTAATTTAAAATAATTTTTTGGATATCTTCCAAAAAGTTTGATGTGGTATCACTCCAGGTAATTGAACTTCCACTAACGCGAATTGCTAAATGGGTAGCTGCCGTTAGAGGTGCAATATTAAATGGGTCTCAGAGGGATATTTTCTGCACACACGCACAAATATTAGAGGGTCTCGGAGGTTGTCTCAGGGAGGCCCCTCCGACGCTCAAAGTCAGCACGGTGAACGAGAGAATAAACGGTAAACGAATAATATATAATAAATGCGTAGGAGGATTATGAATTAATTAACTTACATATAATAGGAGAGAACTTTTTATACCTGGGAGATGGGCCCCGTGGACCGTGTAGGAGAATTTGGCCTATGGGCCAGTCCGCGTAAGAAAAATTGGCCATGGGGCGGGACGGCCAGGACCCAGACGCGCCCCGTGCCTAGAACGGGGCGGGTCGACCCGCCACGAGTTGCGGGGCGGGACGGGGCGACCCGTTCTGCCTCATTTTAAAATAAATTAAATTTAAAAAATTAAATAAGTATAGGTCCCTTAACTTTTGAAAATCTCATTTTTGTCCCATTTTTAAAATAATTGCCTTTAAGGCTTTTAGGGGTCCGATTATTATGAAATTTGGACCTTGGGTTCAAAATATCATAAGGTTATAGTTAAAAGTATATTTCAAGGTATATGGACTGTATAAGTCCTGGAAATTTCATTTTGGTCCTCAAGTTTAGTCTTTTACAATTTGGTCCCTCGATTTTATAAAATTATTTTCCAAGCACTAAACACTTGGATTTTTGGAATACCTTTAAAATATGTTATTTCCAGTCCCTTAATAATTAAAATTTAAAAAATATATATATTTATAAAATATTATTTACAAAATTTACTATTATCAATTTATAAATATTAAATATAATATAAGATTACATAAAATAATATTATAATTATATTATATATGAATATATATATACACTAAAATATATTTAAAAATAAAAAATTCTAGGTGGGGCGGGGAGGAAGTGATACACAGACCCGCCCCGGGTCAAGGGCGGGGCGACCCAAATGGGGCGGGCAAGGGCGGGTACTCGCGGGTCGGATCGAAATTGCCATCTCTAAAATTGGCCTATGAGCCATAACGGACACCATTGGGCCGATTTATTTATCATTGAGCAATTAATATTAAATAAAAATATATAAAATAAATTATATATTAATTAATTAAATATCGTTTTTGTCTCCAAACGATTTGTTAATTTGATAACTCGTGGGTGGGATCTTTAGAGGTTTTTTAAATGAAAACTTATGTTAAAGAAGCAACAATAATTACACTAATTATATTTAGTCCAATTGTTTTAACATGTAAATCATAGGCAATGCACGTACATTTCGGACAATAAATAAAAATTAGAATATAGGAAGTCATCATTTCAAAATCCTCAAAACACTGCCAACAATTATCCAGTTAACCAATAAAGTATATAAAGTTGGAGCCCGTGCCCAGTCGTTAATAACTACGACTGGAATAATTTTTTAAAAAATAAAATAAAAAAAAACATTCAGTCGTTAATTGAGTTAACGACTCATCTTGAGTCGTTAATTCGATTAACGACTACCTTTAAGTTTTTAAAAATCTGGAAATCTACCTCAAATGTGTAAAGTTATTTGCAATTCACAATTTTCTATTAAAAAACCCCTTTACTTGGGTATCTGATATCAATCCAAAATGAAAAGGAAATAAAAACAGAGAGACAAAATTACGCTTTAAACCTGGGCTATTTGTATATATTTGACTATTTGTGCGCAGGCTCAATCCGCCGAGCCCGAAAGTCTATAGTCGATAATGGAATTTACATAAAGCCGATTCTAATCCGTCGTCCAAAATAAACAACTTAAATCAAGTGGGTAGTATACATGTGCGGGTAATTAATAATTATAGTTTCCTTATTAAAATCAATATATATATATATATATAGGATTTGGTTCAAATGAGACCACCCTCCTTAGGTGAGACAGTGTGGACTCATCTTACCCATTAATCATAAAAAATGAACGGATGTGATTAATTCAGTTTTTCTAATTATTTCCTAATTTTTGCTGATTTTAAGGGTAAGATTGTAATTTTGTAATTCAAATTAGTGGTCCCAGATTTTATGGTGAAATTGAAATGACACGGATTTTGTGGCGGATTTTAAGGAACTTGTTTTTTTTTTCAAATATTTTTATTTTACAGCATAGTTAGGGTTCTTTTACTGCATAATTAGACATCAAATAATGCATATTTAGTTATTTTGTTGGTACTATATTACGAAAACAAGACATAATTGAATATAACGTACTGCATATGTAGTTATACTACACTGCATAAATAGGTTCAATATAATGTATATTTAGTTATGCAAATGAGATCTTTGCTTTTGGAAATTACAAAAATGGGATGTTACATAATGTCTGCGTATTTAGTTATTCCACAACGATAGATAGTTTCTAGATAATACATAGTTAGTTGATTTTGTTGCATAGTTTATGACGTCTTGCATAGTTGGATATCTTTGTACTACATATTAGTTTTTACGCCGCATAGATAGTTTTCGGATAATGCATATTTAGTTGAGTTTTGTTGCATATTTAGTTTTCGAACTCACCTGTTCGTTATTTCTCTCGTAATATTGCACCGATTTTTTTGTTTTTTCTCTATAATTTTCATGAACCTGTAATTTTTCGAGTTCTTCACGCTTTTTCTTTATTTGCGCTAATGGAGGAATGAGAGAGAGAGAGAGAGAGAGAGAGAGACGTGAGATTGGGAAATTGGGAGATGTATGAGAGACAAAAAGATTTGATTCCATTTTGTAACTAACTTGTTATGTTATTTTACCCTACTACCCTTATATTGATTAAATTAATATTTTAATATATTTTTTATCCATTAAATCATACCCATTGATTAATAGTGGGGGATGGTTGAGATTAGTCCATTGTGTCTCACCTAGGCGTTGTCTCATCCTCCCCTATATATATATATATATATATATATATATATATATATATATATATATTATAATCTAGTCACTTATAAAGAATATGCTAAAAAATTTCCAGCATAAACCACCATCCCAAAAATAGTAACATATAATTATAACATTAATGTTTGATAATTCGTGAATTATTAATATAATATATATACAAAATAAGAAAGCATTATATGACAATTAACTTTCCAAATCTCTGTGTACTCCATTAATTATTATATTTGTTATTTTTTAAATTAAATAAATTTCCTCATTGTTGATTTTTTTGATGTATAATATATCAAATTAATCGTATTTTTATGATTTTCAGTTGGACACCCATATATATTGCAAATATAAAATAAAAATAAACATAAAAACTAAAAAAAGACATATTTACTCAAAATTTTATTTTGTAATGAGCTTTAAAAATTATATATATATTTGCTATTTGTAGTATAGGTATAGTTGTTTGGATTTAGCCCATTTATTCATAATTATATAGAATTGTATTTAAGTTGATTATATTCAATTAAAAAATACTTATTTTAATTGCATCTCAATTTACACATACAAATAGCTTTCGAAACTAAAATTGCATTTGAATTTGCTACAACCTTGGAAAAAATATGGCACCAATCGTCATACTTATTAAGGATCTAGACATGACTAAAACACAATGGACAATGAAGTTGCACCTTGTGCAATTTTATAAAAATCAGTTTTCGAAGACCCAACACAAATACGTAGTATTGAATGTATTTTTCATGATTTTGAATTATGATATTTTTCTCTTTTTTGACTATATCAATAAAAATATTAAATAGTATTTCTCACATATTATCTAATGTTATTTTAAAATTATCACAATGTCAGGTGATAAAATGGAATTAACTATCATGAACATACCCATGTAGAGACACACATATATACAACAATTAAAATGAGAAGTTGACTTTCTTCCCAGGAGGGAGGGGGGATGTTTAGGGGGTGAATGGTTCGAAGTTGCTTAATTCATTTAAAACTTCAACTTTATAACTTTTATCATATACATTACATGTATTATCTTGACATTTTTTATCCGAGTCAATCTCTGTTTTAAACTAGTTGTTTGGCTTGTAAGCAGTCCCAACTCTTTTTTATTTTTAATATATTTTTCGTATTTATCCAAAAAAAATATTGACATTTTATATCAATTTCCTAGTAAAATTAATATCGACGAGTTGTCAGCATTAACTAGTAAGTTTATATTTTATTATTTGTGAACTTTGGATCTTATAAAGTTATTTAGGATATGTTTTTTCATTAATTGGAGGGAATGTTTTTGGGTGAGTGGAGGAAAAAGAGTTTTATGTGTGAAGCCCCGATTTTTCCGAGCTTATAATTGATCCTTATTGTTGTTTATACATTTGATCGACTATTTTACCGCGTCATTTTGACGGGTAATTATTAATAATATATACATTTTGTACTTTATTTCATTTTATTTAATTATTTGTGATCATGATCTTTATTAATTCTATTTTTGCATTTGTGATCACTTGATTGATCATTATTACTATTTTTGTATTTATTAGTCACCTTAGAATTTTAAGAGACTATTTATTTTAGAGACTTTTACCTTATAGAATTAAGATTTTGATTTAGATTAAGTGATCATGAGACTTATAAGTGATCAAGGATCACTAATTATTTTGGAGATTGATATATTTCATCTATTATCATCAAATTTGGGACAAAAAAAAATATATGGAATTACCATAAAGCCCTAGTATGGATGCCATGATGATATTTTTGGAGTAAAAATATCATCCAACTCTTGTACACCTACACCTTATATTAGTCATCTTGTGTATAATTATACCATTAATTCAAACATTATACACATCATCTCTTACATTAATTCTTTATTATTAATTTTGCCAACATGTTGGAAGTCTTCCAACATTCCTTCTCATTCCATACCTTTGACCACCCTTTTGTCCCCATGCAAGAGACAATTTGCAAGACACAAAATTTAAACAAAAAAATCCTCCCCCTCACTACCAATGTGGACGGCCACATGAAGGAAATTGAACAAAATTTGTTCATTTCATCCAACACATTTTAATCCTCTAACTAATTCTCCTCCTTCTCTCTAACCTCTCTCTAAAATTCATTCACATCTTCAAATCTTCAAACAAAATCCATTCATATCTTCAAACCTTCAAACACCAACTCTTCACATCTTCAAATCTTCAACATAAGTTCTTCATATCTTCAAGTACCCCTTCTTCACATCTTCAAATATTCAAACACAAGTCCTTCACATCTTCAAACCCATCTTCATAACTCCAAGAACATCTTCTTCCTAACATCAAACATACTTCCTTTCTTCAAACATCTAAACCAAAACAAACAATCTTACCACTTAAAACTCAAAAATTCGAACACCCCTTTCTCAAGGTAAGAAATTTCACTCCTCAATTCAACTTAAATTCTTCCTACTCATCACCTTCTTCTTTTAACTTAAGTTATATTTTGGACTTTTGAGGTACTTAGAAGACCACTTGGAGACATGCATGCATGGTGGTGAAACTTGAAGATTTGAAGAAGAACTAGTAGAGAAATTTGGACTACAAGTAAAGATTAGTCTTAGACCCTTCTTTCTTTCTTCTTCTTTCTATTTTTTTTCTTCTTTTTAACATCCCTTTTTCATTTTGAGAAATAGGGGCTGACCTTAGGTGATTTTGGAGTTGAGCCAAAATTTCCAAATTTTAAGCTTCAACTAGTCTCCAAACCTACTACACAAGGTAAAGTGTAGTCCTTTTCATTTTCTTATCTCCTTCTTTTTCTCTTTAATTTTTCTCTCATTTTTCTAACTCCAAATTTTTGATATTTCTTGACTTAGGGGCTGACCTAAGTGACCTCCTCCAAAGTTGTGAAATTTATCCTTTTATTTCACAATTTTCCAATTTAAGGTGGGTGGAAAAATACTTTCCAACTTCTAGGTGTTTTTATTAAAATGCATGTAGAATTTTGATCATGAGCCCTTGAGATATATAATCTATGTATTGCATGTCAATTTTATATATCAAATCATGAAAATTCTCAAGAGTTGCTCAAAATTGCTATTTAATGAATTTTAGGTGCATGCATGTACACTTTAATGTATTAAATGATGAATTCTTGTATGTATTGGACATGGATGTGTATGATCTTTAAAATTTATGTTTTGGATGACTTATAACCTGGAAAAGTCGAGCATAATTGATTAAATTTCAATTTTGGACTTAAAAATGCAAAAATGGAAAGTTGGTGAACTAAATTGCAAGAAAATGAAAGTTAAAGGACCCCTCTGCAAATTTCGAATTTTGGGACTGTACTCAGGTTCAAATGACTTTTGGACATTTTAATAAAGTTTTAAGAGTTTTAAGATAAATAAAATCAACCTTTAAAAGCCCAAGGACTAGATTGTAAAATTTCGAAAGTTTAAGGGCTACTTTGCAATTTTAAAACTGTACCAGACCTAAACTTTAAAATTTGAAATTTTTACTCTTAAGGTACTGGAAATGACATATTTTAAAAGTATTCCAAAAATCCAAGTAGTTAGGGCTTGGAAACAATTTTACTAAAATTGAGGGACTAATGTGTAAAATACTAAACTTGAGGACCCAAATGAAATTTTCGGGACTTATACATACCATGCACCTGGAAATACTAACTTAACTATAACTTAATTATATTTTGGACCCAAGGTTCAAATTTCATTACAATTGGACCCCTAAAAGCCTTAAAGGCAATTATTTCAAAATGGGACAAAAATGATATTTTCAAAAGTTAAAGGACCTACACATATTTGTTTCAAAAACTGCTTTTGTCCCAATATCCTACTAACCTTAGTGACATTTTCCAACTGGAATCACATTAAAATCCCTTCCGGTTTGTGAGTTCCGAATTTTAAAAACTTAAGGTCCGAATTGGCAATTTTTATAAATTTGGGGCCAATGTGAGATTTTTATAAAGACTCGACCTCAAAACTTTAAAAACCTGAATCTCTGGACAATTTGGAGAATTTAGGAAGTGACCTCATAATTTTTCAAGGTCGGGATATTTAATTATTCGATTTTTAACCCCAAAAGTGTTAGTTTTTACAAAACGGGGCTAAATTACAGTTTTCCTTTTATAAAGGACCTCACTCAAATTATTTTCTCTTTTACTAAAATAGCCCTGGACTCTCTGACTTGGATATTTAATTTAAGTATTTTACTTTTCCAAAAACCCTTGACTTATCGGATCAATTTGACCGATTAATACCCGATCGCGGAGCGACTTCCCTCGCCTTGCGAATCAATCTATAACGGGACTTATGTCCCACCCAATCTTTCAAGATATCGAAGGTTGCTTATCCTTCCGATAATCATCTTCATCCAAAACTCCACCAACGCCATAATTTCCACTCGCGTTTTTCAAATTTTTTTCTAAATCTGCTTCCCTAAATCAATAATACTCATTTGCGGTTTGTGATCGCTGTAATTGTAATTACTTTCTGCTGAGTCAACTTAGTGTGTCGAGCTCACGATCGGAATGGATACGTCGGGGATGGGCAACCGGCGACTCATTTCTATTCCACTCTTCCCCCATCGTCCCTAATCCCGGCGGGGGACGGAGTTTGTCGAGGAAGCGGGTCGTAATCGAGGTATAATCATGGTTATGACGGATCCGGCCTTGCAAGCTCCATTTGGGATTTTGTCTTTGCCTACGGAGCGATAAGGTGTCGGTCTTGGACCATCTTGACCGGGGAGTTACAAGGAAGAACGAAGGAATCGCTGTCAATCCACACGATCCGGAGTTATCGTCCGTTTTGGTTGGCGTTACATTTCCGTGCACGCAACCGCTACCGTTTTGCATTGGTTGGCGCTACAAATCCGTGCAACCATTATTTGCCTTGCATATGATTGGCGTTACACTTCCGTGCGCAATCCTACCTGTCTTGGTGATTCACATAGTGCTGTGTGACCATGAATCTGCTTTTCTGAATCGTATAAATATCTATTGTATTATTTTATCACGACGCTTGACAGAATCGTGTGTGAAATCATGCATCATACTCACGCGTTTTCATATAACTGTTTTCTCACATTAACTATATTGCGCCACATTCGCACACGATCACCCCATCCACTGAGAATTCTGTCTCATCCCCTCCTGTTTTCAATCCTTTAGATGGGGACTATGTTGAAGATCTCGAACCGGCCACAGATTGATGACCCTCGCCCTGCCTGTCGATCTTGCACCTTTTTACTGATGATTGTTCTTATTTCATGTACTTCTACTGATGTCGGACTCCCGTTTATCCTGCTACTCTTTTCTCTCTTTGACTGTAATTTAAGGGCGTAGGACCCTTGACGTGTAAGATTTGGATACTCTACTTTACCTTTTGTTTTAGTTTTGGCCTGTAAACTCATTCAGGTTATTATGTTGGATGTATTTGGATGTTGATTGGACCTTAAGATGTAATTTGTACTTGTTCTTTATTCCGCTGCTATTGACTCCGTTTCATTGGGTTCTCGATAATATTAAATGCTGACTGTTTTGGATTTTTGTATTTAAGTTGTGGATCGTCGCGTCCGTTTGGGCGTGACGATTAGAATGGTATCGAGCTCGGCTAGTAAGATGGAAACTTACACCGAAATGACCCGAGATAGGACCCTCGATGCGTGTTTTGGGTAATCTGCGACTTGACTAATTAAGTGTGAAATCGATTTCAAATTGGTATAGAACCGTCTTATTGATATTTGAACTAAGTTAGAATGCATACTTTGAGATTTCATAATCATACTTATCTTGACTTAGTTGATTCTTGACTGATTTCCCTATTTCATTCTTCCTTATTCTCTTCTTATCTTTTCTCTACATTTGGCTGATCCGCCTTAGTTTTGTTTGATCAGGATGGAGCCGGCGCCACCTTCTTGGTGGGGCGTTTTCATGCCCGTGACCGAGCGGGAGTACTACCGGGCGCTCGCGATTCACTGCACCGGGAGAGTATTCGGCGACCTCGGAGCTACCTGAGGAGCGCCCGGTATGAATAGGGGACTGACACGGGTGACAGCAAGGAGCCAAGATGAAAAGAGCGAGTTGACCACTATCATTAAGGACCGTGACAACACCATACGAGCGCGGGAAGATCGAATCTGAGAATATCCGAGAACGCCTGGATAATGTGCGAGAGAAAATGAAGAGGGCAAGTGACGGCGCCGAGAGTGGGAGATTGACGCCCGCGTATCTCGCGACACCGTTGAGCGCTTGGAGAGACCCTCATCAAGCGGATGACGGTGATAGAGGACCTTACACGAGGCCCTAGCTCGGAGAGACGCTTGCTTTAGAGGCGCTCTGGCGACTAATGTACAACCATTGCCACCACCCGAGGTGGGGCCCGTACCGACGCCGAGGAAGACCCGAGGAGGATCCGGTCGAGGCTCGGAGAGCATGAGGCACTGAGGCTGCTCCGCTTGATGATGCACGGGATTCGAGCAAAGTGGTTAGATTTCGTCGATTGGCCCGAGATCGAGGCGCCACCTCAGCCCAACCTGGCCCCAATTATGGACATAGCTGCGAGTGACGATGATGGCGATCTCACTGATTAGTTAGCTTGGTTGGCAGTTGTACTTTCGTTATTGTAGACGCTTATTCCAGTGATGTACCTTGCTTTCTGTTGTATTAGATTCGATTGTATTTTGGTTCAAAAGTATCTTTGACTCGGTATTACTAGTGTTGTACTTCATGGGTGTATTCAAGTTTTACATTAATGAATATGCCTCAATTTGGATGTAGGTGATTTAGAAATTTCTTGATTTGAAGGCTATAATGCCCCATTATGATGAGACATAGAGGATATAAGGTTATCACTTGACAGCATATAATTAGGTCATATGATATATTATAGAAGTTAAATGCCTAATGATATTACTTTAGAGAATGATTGTGTGGGAATCACTAAGTATGATTTACCGATAATGTGCCATTGTGTTATTCGTTCTAAATACTTCTACGAACTTAAATAAGCGAATTTGACTTGTTGTTTGGTATCGTGGATAAGATACGTCAAGGATATGACGATTATAGGGTCTCAAATTGTCACTAAATAATTTTTTTAAGTTATGATACCTCATTTGTGAATTAAATTTGGGATAATGATTATCTGTGAGTATTCGGAATATTATGGTGATCTAGGCACTCACATGATATAGGAATTTGATTGATTTTGACTTAGTTATTGAGTACTAAGTATTGATTAATTTCGAAGGAGACGGATAATAGTATTCTATATAAAGTATATGAGATGTGCACATTTATCTGGATTAATCAAGGACTTTATGGATATGGGAAATTGAGATTGCTATCAAGATTTTAGAAGGAGCGACTCATATGATTACAACTTTGGAAATAACTTATTAAATGATTACTGAGGTCTCGACTATTATATGTTGATGGGTGGATATTATGGGTTGATCTTGCACTTTTAACGATAAAATCTACTACCAATTGTTCGAGGAAATATACCACAATATGAATAGGTGACGACTATTTAGTTAAATCGACTCTATTATTATGAGTATCACTCTCTTAGGTAAATGAAGTATTGACTAGCTGTGACAAGCAAGGATATATTCGGGATTTGAATTATAAGAGGTATGTTTTGAACTAATAATTATGATAATAGTACATTAGAATGATATGTGGAGTAGAAATGATTGGTTAAGTGATAATCGAATAGTGGTGCAAATGTTACGGATCACATGAATAGGGTACTATGAATAGTGTCTATTACAAGGCGATGACAAGAAATTTTGCGTGCCACTAAGGTTGTTAGAGATATTTTTGCGAGAATGATTATTGGAAATTGGGTGATGGGAATTTGGATCGAATATAAGCGCCTCCGGGCCACCTAAGTTTTGATATTGAGGATGGGATAGATCCTTCATGAATAGATACAATAAGTATGAATCTCCTCTAGAATTTGAAAAGAATTATTACGTAAGAGGATTCCCGAGTGAAAATGGGAATACATAATGATGGACTTCGTGACGGATCTACCAAAGACCAGAGGAGGCCATGATGCTATTTGGGTAGTTGTAGACCAACTCACGAAACCTGCACACTTCTTACCCATTAAGAAAACTGATAGCTTGCAGAAACTTGCGCAGATTTATATCCGAGAGATCATTCGACCATGGAGTACTAGTTGACATAGTATCGGAGACAGAGACCCGAGGTTTGTCTCCAGATTTTGGAAGTGCTTGCACGAGAAGTTGGGTACCTCGCTAAGTTTCAGCACAGCAGCACATCCACAAACTGATGGACAGTCTGAGCGAACGATTCAAACCGTGGAAGATATGTTGTGAGCCTGCACGTTGGATGCCCAAGGAAGTTGGGATTCACACTTACCATTTGCCGAGTTCGCCTACAATAACAGTTATCAAGCCACGATTGGGATGGCACCCTACGAGGCATTATATGGGCGAAAATGTAGATCCCCACTACATCGGAGATTGATGACCAATGGACTCCAAAAGAGAAACGAAAGTCGCCCTCGATTCCAAAGGTCGACTTAGTTCAGGAGACCATGGAGAAGGTCAAGCTGATCAAGGAGCGGATTCGCACAGCTCAGAGCCGCCAAAAGAGTTACGCGGATAAGAGAAGAAAGGATTTGGAATTTGAAGTCGGTGATGAAGTATTTCTCAGACTCTCACCACGAAAGGATTGATCAATCCGAAGAAATGAGGCAAGTTGAGTCCGAGATATGTTGGACCTTACAAGATTCTACAGGTGGATCGGAAGTTAGCCTATCGACTCGAGTTACGACCGTATGCGGGGAATGCACGACGTATTCCACGTATCAAGAGTGAAGAAGTATCAACCGGATCCCGAACACATCATCACTCGTGATACTCCTCCTCTAATGGAAAATCTATCCTACACCGAGAGGCGATCCGGGTCATTGATCGTGAGATCGACGGCTGCGCGTAAGAGATAAATTCCGATGGTTAAAGTGGTGTGGCGAGAACCACAACCGAGACGAAGACGCAATGTGGGAGCCGGAAGAAGACATGAGGAACCAATATCGAAACTATTACAAGAGAATTTGGGGACCAAATTCTTTTAAGGAAGGGAGGATGTGAAGCCCCGATTTTTCCGAGCTTATAATTGATCCTTATTGTTGTTTATACATTTGATCGACTATTTTACCGTGTCATTTTGACGGGTAATTATTAATAATATATATATTTTGTACTTTATTTCATTTTATTTAATTACTTGTGATCATGATCTTTATTAATTCTATTTTTGCATTTGTGATCACTTGATTGATCATTATTACTATTTTTGTATTTATTAGTCACCTCAGAATTTTAAGAGACTATTTATTTTAGAGACTTTTACCTTATAGAATTAAGATTTTGATTTAGATTAAGTGATCATGAGACTTATAAGTGATCAAGGAAATCACTAATTATTTTGGAGATTGATATATTTCATCTATTATCATCAAATTTGGGACAAAAAAAAATAGAATTACCATAAAGCCCCTAGTATGGACGGCCATGATGATATTTTTGGAGTAAAAATATCATCTAACTCTTGTACACCTACACCTTATATTAGTCATCTTGTGTATAATTATACCATTAATTCAAACATTATACACATCATCTCTTACATTAATTCTTTATTATTAATTTTGCCAACATGTTGGAAGTCTTCCAACATTCCTTCTCATTCCATACCTTTGACCACCCTTTTGTCCCCATGCAAGAGACAATTTGCAAGACACAAAATTTAAACAAAAAAATCCTCCCCCTCACTACCAATGTGGACGGCCACATGAAGGAAATTGAACAAAATTTGTTCATTTCATCCAACACATTTTAATCCTCTAACTAATTCTCCTCCTTCTCTCTAACCTCTCTCTAAAATTCATTCACATCTTCAAATCTTCAAACAAAATTCATTCATATCTTCAAACCTTCAAACACCAACTCTTCAAATCTTCAAATCTTCAACATAAGTTCTTCATATCTTCAAGTACCCCTTCTTCACATCTTCAAATATTCAAACACAAGTCCTTCACATCTTCAAACCCATCTTCATAACTCCAAGAACATCTTCTTCCTAACATCAAACATACTTCCTTTCTTCAAACATCTAAACCAAAACAAACAATCTTACCACTTAAAACTCAAAAATTCGAACACCCCTTTCTCAAGGTAAGAAATTTCACTCCTCAATTCAACTTAAATTCTTCCTACTCATCACCTTCTTCTTTTAACTTAAGTTATATTTTGGACTTTTGAGGTACTTAGAAGACCACTTGGAGACATGCATGCATGGTGGTGAAACTTGAAGATTTGAAGAAGAACTAGTAGAGAAATTTGGACTACAAGGTAAGAATTGAAAGTCTTGACCCACTTCTTCTTTCTATTTTTTTTTCTTTTTAACATCCCTTTTTCATTTTGAGAAATAGGGGCTGACCTTAGGTGATTTTGGAGTTGAGCCAAAATTTCCAAATTTTAAGCTTCAACTAGTCTCCAAACCTACTACACAAGGTAAAGTGTAGTCCTTTTCATTTTCTTATCTCCTTCTTTTTCTCTTTAATTTTTCTCTCATTTTTCTAACTCCAAATTTTTGATATTTCTTGACTTAGGGGCTGACCTAAGTGACCTCCTCCAAAGTTGTGAAATTTATCCTTTTATTTCACAATTTTCCAATTTAAGGTGGGTGGAAAAATACTTTCCAACTTCTAGGTGTTTTTATTAAAATGCATGTAGAATTTTGATCATGAGCCCTTGAGATATATAATCTATGTATTGCATGTCAATTTTATATATCAAATCATGAAAATTCTCAAGAGTTGCTCAAAATTGCTATTTAATGAATTTTAGGTGCATGCATGTACACTTTAATGTATTAAATGATGAATTCTTGTATGTATTGGACATGGATGTGTATGATCTTTAAAATTTATGTTTTGGATGACTTATAACCTGGAAAAGTCGAGCATAATTGATTAAATTTCAATTTTGGACTTAAAAATGCAAAAATGGAAAGTTGGTGAACTAAATTGCAAGAAAATGAAAGTTAAAGGACCCCTCTGCAAATTTCGAATTTTGGGACTGTACTCAGGTTCAAATGACTTTTGGACATTTTAATAAAGTTTTAAGAGTTTTAAGATAAATAAAATCAACCTTTAAAAGCCCAAGGACTAGATTGTAAAATTTCGAAAGTTTAAGGGCTACTTTGCAATTTTTAAAACTGTACCAGACCTAAACTTTAAAATTTGAAATTTTTACTCTTAAGGTACTGGAAATGACATATTTTAAAAGTATTCCAAAAATCCAAGTAGTTAGGGCTTGGAAACAATTTTACTAAAATTGAGGGACTAATGTGTAAAATACTAAACTTGAGGACCCAAATGAAATTTTCGGGACTTATACATACCATGCACCTGGAAATACTAACTTAACTATAACTTAATTATATTTTGGACCCAAGGTTCAAATTTCATTACAATTGGACCCCTAAAAGCCTTAAAGGCAATTATTTCAAAATGGGACAAAAATGATATTTTCAAAAGTTAAAGGACCTACACATATTTGTTTCAAAAACTGCTTTTGTCCCAATATCCTACTAACCTTAGTGACATTTTCCAACTGGAATCACATTAAAATCCCTTCCGGTTTGTGAGTTCAATTTTAAAAACTTAAGGTCCGAATTGGCAATTTTTATAAATTTGGGGCCAATGTGAGATTTTTATAAAGACTCGACCTCAAAACTTTAAAAACCTGAATCTCTGGACAATTTGGAGAATTTAGGAAGTGACCTCATAATTTTTCAAGGTCGGGATATTTAATTATTCGATTTTTAACCCCAAAAGTGTTAGTTTTTACAAAACGGGGCTAAATTACAGTTTTCCTTTTATAAAGGACCTCACTCAAATTATTTTCTCTTTTACTAAAATAGCCCTGGACTCTCTGACTTGGATATTTAATTTAAGTATTTTACTTTTCCAAAAACCCTTGACTTATCGGATCAATTTGACCGATTAATACCCGATCGCGGAGCGACTTCCTCGCCTTGCGAATTGAATCTATAACGGGACTTATGTCCCACCCAATCTTTCAAGATATCGAAGGTTGCTTATCCTTCCGATAATCATCTTCATCCAAAAACTCCACCAACGCCATAATTTCCACTCGCGTTTTTCAAATTTTTTTCCTAAACTGCTTCCCTAAATCAATAATACTTTCATTTTGCCTGGTTGATGCTGTAATTGTAATTACTTTCTGCTGAGTCAACTTGGTGTGTCGAAACTCACACTCGGAATGGATACGTCGGGGATGGGCAGGCAGCTCGGCTGCTATTCCACTCTTCCCGGCCCCATCGTCCTAATCCCGCAATCGGGGGGACGGAGTTTGTCCAAGGGAAGCGGGTCGTAATCGGGTATAATCATGGTTATGACAGATCCGAGCCTTGCAAGCTCCACCGGATTTTGTCTTTGCCTACGGAGCGATAAGGTGTCGGTCTTGGACCATCTTGACTGGGAGTTACAAGGAAGAACGAAGGAATCGGGCCCCAATCCACACGATCCGGAGTTATCGTCCCGTTTTGGTTGGCGTTACATTTCCGCACGCACGCTACCTGTTTTGCATTGGTTGGCGCTACAAATCCGTCGCAACCATTATTTGCCTTGCATATGATTGGCGTTACACTTCCGTGCGCAATCTACTGTCTTGGATCGATTCACATAGTGCTGTGTGACCATGAATCGTTTTCTGAATCGTATAAATATACTATTGTATTATTTTATCACGACGCTTGTGAACTGTGTGAAATCATGCATCATACTCACGCGTTTTCATATAATCAAGTTTTCTCACATTAACTATATTGCGCCACATTCGCACGATCACCCCATCCACCGAGAATTCGTCTCATCCCTCCCCCATTTCAATCCTTTAGATGGGGACTATGTTGAAGATCTCGAACCGGCCAGATTGATGACCTCGCCGCCTGTCGATCTTGCACCTTTTTACCGATGATTGTTCTTATTTCATGTACCCTGCGATGTCGGACTCCGTTTATCCTGCTACTCTTTTCTCTCTTTGATGTAATTTAGGCGGCGTAGGACCACGACGTGTAAGATTTGGATACTCTACTTTACCTTTTGTTTTAGTTTTGGCACTGTAAACTCATTCAGGTTATTATGTTGGATGTATTTGGATGTTGATTGGACCTTAAGATGTAATTTGTACTTGTTCTTTATTCCGCTGCTATTGACTCCGTTTCATTGAGTTCTCGATAATATTCGTCTGGACTGTTTGGATTTTTGTATTTAAGTTGTGGATCGTCGTTGCGTCCCATTTGGGGTGTGACATTATGTGATGTATTATGGGGTAGTATAATATTTGGTTGGTAATTGAGGAAGTGACTAGTGAACTTATGGAGATAATATAATATTTCGTTGATGATCAAGAATAGTCAACCAAATATACCATTAGAGTTGAATCTTATTTAAAACAACAACATTTTTCAATTTCATAGAAAGAGAAAGAAAAATGATAGCACTCAACAACAAAAAGGTTACCTCTAGTTGACTTTTGATAGCATGCCTTAGTCTAGTGAACCTATTGGGCTTTTTTAACTTATTATTACATTTTTTTTCTAAATTACAAAAATAAACTGAAAACAAAGGTTAATATTATAATAAAAAACGGCTAGGTGGTAGCCGATTTTAGCTCAAAATCGTACCGCTCAATGCCGTTTTTATTAAGTCAGTTTTCTTTTAATTAAAAGAAATTAAAATCTCTTTAACCATCACCGTTTTTATTAATATTTTTGATTTGTTTTTTTTAAAATTAAAAACGGTTGTCTTAGTCCCGATTTTGTCTGTGAAATCTGTTAAAAACAATGACAAGTTTAACAACCATATCGTAATGATAAATCTAATAATTATTTAACTAATGATGTATTTAATGATTATTTGATTAATTCAAAAATCATTTGAGTTTGTTATTTTTTGAACTGTTATTCATTTGAGTTGAAGAAGTATATTATTTTGATATATAATACTAAACAATTTATAAATTTATTTGTTATAATTATAAACTATTTGTTATTTGTAATACTTAAAAAATACTATATATATTATAATGTTATACTAATAACATATGTTTTTAAAATTTTGTCATAATACACACAAAGCAATATTTTTAAATATCTAGTACAATCAAAATAACCTAAAAATGACCCCCGGTGCCACAACCACGCCGCTGACGTTGTCTCCTACCTCTGCCTCTGCGTACATTTTCTTCCGGAAGAGGCTCGTTTGCTTGTTGTGTCTCGTCATCGGTTTCATCAATACAATAATTCAAATTAAATGACGAACGACTAGATAAAGAAGTAGTCGAACTCGAATCTCCACGATAATGTTGAAATGGAACAGGAGACGCGTTAAATTGAGGACGATAAGTGTCATTAATTGGCTGCTGCTGAACAAAGTTAGGGTACCCCATACCAATATCAGCTTCAAGTAGTGCCGAGAATGATTGCTCGTATGATGGCATACCCCAGTAAGGGGTGATCGGCTCGTCCACAGGTGTTTGCTGATTCACATAATAAGCAGAAGTGTTGTCCATACCACGTAACGTCGGAAGTGTCGATGTAGATGGGCCTCCGACATAAACTTGTGGTGTAGTCGTATCATGTTGAACCGTAGTAATTTAACTAAACTAATTTATCACTATGTAGCCAAAAAAAAAAAATTCATTTAATTGTCAAATTTAACTAAACTAATTTATCACTATGTAGCTAAAAAAAACAACAAATTCATTTAATTGTCAATTTAACTAAACTAATTTATCGTATGTATCAATATAAACAACTAGTCAAATTTAACTAGACTAATTTATAATTTATTAGCAATATAAGTTCTGGGATAAATGAGGAGGGCGCACGTGGTGGTGGTGGCGGTGAGGTAAATGGTGGCCGGGAAAAAAAAAATTCAAAGGCTGAACCCTAGCTGAAAAAAAATTTATTCAAACTCTGAAACCCCTGACCCAACTTGATACCATGTAGAAAATATGCTGAGAACTTAATGATCCTTCATTAAATGAGATTACATATTTATACAAGGTATGTTGGAGACACATACTTAAAAACCTCCCACTTATTCCATAAAGTACTCACTAAATTACTCCACTATGTTCCCTAAATTACTTATTCTATTTATTATATACAATAGCTTTAACACCCCTCTACTATGAAAACCTTTAAATACCCCCCTAAACTAGTAAAACATATATATGGGGGACAAAAGTACCCTTGAGATATATAAAGTGTTTGATATCATATTTTATCTTGTCTAAAATTAAATTACAATTAATTTGATTTGGGATTTTAATTTTAATTTAAATAACTAAACTTATAGTTAAAGTAAAAATGAAATAAAATAAGAAAATATAACTTCAATAGTATAGAGAAGTGAATAATTTTTATAAAGGAATAAATTTATGTTACTATCATTACATGTGTGTATATATTACTTTAAAAGGTAGTTATTAAAGTTTATATATTAATTGATATTTTTAAATATTTCTATTACATAAAATGTGAACATATTGACTAAAGTAGAAATTTATTCATGAATGAAAAATAAATATTTATAAATATTAAACGAGAAAAATCGTATAATACTCTCTGGGAACTAAATATTAATAATATGATCTAATTTTTATTTAAAGTAATATTAAATAAAGTTGAAATAAATAAATACATACACAATACCAATAATATAAAAATCTGTTTATTTTTAAAAGACTCATAAATTTATATTATATTGTTTTGGAAAGCATATTTTAGATTCTTCGTTTAATATACTTCTTTGTTTTGGAAAGCATATTTTAGATTCTTCGTTTAATATACTTCTTCACTCAATTCTTAATTATATTAGTATTTTACTATATTTTCTTACTTATTATATAAGATTAATTTTCCTCTCACATATAATAAATAATATTTTTTGACTCTCACATATAATATAATAAATAATTACGCATTGCAATTTAACATATGTATATTTCTAAAAACGTGACCTCTCAAAAATATTAAAGTTACATTTTTTATTTATTTATTTAAGATAAATAGAAGACTAACTTTTAATTATAACATTAATGTTGAACAAAATTTGGAATGGAACTAATTGATATCTAGTTATATATATAATAAAGTAAGCAAAGTAATTCTTACATTTTATTTAAACTAAGGGTATTTTTGTCCATGAATGTGACTTTTATTGATTTAAGGGGGGTAAATGAAGGTTTTCATAGTAGAGGTGATAATTGATACAAAATCAATAGTATAAGGGGGTAAAGTGAGTTTTACCCTTTTAATTTATAAGAAGTGGGACATGTATGGTAGATCTACACAAGTGTACGTACACCAGGTGTAGCATCTACAAGATCCTGTAAGAAAGAGTGTATGTCCATGAACACTTACTTATATATGCAACTACTATTTCTATAGACTTTATTATACATATATAAACGCACAATTCAACAATAATCACTGACTTTACTAAGTTATTGTTTTGTAAACTTTTCACTCAAAATGAGAGATTATCATAGTATTTAGCACTAAAGGATGTGTCACTTAGGTACATCAATATTTGAATATGGAATATTATTGTGTACTAGAAAAGGAATGGTGACATAAGAATAATAAAAAGTGATGAATGATCTTCGATTTTGAACTTGCACAAGAGCTTGACTTTGCATAAAGCCAAAGACTCACACCTAGTAAAATTTATAACATAATAAATCATTCTTACTATAGATAACTATTACATGTCCCCTGAAGATGAGTAAATTCCACTACTACAAAATTTAATGCTAATTCAATTTGATATCTACTGTTATTAATTAATATTATTTGTTAGCTAAATCGTATTGTTTCAATATCAATTAATATCTCAATTTTATAAATGCTAAATATTATTTGAATCAACACTTTTGTTTAATTTGTATAAGATTTCAAAACTTAGGTTTAATTAAAAGTGTGATATTCCACCGTTCTTTTATTAGTTTTTTTTAAAGGATAAAATAGGCCATCCTTTCTCCTTATAAAATTTTAAAAATAAGGGATGGATTACTTTTCTTTTTTTCATTAATGAAATAAAATTTCACTGATCCAATATGAATGACACAAGTCACAAGGTGTCGTTCTCAGCCAAAAAACGTAGTATTATGCTTTTTTAGTACTGAAAAAAAATTTAAAATCAAGAAATTAATTTTAAAAAGGAAAAGAAAAAAGAAGACGAAGAAGAAGCACACCTTATCCACGCTCTTCAATTAATAAAAAAAAACAGATCTTTTAAAGCAATAAAATAATTAGATTAAAGTCAAAAACTTGTTAACCATGAACTTGTAGCTCAAGTGATGTCACTAATCTGTAGTAAGGGTGTTGACCAATGTCAAATCCCGTATCTTTCAATTTTTTTGAAATTTTATCTCATCGCCTCCAACCACTACTCACAATTTATTAATAAAAAAAGTCAAAAAACTTGTATAAATAGACTTTGAAAAAATAGACTTCGTGTTTCAATATTTATTGTACTTTTGGAGTTTTTTATTTATGTTATAAACTATAAAAAAAGGCCTTATTATATAGCTATCAACAGTTGAACGCCACATGTTTTTATTCTTCGCAAAAACTAATGTGAGACGGTAAAAGTCCGTGAGACGGTGATATTTTTAGTGTAAAAAGTAATATTTTTAGTGTAAAAAATGATACTTATCTAAAAATATACAAATTAGTATATTTACTTTGAGTATCACTTTAATAGGATTATTATAATTTTCAAGTTTCAAGTGAAATACTAAACTTGACAATTAAGCAAGGCATTTGTAAAGAGCCACGTGTAAACATTTTTCTATATTCGGTTAATTTAAGGGGGTAAATAAAAGGGTATAAACAAAAACAAAAAAAAAAATTGCTAGTATTGGATCTACCTTTGGCTAATTCCAAAATAAGGCATAATTGGGGCAGCCAACAACATAGGGCCCAAACCATAATTATCAAAAGATTCATAAACACTTCTCTTTCGAGTTGTTAGACTCAAATATCCAAACTAACGGCTGTGGCAGTTTATAACCTAATTTTGTCTAATTTCATAACTTAACCTTTTTAGATGTAAAAGTTTATGAGGATCTAATATTGTGCTCGGCGGAGACTTGTGTTGCCACTTGCCAGTGAGATTGTTCCGAGTGTAATCTCAGATCGAATCTCGATCTTTTAGAATTTGTTAAATTCGGGGGCTTGATACGATTCCACACATGAAAAGTATCTAATATGAGGGGGAGAGCCAACTAAAAAAATATTGGTAGGGGGAATCAAACCTGTGATCTTTCAGTCCCGCGCTCACCTACTCCACCAACTTGGCTTATAAACAATTCACTTGCGTATAAACAAGACTCTCTTTCTCTAATTAATATGTGGACAATTCACAAATAACATAAAATTATCCCTTATAAATATAGTACCAATTTTTGTACTTTACTAATTGAATTAACCTCTGATTTAAATTTTACCTACCAGACAAATACATGAATCTTGATCTTTACAAAAGAATTAAAATAGAAGTAAAGTGAGGGCCGAATGTTTTAATTAATGAGACCCAAAGCATTTAATCCTTAAACCTTTTACAGTGCATTTGTGTAAGAAATTCACCGACAATAGTTGGAGACGTGGAGTTCCACAAAACTTACACAGTCTTCGTCCCCATTTAGTTCAGACTTCATTCTCATACCTACCACTACCAGTATTCAAATTACCAAAATACCCTTGTTTCCTTTCTTTATTCACCATTCTTGATTCCAAACTTCATCTGCAACCAGGGATTTCACTCACCCCATGGTATATGTGTTTATCCACAGAGCCCAGTTGCTGAAACTGTAAGATCTAAGTTATTTTGTATTTACCAAAATTAAAGTTCATTTCTTGATGGTGAGTGCAGTTATGAGTAGATTATACTGGGATATGATTGCCCATTTGAAACCCTTCTTAAAAAAAGTTCACAAATTTAGCAAGTTTTTAGCTGGGACTTATAGCAAAAGTTCCACTTTTCAATCTTTCACTGCATTACTCATGCTTGGTTCAATTGTCTGTTTCTTTATAGTTATGGGATCCAGTTATTTTTACTTGTTTCCATCTTCTGAAACAGTAGTAGTTGAGGTTAATCAAAATCGTGATGTTAATAGTAGCAACTTTAATGATTCTTTAAGCAAGGGTTGCAATGTGTTTGATGGGAAATGGGTGTTTGATGAAAGTTACCCTTTATACAATGCATCACAATGCCCGTTTGCCGAACGTGGGTTTGATTGTTTGGGTAATGGAAGGAGAGATATAGGGTATCTTAAGTGGAGGTGGAAGCCCAAAAATTGCGAAATCCCTAGGTTTAATGCGCGTTCGGTTTTGGAGTTGCTTCGTGGGAAAAGGGTCGTGTTTGTTGGCGATTCGTTGAGTAGGACTCAGTGGGAGTCTATGATTTGTATGCTGATGAGTGGTGTTGAGGATAAGAATAGTGTGTATGAAATCAATGGTAATGAGATCACGAAGCAGATTAGGCATTTGGGCGTTCGGTTTAGGACGTTTGATGTTACGGTTGAGTTCTATCGCTCGGTTTTTCTTGTCCAGCCTGCTCCAGTGCCCAAACATTCGCCTAAGAGAGTGAAGATGGTGCTGAAATTGGATGAATTGGACGATATTAGTGGAGAATGGATTGATTCTGATATTCTTACTTTTAATTCCGGACACTGGTGGACACCAACGAAACTCTTTGAACTGTAAGTGGTTTCATTTTTGTCGAATTTACTTTATGTCCTATTTTGGAACAACTTATGACTAATGTTAAATTTAAGTTAATTGGTATAGTTTTCTGTTGTATCATGTGTCTGCAATTGTGTGCCTGTTGCTTTTGTGCTTATCATCCAAGCCAGGGTGGTTCTTAGTTCTCTTTTACTCCTGGGTTCGTTTTGGTCTTTTGATCTTCTTAATAAACAAATAATATCACTTTCTGTGTGAGTGTTTCCAGTTTTTTTGTGAGCTGGTAGGGGTGCATTCCTCAACGTCTGAACTTTCTAGTCTCTATAACATCATACAATCTTGCGATTCGATTTTAATGTGCTATTTTATGATTCTCATTGCCGTGGTTTAAGATTATAGAAACAATAAAAAGGGAGTGTTATGCCTCCTAGTGTCCGTATGATATATGGACATTAGTCTGAAGTGATATTTATCATTTGAATACTGATTTTAGGTTTCTTCTATCAACTGGGTCTGGCCTTGATTCTCTCACGAGTCAAGTGGGTTGCCAGCGAATAAGTTAGAATTCTTCTAGTTAATCATCATCGTCAACTTCACCTTATCCCACTATGTGGGGTTAGTGGTGTGAAATTTATAGTGTTAATTAATTAGAACTCTTCTAGTTATTAAAAAAAAATCAATTTGTACAGTATATACGAAAGCGACCAACTCCTCAAGTTTTCAACATGTTCTTACTGTCTTCTATAGTTGTTATCTGGATCCTATATGTGACATCTTTAACGGAGAAATCAATAAAGATGTCATAGATAGAATCCAGACAGGTTTGAATAAATGGAGAAACGCATCTTCTATCCTTTGTGACCGTAAAATACCATTAAAATTGAAAGGAAAATTTTATAAAACGGCCATAAGGCCTACAATGCTTTATGGAGCAGAATGTTGACCGTAAACGATGGCGCGATATGATCTATATAGGCGACCCCACGTAGTGGGATTAAGGCGTAGTTTGTTGTTGTTGTATTGTCATCTATAATTGGCTTGAACGATGGAGGTTATTAGCAGATCATTTGTTGGTATCCCTATCAGTAATTGTTTGGTGTCTGTAAAAGTGACTTTTGATTTGTTCAGATCTTATATAATTTTCACTATCCGTCCAAGAGCATAACCCTGCCACTTTCTGTGATCACATGAGCAACTTAACATGGCGATGATAAATTTATCTACTAGCCTTTGGAAGGCATTAAAGCTACATTAGAGATTACAATAGACTTGAAAGTTGAAATTATTGAATGCTATTTTTATTTTTTCTCATTTCAGTTAGTTAATTTCAAGTTTTATTATAAAAATACTTCTAATGCGCATTTTCAGACAGGGGTTGGTATTTTCAGATTGGTGGGAGGATAAAGCTCGGAATGCCAATAAGTAATGCCTTCAAGGTTGCACTAGCTACCTGGCAATCGTGGATTGAGAATGCAGTAAATCCCAACAGGACACGTGTTTTCTTCCGAACCTTTGAATCCACTCATTGGAGGTGTGTTATGGTATTTTTTATCCGCTTGACTGTACTGCACATTCATTATGTCGACTCAGACCAAATATGCATGTTCATGTAAACAACATGCCATAATGATTCTAAGGAAGAGTTTGCAAAAAATTTAGCTTTCAGAAAAAAGTGATTTATTGTAGCAACAGTAAAAATAGATGATAATATGATAATGAGACGTTGGTAGTGTTTGCAAATAGAATGTTTGGTGAGAAAATTTTAAAAGTTCTTATTTGTTTGTAAAATCAAACCAAAAGCAGAATCAGAAATCTAAAGAACCCATCTCATTGCTTTTAGATTCAGTTAATGAAGCAGAATCAAAAGTAGAAGTTGATGTGATATTTTTCAGCCAAAACCTTAGAAGCACTTTCTTTAGTGATTTTAGGCACTCCCTCATTCATATTCATGTAAACCAATATGCATGAATTGCATTGCCCTCTAACAAATCATTCGTTTTTGTTGCTCAAATATGATCAGTAGTGGGTCCCGTCAGATTTGCAGAGTAACAAGGCGGCCCTCACTCGGAATTAAAGGGAGACATAGGAGCTCAATATCTGATGCAATAATTAATGCTGTGAAAAATGTATCCATTCCTGTAAAATTGCTGCATGTTACTCCTATGGGGGCATTTAGAAGCGATGCGCATGTCGGTTCTTGGAGTGATAATCCGTCAGTTCCAGATTGTAGCCATTGGTGCTTGCCTGGGGTACCGGATATGTGGAACGAGCTCCTCTTCTCGTTTCTGATTTCAAATCGATGAAGGAATTGTTCGTGATTTTCTAACATGTAAGTACTCTTTTTTCTTGCTATAGATATGTTTTAGGGTTAATTACCAAAAGAACCTTGAGGTTTGGGTTAATTACAGAAAAACCTTGAGGTTTGGGCTAATTACAAAAAAATCCAGAGATCTTTGGAAATTACAAAAATTCCCGTTAGGTTTGATTCATCTTACCTTTTCCCCTTCATATGCAAAAAAATATTTCAAAAACTCCCCTTACGTTTATTAAAATATTACAGTTACCCACTAAATTGAAAACATAGTCAAACTTCAAGGGTTTTTTTTTGTAATTTTAAAAAATCTCTTGTTTTTTTTTTTGTAATTAGCTCAAACCTTAGGGGCCTTTTTGTAATTATCCCTATGTTTTATTTGATTTTAGCTTGAAAGACGCTAGATATTCACTATATAATTTTCGGGTAAATTACAAAAACTATCCCTTTGGTTTAGCCCAATTACAACAGCAAAAAGAGTTCATTTATTCTTCAAAATTACACTTACACTCCTATTAATTACGAACACCCCCTTGAGATTTGTTTTTACTCGACAAGTACCCCCTATTGTGGGTGCATTTGTAAATTTGGGAACAACTATCCAAGGGGTATTTGTAATTTTGGAAGATAGTTGGGTTTTTTTTTGTAATTTGACTGACCTCAAGGGTATTTTTCGTAATTAACCATTCTTTTTTTAATCTTTTAATATTGTTTGGCAACTTGGTTCAGGCCATTGCATAAAATCTCCTTTATTCTTGGTTTGTGAAGTTGCTGGCGCTTGACAACTGAAGAAATAGCTTTGTACCATACTTGACCTCAATTTTTAGTATTACACAATTGTGTCCATTTCTTGGATGTCAATATTTGTAACATGAATTATTGTCTTCCTCTATACGGATAGAAAACTGTACATATCGGCCAGATATGTTATTATTGTGTTTTTACTAGAGTTTAATAATAATATGTACTTGTCGTACAAAATTGGAATAGATGTGGTTTGATATCGATTCTCTGACAAGCTATAAAAAAAGTGTTTTTCATATTCCGCACCGTGTGATGTCAAAAGCAAAGGAGGTTGCTTTTTTCTAATCTCGTTCTTCATTTCCTGAATTTTGATGCTGCATCAACAATTGATTATTAGATTATCGATCGACTCTTCATATATTTGATCAAATTAATGTGTTAAAAGGCATGAGTTCTAGTGACACGATAGCACAAAAAGAAAGAAAACCACAGAATGGAGTTTTCTACAATATTTTGTTTGTTTGATTTCAAAAGGGTTGTCAAGAGTATCCAAAGGCTTATGGAAATATGTATTATGTGCTAGTACTCATTACTAAAACAAAAACAATTGAACAATAAATAGTTCGAGTCCTGAAAAATTAACTCAAAACAGTGGACAACAGATGAACAAAAGAATATTGTATATTTTATGGATAATTACAAAAAGTACCTCATGAGGTTTGATTCAATGTTAAAATTAAGGGGTATACTGTAATGATTTTATAAATATGAAGGGGGATTTTGAAATTTTTTTGCTTATGAAGGGGTTAAATGTTAGACAAAATAAAACTTCAGGGGTATTTTTTGTACTTTTAAAATTAGCTGGATTTTTTTATAATTAGGTCAAACCTCGATTCACTGCATATTCTAGCAAGATCAAACAACATCATTAAAGCCTAATAATAGCTTAACAACCCTAATAATTAAACACCAAAATAGAAATACCATATATGCAAAATTACTAGGGGTATAATAGACTATTTAAATCTTAAGATTGTAACTGCTAAATCACGTTCCTAATAATTACGGGATGACATGCACAAAATCAAGCAACAAAATCTTTCCATAAATCGTGTATTTAGTTTAAATCACTATTTTACTGTATATTTAAATCACGTTCCTAAAAATTAGTGTATATTTAGTTCAAAAATCACGTATCTTTATTTTAATATTACTGTGTAATTTAAAATATTTAACTGTATACATATCAAATTTTATTAAGGTGTATATTTAGTTCAATAATACCGTGTATTTACTTTAATAGTACTGTGTAATTTAAATATTTTACTGTATGCATATCAAATTTTACAGTGTATGTTTAGTTCAATAATACAGTGTATTGACTCTAATAGTACTGTGTAATTTAAAATGACTTACTGTATGCATGTCAAATTTAATAGAATTAAATTGTACAACAAAATACAACATAAATATACAGATAAAGTAAAACAAATTATACAACAAATACAACATAAATATACAGATAAACGTTATAAAAAATTCACTCGATTTAATAGAATTAAATTATCCAAAATATAACATATCCCTGAGAATTAAAGGACCAATCATTCTAATCCAAAAAAAAAAACAACAAACTTGAAATTAATCTGAACATTCGTAAATATCCGAAATTCTCAACAATAATAAACTCTCGAACCCCATCTCGAAAACAATATCTTAGGGTGAACATTTGCATCCCTCGCCCAACTACTCGTGCCACCAATATTAAGTTATCTTTTTGGTTGTCCTCTGGCCATCTTCAACAAATTAGCAACCGCAATTAACAAGACAAAACAATATTATCATTCCAAATCAATAAAATGCAATGACAAATACAATAAATTTATTCTAACACTACACAGATATGTGATGACAAATACATTAAAATTGTATTATATAACTACAACGGAAATTAAGCTATGTTGAAAACATACACAAAACTGTACTGAACAAAACAACAAAACTGTATTAAATAAGCACTAAAACTAAACTAAGTATACAACGGAATTATATTACCTATAAATATAAGGAACTCTTATACAACAAAATTATATTCCCAGAGATATAAAAATCATTAAACAACCAATTTAAAAAATACACACATAATTGACAAATTCAAAACATCAAAAGTGTACTAGAAATACACACCACCATCCGAAAAAAAAGCTGGAAACAAACTTTTTCCCCCCAACAAAGCTGGAAACAGTTTTTTTTCCCAAAAAATCTGTAACTTGATGAAGAACCATGTTGAGAAGGGCTTAAACACCCAAACAAACATTCACACATGACAAGTATAGTAAATTTATTCTAACACTACACAAACATGTGATGACAAATACATTAAAATTGTATTATATAACTACCATAAAAATTAAGCTATATTGAAGACATACACAGAATTGTACTGCACAAAACAACAAAACTATATTAAATAAGCACTAAAACTAAACTAAGTATACAACAGAATTATATTACCTTTATGCAATATAAAAATCCCAAACAAGAAAATTGTTTGGCTTCAATAATTTTCAACAAATGACCACTTCCAATTCCAATTCTCATATGCCGTCACAAAACCATCCGAACTTACACCTCTCCTAATTCCAATTTCGACGAAGGATACAAAACAAACAACTAAGCTAATTTCCAGCGAAAATATCCATAAAACCGAAGGGGAAAAACCCCAAACACCACAACTATCGCCTAAACATTATTCAAAAACTGGTATAAGATTACCAAGAAGAAATTAAAACAAATATGTGAAAACTTACCGAGAAGAAACGTCTGAACTCTGATCCAAACAAGTTTAATAAATTTCAGATAATGCACTCACGTAGCCTTATCAACACCTAGTCTCGTTCTAGGATTTTGTGTTGATGTTAATCTAAACCCACCTCCCAAAGTGAAATTGAAAAGTGATCTGAGTAACTATGAACTTGGTACATATCACGTCACAACTATTTTATAATCTCTACTATGGGAGAAGGCAAGCTTATGCAAAGTACAACATATTCAAAATGGAGAAAGATCTGAAATTACATGTAATACCGAAAAAAGGGATTGAGATTGGAAGGGAACGATGCGTTGGAGAGAGGAGAGTTTTACAGTGCTTGCGAAATCTCAAAAGAATGGCTGCGTGTACTTTAGCAGAAGAATGAGAAGAGACGTGGTGTTTTGTATGGAAATAACTCTCCCAAAAATCGCTCCAATAAAAATGGTAAATAATAACTTTCTTTTACACTCTTAAAAAATGACAAAATAGTCCTTACAGAAAAATCCAAAAATTGGTCAAATTACACATATGACCTTGATGATAAGTATCTATTAACTACTTGCCTAAAATAATGGAATTAATCTGAATCATCTAACAAATCAATCCAATGGTAATAATAAATCCACACTGTCTCATATAAGGGTGAGTGTCCCATTTGAACCAAATCATATATATATATATATATGATTTAGATCAGGTGAGTCCACATATCTTAGGTGAGTACACGAGACCAAATCTGAGTCATTGATTTAATTTTTAAACGGTTAAGATTAATCAGATTTTACTATTATTTAATATGTAACTTAATTTAAAAATGGGCTTATTGGTAATTTTAATTTAAATCAATTTTTGGGAGGGAAATTATTTTTGGTAGTGGGCTAAATTTTAGGGACCGGTTATGGACGTGTAAATCCAAGAGATTGCATATCTTTACAGTATTTGGTAAATGAAGAGTCATTCCCTCCATTCCACCGTCTTCCAAATTCAGTCTCTGCAAATTTCCTAGTCTCTCAACCGTCTTCCACCATTTTTCCCTGCAAAAACGTATTCCGTCCTCCACCATCATTCTTCGTGAAACAACCTCCATTAAAGTGAGAAATAAAAATCCCAAGTCCTAACCATACCCAACTTAACTCTTCGCGAAAACCCGATCTCTTCAGTCGAAAAATTCCCAAATCTTTGGTCGAGAATCAAACTCCGGCGAGGGCGAAAATCAGACATTGTTGTTTTTTACAAAAGAAGCGCATTGGAACTCTTAGTTTTCGCTGAAGAACACACCAGATTGCGTGAATTTTTATTGCGACCCGGCAACAGTGTAGGTAGGGTAACTTTTTTTCTCTTTTTATTTTCATATTTTTTTTATTGCATTTTTTATGTAGTATTCTACTTTATTGGTGGATTTGATTTTAATATTGCCTATATTTTGTTGTTTAAATATGCTTATGATTGTTGCGAATAATGCTTATAAGGGGAAATTGTGGAAATTAATATTTTCCTAGTTTGTCATAATTATGGGGAGATAGTTTTTAAACAACCAAAAATTGCCTATTGTTTGTCAATAACCATGGTCACATCTTTGTTTTTTTACAAGTGTTGGTTGTCTGCTTTAATGAGAAAATAATATCGCTTATGTACGTGTTATAGTATGCTTATATATATCCAAGTATCTACGAAATGGTTAGAACTTTACTGTGCTTTTGGTTTAAATTGTCTTTATTATCTTGAAAAATTGAAGTCTGGTAGAGTTGGCTCTTATAGAATTTTTAAATACATTTTTGTTGCTGATAATTCTGCATCTCCTACCTTTTTTTTCCAAGTCTGGTAGTTTGAATGTTGATGATTTGTACTGCTTATTTGTGTTTAGAATTATGCTTACTCACACTCTATATAATGCTTACTTATCTTATGTAGTAAGCTTATCGGTGTTCAGAATTATGCTTACTCATATTCTATATCTGTTAAGTTGGTATTTTACCAATTAATTGAGTATTTTAGATTAGAATTTGGTTTTATTTTGGGTGATTTTAGAGTCGTTAGAGTTCAATTTATTTCAATTAGTGTCGATGAAGAATCAATACAGATTTGGTAGCCGAGAAATGAAGAAAACGATGAAAAACAGCAAGAAGAAAGAAGAAATCGCGTTTGAAGAAGGAAAAAATTGCATTTTGGCCTAAGGACGGGCGGGCGCTGCATCGCCCGCGACGGCATTTAGATTGTGAAGTGTGTGCGGGCGGCTAGCGCTTAACGCCCGGCGGCTGCGCGCTGGTGGAACAATGGCAAGGAAGCGGTGGGCGGCTGCGGCCTTGGCGAGATTTTTGCGTGTATGATCTTTGGCGCGCCGCAACGCCGGTGGAATTTCCCAGGTTCACCTACCCCATTTCTTGGACTTTTGTGGGACTATGAATACTAGCCTTGGGGATTGAAATTAGGGATCTTGGAACCCTTGGGAAGACAAGAAAAACAGCTACAAGACAAGGAAGAAGGATTGAGACATCTTGAGAAGAATTTGGAGAAGAAGATTGGAGGCTTCTATCATCTAGAAATAGAGAAGATCCCTCAACTCTTGTTCTTATTTTGTTGCTTTCTTCATATCTTGTAAGATGTATTGTTATATTCTCATGGATTCATTTTCTTTAATCATGAGCTAAACTCTATAATTCTAGAGGAATGATGTAATCTATGTTTGAACTTATGTTTTGAGATTGTGGTTTGTCAATCTTGATCTATCAATTTATTTGTGCTATTTGGATCTATTGCTTCTAAATTACTTGATCAATAATTTAGATTGTTTGGTGTATTTGATTTGACACTTGAGAGAGGTAATTGAATACATGACCTTGGAATAGCATAACCTAGGATTTCATAGAATTGAGAGATTTGTGAGTCCTTTGAAGTCATTTATCAAGATTCATAGCTTGTATTGAGATTTTAATTGGTGATTTTTATAGAGATATTGATTTCCCAATTGAATCTAAAATCATTTGGCACTTGAGAGAGGGAATGATTATTGTAGAAATCTTGACTTATAAATTGGTAATTGATGATTGATAAACCATATTGACAACATAAGGGATAACTAGATTCATCATACCTCTAGAATTCATTTAATCATTTGGATAAACTCATTGATATTTTTATATTCTTGATTTATTTTTAGTATTTTTAGTCTAATCAACTCCATTATATATTGAATTTCTAAATAAAGTTAGACTACTATATTATAGTACTTAACAATAATTCGATAATTATTCCCTGTGGATTCGACAACCTTACTTCTCTATATTAAAACTTGACACCGTAGACTTGCGGTTAGAAAACTCTCTAACAATATCATGCTTACTTATTTTATATATTATGCTTAAGTCTGGTAGAGTTGGCTTTTATGGGATTTTTACATACATTTTTGTTGCTGATAACTCTGCATTCCCCACTTTTTTTTCCAAGTCTGGTAGGTTTGCATGTCGATAATGTGTACTGCTTTTTGGTGTTGACAATTATGCTTGCTCACATTCTATATCATGATTACCTATATTTTGTAGTATGCTTTAAGTTTGTTTCCAGTTTTTATGAGACAGCTAAATGACTATTTGCTACCTTATTTTTTTTAGTATTTCTTTTGGAAATGGCTAAAGAGAGCAAGAAGAGTAAAGGTACATTGGATAAAGGGAGCAAGAAGAGAAAGGCGGCATATATTGATGTTCCTGCAGAGTCGAGTAAGAAAAAGGGAGGGAAGGACAAAGGTAAAAAAATGCTAGACGGTAGCAAGAGTGATGAAGAATCCAAATATCCCAGACTGTGTACGAGATCAACGCTGAGGAGGTTCGCCAAAGTTATTAAGAAATTGAACCCTGCACAGACGGCTGCGGTTAATGAGATTGGGTTCGGTGGCCTGTTGCACATGAAGATCGTGGAAATACCGGCACAGTTAACTTACTGGCTGGTTAAAATTTTCAACCCAATTAGCTATGAACTGGTGATATCGAAGCGGAAAAAAATTCACATCGACGCCACGGATGTGGAACGGGTTCTAGGAATCCCAAATGGTAGTGTGAATATTGAACGGAAGAACAAAGTGGGGGGATGTGAACTTTATAAAGAATGACTAGAGATTTTTAACAAGCCTAACAACCACATCACGACAAAACACGTAGCTACGGAGATGTTAAAATTTGAGGACGGAGGTGACTGGTTCAAGAGGCACTTTGTTGCCCTGGTGGACTGCTTGGTTGGTGCGAGTACACTATTAATACGCTGGTGACAAACCGTGCACATTGGGGAGAAGGGAAGAAAATTATGTTCAATGGGTCCCTTTTGTTTTTATCGCTAAGTGGTAAATTATTATTGTTTTACATTTTTTGTATCAGTACCTTGCATACTTTTCTAATTTTTGTTGTTTGTGTAGGTTTTTTATTTGGATAGGGTTGTTTTCTATACTAGGGATGTGGCTAGAACTCTCCCCAGTATTAGAGGTTGGACTTCCGAGATCATCCGGAAAAGGGTACACAAGGAGATGAAAGAAGGTGGGTTTGGGCAGGGTCATTTGGCGGAACCGCTCCGTACAATGGTTTTGAACGGTGGTCGGGGCGGTGACATTGGGGTGTAGGAAGTCGGTCGATGAAGGTGGCGCGTCGTCCGGGATCGAGAGCCACGAGGTATAATTTTTAGTTCTGTTTGGTTGGTTGAATCCATTCTGATTAATGCTTGTGATAGATGAAACATATGCTTATACATGTAGTTAATATTGCTTATATTAGAAAATGATGGAGAATTTGATTGTTGTAATCCTTGCATACACTTCTAGTTAATAATGCTTATTATGTTTGCCAAATATGCTTATATATGTTGCTCAAATGCTTACAATGTCTATGTTATTGTAATTTTTGGATTCCCTCAAATGTGCTGGAATATTTTTTATGACATATGACAGTTCATCTTATATGTGGTGCTAATATTGCTAACAAAATGATGTTTTTTGTATATTATGTCTAATTTTTTTGTTTTGCTTATGAGTTTTGCCAATTCTGCCTATATGTGTTTCAAATAATGCTTACATAACGATGAAGTATTTAATTATTTGCATTTTTTCTATTTTTTTTGTCTAATGTTTTGGTTTGCTTATGATAGTTTTCAATTATGCTTATCTATGTTGCTACTAATGCTTACATAATAATAAAGTATTAATTAATTTTATTTTTGTATTCTTGTCTAATGTTTTTGGACTGCTTATGGTTTTGCAAATATATGCTTATATATGTTGCTTATTATGCTTAAAAACAATGATGAAGTGTAAATCATGATATGGAGTCATCTAAATATTTCTCCTGTAACTGACATTTTTGGTTTGATAACTTTTGGAAAGGAGTATAAATCGAGAGTGTTGCAGAAGTTGTCAGGCCTTGCTACATATGTGGTCGACATCATCGCGTTGTTTCAGAATGCTCCAAAAGAGATGACAGGCGACACAGACTTTTGCAAATTACAAGATTCGACGAGGATGCTTATATGCTCAACTAGTAAGCATTCATGGGACGCGGGGGGACCCCATGCTGACGATATGAGCGAGACGCAGCTAAACAAAGCTTTTTGGAATAATCCCGATACGATAGCTGCAGTCGAAAAAGTTGAGATTGCACTTGGTCGTAGGGATGAGTACGAAAAGGGTGTGGAAGATTTGCCAAGTTTTAGCTTGGGTGTTACCCAAGAGCCTGTTAAAATTGTGGGAAGGGATGTAAGATTTTCTCAGCTTTATTTTCTGTTATTACTTTAACATCCAGTATACGCTGCTAACAGCACCATAAAAATGTTTTACTATGAATAGAAAGTTGGTTTTTTGTATTGTACTGATGTGTGTTGTTGCTTTTTTTTTGTTTTATTAACAGGGTGGGGTTAGCGGGGCACGTGATGTTGGCGGAGATGGTGTGGATACTGGAGACAGTGTCGGGGACAGTGACATCGAGGATGACGAGGAGGATGACATCGAGGGGGAGGATGAGGGGGATGAGGGTAAGAGCGATGATGATGAGGATAGTAGTAGTGACGATGATGAGGGGGATCCCGTTGACGCCGAGTTGGAACAAGAAGCGGTGGCGAAAAGGAACGAAACGAAGGCGAGGTTAACGATCTTGGATGAGATGGAGGGAGGACAAATTGAGAATGCATTACAGATTGACATGTTGTCTGAATGTTCCAAATTTGAAATGATGGTATCTAACTGGATTTTTGAAATTCCGGCTGGTGAACCGTAAGTTTTTTTTTGTTTATTTCAAAAAATGTTTTTTTATGAAGTTTTTAGTTTGAGCAATTGTATGAGCACGCAGGGAGGAAGTCATATTTGGTAGTGGTGAATTTAATATAACAAGACAAGATATGGATACTTTGAAGGGCGGACGGTACGTCAACGGGTCTATTATGGATACTTGGTCGTTTATCCTGAACCGCAAGGAATCGTTGAGGCCTGATAGTTCTCCGCATAGATTCTTTGCCACGACATATCCCACTGTATGTTTTCACCTGCATTTTTTGGTAGATAATTTTGTGATGCATAAGGTTTGATTGGTTTATATGCTTTTTGTAAGTAGTATCCATGATGATGCTCTGTTTTTGTAGATTATGCTTATGGATATATCACAATATGCTTACGAGTGCTTTCCATTATGCTAGTGTTTGGGTGAATTCATGGATTATAAATATGCTTAAGTTGGGTTTGAATTATGCTTATTCATGTTAAGCATTATGCTTATTGCTATTCGTTCCATTATTTCTTTATGTATAATAGGTTGCTTGTGTCTGTTATGAACAATGCTTATGTTTGCATTAAATGTTGCTTGCCGGTGGTTAACTACTTCTAATTTATTGATATTTTTATTGCAGACATTCACAATTGTAATGCCCAGCAAGGCGTCAGTATTGAGTGAAACTGTTAAGACATTCAGCGAAAGCTTCGACGTCGAGTTTAGCGGTTCCAGCGCGAGCAGGATGAATGAGATCCAGTTGGTATGTATGATATGGTGAGGCTTATTTTTTTTTTCCGTGAACCTAACATTTTTGTTACTCATTGTATAGTTATTCTTCCCGATATTCAAGAGCAAACATTTTTTCGTGGTATGCTTCGACATTAAAAAAAAGGTCTGCCACGTATTAGACAACTCCTCGGTTGGCGACAATAAAACCCTCAAATACGACGGCGTTCCTGATAAATTGGTCGGTTCGTCTCTATAGATGATTGAAGATATTTTTTCTTTCTTTATTGTTTCACTGATTCAAATATATTTTTTTATGGACATCGACAAGTATTACCTATCGACGAAGGGTTTCCCGTCAATTGCTCGTGCGATCCAGCAATCGACTGCATCTTGTTTGTGCATGCCCTGGAGGGACAAGGATAACAAAGTTGGTTGTGGTATCTTTGCAATGGGCCATATGGAGACTTATATGGGAGGTGGGATCAAAAACTGGGATAGCGGGCTCCGAAAAAATGACAAGGCGCAACTTCTGATGATGCGTAGAAAGTACGCAACTGCAATATGCTTAGACTCAATGAATGATCTTAGGGAGGCGATAATGGGACGAGTGAAGGAGTTTGCCAAAAAGAATTAAGATCAATCCGTAATATTTTATTTGTTTTGTACTTTTTATTGATATTTGAAGTACTCTTTAGCGATCTTCCAGACACGGTAAACTTGCTTGGTCTTTGAAGTACTTTTTAGTGGTGTTTTGAATGTTTTTTTGATTAGTGCCTATGTAAGCAGAATTCAGGTGGTTAATAGGCAGATTTTACTCTATTGTAACAATCATTTTCATGATATGTTATAATGTTTCTAGCATTACTTCAAATATTTTTAAGCAGTGTTCTTCTTCTCTGTAAGCAGAAATCGACTACACTGCAAGCAATATTCGAATGTTTGAACTTTTTCAAGCACACAAATGTTTCGCAAGCAGAATTCAAACGGTGCACAAGCAGAAATTAATTGTCTCGTTAGCATTATTTCAATTATTATAACTTATCAAGTATCTCATACTATATAGCAGTATTCAAATGTGTTTAAGCATGAGTTAAATGTTGTCCAAGCAGATTTTAATATTTTTGTAGGCACGTATATCATGTTATTTTATATTATTAGTAAATAATCAAAGTGAAAGGTAAAAAAAAAAAATAAACAGGCAGTCTCAAATGCTTAAATATGAATCTAAAATAAACTTAAAAAAATAAGCGATAAAATATGAATAAATAAGCAGTATCAAATTCTTTAATAAGCAGTCCCAAACATGCACTCCAATAAAAAAAAACATCAACTACTTGTCGCACGTTCTGCTATTGTGCGAACCTATTTCTCCGCATTTCCCACAACGTCTCTTCATTTTCTGTACATCCTTTATTACTTTTTCCTTCTGACTCTGAAGTCGGCTTTTGACTCGACTGTCGCTCCCCTTATTTTTGGCCTGTGTTGGCGGCAACACTACAACGCCTAACTGTGTCTTGTCCCCAACGAATCCTTCGATCAATGTTTGTTTGTTCACCGAACGAGAATCAGTTTGTTGATCCTTCAGCAATTGTTCTTTATGTTCTTTTATGATCCTTGATAGGGATTCAATCTTGGATTTGTCGTCATTTTATAGAATCAAACAATAGTGGAGGTCAGACCAAATCTGTTGGATCATTGTATCACACTGCATATCTGATCCGAAATTGTTCAACGAATCATTGTTTGGACACCGTAGCATGGATGCATTTTTCGTCCATCTTTTGTGAATATATTTGGCTGGGATTTTATCGTCCTCTTTTAGTAGCGAGAAAATGTGACGACATACAAGCCCGATACGCTAAAACATTTTGCAACTGCATTCCATCACATCTTCATTTATATACGAAACCACTGTAAAGACTCCTATTTCCACGTCCTTGATTTTATAAGTGCATGTGTCAGCCCCATTTTTTATTTCCATTGTAAGGCACTTGTAACAAGATGATTCGATTTCAGCGTTCACAGCAGAACACACTGTTCTAGTATACACAACTGATGCATGTTTCTCAATTTCTAATTGTGTTTTGCATTTGGGCAAGCTGGATTCCATCTCGTTGTTCAGTTTGTCTACGGCATGTCTCTGAGCTTCTATAGCGCTATCGTAGTGCATGAAAAATTCCACTAGACTAACTTGTGGATTGGTGAAACTCCCGAACCAGCTGTTAGCACTTTCCGATCTTGACGTGGTTCTGAGTAATCCGCTCAATTGCACATTTTTAAAATAAGCGGGGATCCACGATTTTCTGATTTCAAACATATGTACGAACCATGAATGCGAAGTCAGCTGGTAATCATTCATCAATTGTGCCCATCTCTCCTTAAATTCTGGAGGTTCGATGTAGTTACTCCAAACCATGCGATTCAATCTTTCCATGAATGCCTCGTCCTTAAGCAAAGTATGCCCCACCTTCGTACCAACCTTTTCCATGATATGCCACATACATAGTCGGCGAATAATGTTCTTGAAAACCCTTTTAATAACATTTTTCATTGCGGGATCTTGATCAGTAACTATGTATGTTGGCTCATGCCCCATTGCCTTTAAGAAATTTTTGAATAGCCAGACATACGATTCTTCATCTTCCTTCAGAAGTAACCCAGACGCGAACGTAATACATCTTCTACGGTTGTCCACACCAGTGAACGGCGCGAAAACCATTTTGTACCTATGTTTGTTGTGACAAGTAAGTCTCATTTTTTCCTAAAATAAGAAATTTCTTTCAAGTTCAGACACATGCAATTTTTTTTATAATACATAAGCAATAATCTACTAATATATAAGCAGATTATGTTAAATTCGTATGCATATCCACACATCAATACATGTTGTAATGAAATGGTCATTTTCTTCACAAAATTATATATCTTCTTATGCAGTATGAAAGCAACTCGTAAGCAGTCTTTTCTTTTTTTGTTATGCATTATTGTGGACTAATTTAAAAAAAGAGGAAGAAGCATGAATTCTGTTGGGATTGCACCCCGTACATGTTAGTGTTGTATGTTGCATCGAAAGATATAACATCCCCGAACATTCTGTAGTTTTGCTTGCACATTGGATCAACCCAAAATAATCGTGTAAGTTGGTCGTTTTCATCAACGTCATAGTTGAATGTTGTATTTGGACAAACTTCAATCTTTTTCAAAAACTTATCTATAATAAGCTATGCATCAACTCCACAGACATAAGCTTTCAGCTCTCTCTTGAAATTTTTAAAGTCGATTGGCAGTGCGCCTACATTCGAATACCCTAGCCGTTATCTGTAAAAACTAAAAACGACTGGGATGATTTTTTTAAAAAAAAAATTAGTGGTCGTTGTTTTAGTCGGTGATACAAACAACGACCAACTTTAAAAAAAATTAAACCCCCCAAACCCACCACATTTTTGTAATAAAAATTCCTAAAATACAATAATCTATTAAAAACCCCTGAGAGGTGTCTCTGGGTTATTGTTTCTTTCTATTCCTTTGGTTCTTATCATTATTTTCAAGCAGCCCCATCTTTCCCTTTTATCTTTCTATATCTTGTTCTCTCCGCCATGTCCACCTATCTCTTATTTGCCTAGTACCAGGCGCCCCTTTTCTTTCACTTTCCCCATACTTTCCCTTGCGATTTTTATCTTAGATCTGTTGTGATTTTTTATGATTTTAGATATCACATTTTTTTCTTTTTTTATTGGGGTTCAAGTTTCGATTTTTGCGTAAATCTGTGTTTTTTTAGTTCTTAGAAGTTGTTTTGGTTATCTTTTTTGTTCGAAGATTCGATTTTTATTATGAGTAGGTACAAAAAATCAGATTTTTACTGTAGATTTGTGGTTTTTTTTCATGTTAGGACTTGTCTTTGTTATCGTTTTTGTTCAAAGATTCGATTTTTATTTTGAGTAGATAGGTTTTTTAGGATCTTAGGAGTTGTTTTGGTTATCTTTTGTTCAAAGTTTCTTTTTAAATCACGAGTAAGTACTAAAGACAATATTTTCATCTTAGATCTGTGGGAAGAAACAGGAAACAAGTAAATTGAACGAAGTTCTCTATTCAAACATGAAATCGTTCAACTTTACACAGTACTTCCGTAAATCAGAGATACTACACTTATTTAGGAAAAAACGATTGGAGGAGGGGGTTTTGGAAACTTCAACAACAAATCAGCATTTTAATCCTTGTTCTGTGATTCTTCTTTTGATCTACATCCATAAAAGACAATCCTCATAAAACTGATTCACGTAATTTTAGTCCACCTCCTCAGAGAAATTGAGGAGATAACTCACCAAATTTGAATTGTATTAGTTCTAGGATAACTCGGATCTAATCCGAAGTTGTGGGGCTGGGGCTTGTTTTGCTCTGGTTGATTTCCTTTTTTTTTTTTCTCATTTCTTGTTTTTCTCTTTTAGCTTCCCTAGTTAGGCTAGGCTCTCCGACAGTCGTACATTTTTCGAATGGTCTACGTGTTATAGCGAGAATCGGCCCGTACGGACATCAATTGACTTACCATTTCCAGCAGGAATCCACTTAATTTCACGAGCAGTCTGCCGCTTCTCTTCCTTTTCAATTAGACGTTTCTCTTTGATCTCATCTTTCTTCATTTCCGTTTTCCTTCCTTCCCCATGCTGAATAATTTCCAAAATCATCAAATCGATATGAATTTTAAGGTTTTCAACCTTACTACATAATTTCCAAACTAAATCAAACCATTTAGTTAATTTATGCTCGTTAATGCAAAAACGCACCAAACAAACATCAAATTGAAAAGGAAGAGAAGCGGTAGACTGTTCGTGAAATTAAGTGGCCTGCTTCTGGAAAATGGAAATGGTAAGCCAACTGATGAAAGAAACAAGCCCTAGCCCCACAACTTCGGATTAGATCACCAACAGATTTCATCACGCTGTCAAGAGACTACTCTCTACTTTCACCCCTTAAAGATACCTCTTAAATTTCTTTTTCAATGCTATATCTACTCTTCTTAGTGTCAAAAGTGATTTTGTAATTTTCCTTGGAATATAATGTATTTTCTGGATTCTTTTCAATTTTGGTTTACTATAAAATCATTCACACTTATTTATACAAAGACAACTCTCAAACTAATGACTAGGATTTATTTGATCTAATAGTAATATTTCATTCACTAGAATAGTTTAACAAAATATATAATACTCTAAAATCTTATAGTTCAACAAAATATATAACACTCTAAAATCTTCTATAACTTTCATTCACCCTTTAAAGATACCTCTTAAATTTCTTTTTCAATGCAAGACTATATCTACTGTTTTTAGTGCTTTCTTTACAATACTGTCTACTTTAGTGCTTGTTAAAATTGTTGACTATATCTACTGTTCTTAATGTTTTTTTACAAGACTATCTACTTTAGTGCTTCTTAAAATTGCTTACTATTCTAAGTGCTTTCTCTACAAGACTATCTAATTTGGTGCTTGTTAAAATTGCTTACTATATCTACTGTTTTAAGTGCTTTCTTTACAAGACTATCTACTTTAGTGCTTCTTAAAATTACTGACTATATTTACTGTTCTTAATTGTTTAGCATTAAAATATAAAATAATGGTAACACTCACTCAAATCCCATCAACAAAGAATTATTTAGCATTAATTGTTATATTCTCATTAGCATGAATCCATTCTATTTTTCTTAGAATTCTTCTTCCTCAATTTCTTTTTATATTTTAAGATATATTTAGATATTTGATTTTTACCAGTAATAAAAAATATTATCTATATTTATCCTTTTATCATTTAGACTATTCTCTTCTATCTAAAAGAAAATCCTTTTATGTTTTCCTAAATTTCTTTCTTATATCTTTTATATATTTTAATCTATAAAGTAATTTTTTTAGCAATATAAAGTAATTATTTTAATGAAATAAGAAACAATGAAATAAAAATTGAATGTTTCTTTGTTTTATATTATTTTAATAAAATTGGAAACGTTGAAAATGGAATATAATTTTTCATTATTTTGTATTTATTTTTATATTTAGATCATAAAAAATTATTTTTCATAAGATTTATTAATTATTTATTTTTAATTTTTATTTTATAAATACAAAGGGCTCCCTTTTTGTTTTCGCGTCGGACCCTTTCAACCATATGAATGGCCTTGATGCACATTTATGTCGTATTAGTTCATATACCTCCGTTTAACTGTTTATACTTGAGTTTTTAATTTTTTTTGAAGGGATATTTTTTTATTAATAGATTAAAGGTGCTGGAAATCGTCCAGCAGCGAATGACAAAGAGGGGGTGGGATATGATCCCAAACATGAGTTTCAGATGACATATTCATAGCATAAGAAGCAAAAAAATGGGCAACATAATTATTTTGGCGTCAAATCCAATAGATGCCTTTAAGCGAAATCTTTTTTGCTTCTATGGCATCTTCGAAGATAGCCCCGTAGCTGATAGGGAAGTTAGCTTCACCATTAATCGCAAGAACAATAGCTGTCGCATTTCCAAAAATTTCAATAAGGGTGAGCATTTCTGCAACTTCAACATCTACAATAACCGGAAATATTTTGGAAAACCCATGGATAAACCATCCAGATGGATCAAACACCACAACTCCTGTCCCTGCGCATGATTGAGAGAGAAAATGCTAGTTCTAGTGGACGACTTATTTGAGAGGCAAATGCTAGCGAGTGAAATGGATGGACGTTCGGGCCAGGAGTGAGCCGTGTTGAAATCCATAAGGTTAATATTGGTGGAGAGATCGATGGAGTGGGGGTCCGAGTCGATATTGTCAAACTTGTTTTTATTGCGCACGAACCAAATAAAGTCACAGATCACGGCTAAAATTTTGGACATATCATTTTCCAAGTGTTCGAAAATATCTTTGAGCCATAGTCTGAAGGATTGCTATTCAAATGAGGAAATTAAAGCCCAAAGTCCCACCATTTTCCAAGTAGATACAACAAAGTCGCATGTAAAGAATACGTGGGCGGCAAATAGGAACTCATTAGCGCAAAAAACACAGGAACCCGGGGTTTGTAAGTTGCAAATTTCAAGGTTATCTGATGTGGCCAATGAACCCATGAGATACTACCACATGAATAATTGGGTTCGATGAGGGATCCGAAGCTTTCATATTTTTTCCAAGCGAGGTCGGGGTCAGAGCTAAAAGAACCAAAAACCTGCAGGATATAATCGGAGTCTGGGGTGTTGATAAGGGAGTATATTGTACAGACAGAGAACTTGCCATTCTTCGAGAAATGCCATCCCCAAATGTTGTAAGAAGTGCACGAGTCGAAGGGCATAGAAAAAATGGCCTTGGGTTCATGACTTGAGAAAATATTTCGCACCAGGGGAGCATTCAATTTTAGATTCACATGGTCAATGAGATCGGAAACCAGGTGATAGGGTAAGTTTGCTGGTTTGGGGCTATGGGATCGAAAATCCTTATGGCATGGGATCCATGGGTCCCCCCAAGTTCTGGTTGTTGAGCCAGAATGAATAATTTTTCTACATCCGAGTTTGAGGCATCACAAAGACTCCAAAATACTTTGCCAAGACCACGATGGCCGAGTCCCTAAATTTGCTAAGAGAAAATCACCATTGGAAAAATATTTGGCTCGAAAAATCCTTGCAAGAAGCGATAACGGGCAGGTGAGGATTCTCCACGCTTGTTTACAGAGCAAGGCTAAATTGAAAGCCTTTAGATAATGGAATCCGAAACCCTCTTGCGACTTACTCGAGACGAGCTTTCCTCAACTCCTCCAATGGATCGACTTGTTGGATGTGTCATAACCCGAAACTTTTCATATTTATTTACATGATTTATATCATTCATAAACATAATTACATGCATCTTAATATTTCATATTGACATTAGAATACATGAATAATCTTGATATGTCAATTTTTAGCTTAATTATGCTAGGTTACTACTTGTGCACTATTTAAAGAAATCGGGTAATAAATATTTTAAGCTTTATTTTATTACATCAATTGATTTATTTGAATGTATAAAGTACAAATATGTGTTGAGTATATATATTTAAATATATGTATATGTAATTAATTGTTAATCATAAGTTGAGGGGTCAACATGCACTTTAAACACACTTTAGGGGATAAAGTGCAATTTTTGGAACATTTGCATTATTGCTCTCTTAGTAAGACCAAATGGCAGTCATGTTATCATCATTGAGGGTCTGGAAGTTTCAAAGGAAATAAGTAAAAATGAAAGCAAATCAAAGAAAGAAGGAGAAAGGAAGAAAACTTACCGTAAGATCATTTTTTCATCAAAAATCCAAGGTTCTTTCCAACTTTTCTCTTGATTTTCTTGTTTAGAAATCTTAAATCTATGTTCATAAGAGTGTTTATACATGAGTTTAGTTTATGTTTTTGAGTTTTAAGATGTCAAAAATCAGATTTAGGGTTTGTAAAACAAGAAAGAACAAGATAAACACAAAGTTGCTATAGCATAAAAATCTGTTTTACTATGTTGTAGAGAAAGTTGCATTTGAAGGTCTAAAATCATGAGTTTTAATTATTTGAAGGCATGGTTATATTTTTATATATGTTAGTTTATTGTGGTAAAAATTTGGGAGTGATTGAATACATTAAGAGGTGTGAAAATCTACATGAACTATAAGGTGACAACATGATCCCCTGTTTACGTCGATGCCGATTTTCTTACTGTATTGATCCATTTCGACCGATTTGCCTTCCGAATTTGGAGTTTTGTAAAACATAAACGTTGTTGAAAATTGAATTAGATTTTCAGTCCAACTTGAATCATCTTAATATCATGTTTCTACAGAAAGTTATGTTGAAAATACTGAAGGCTGCCAGAGTGAAATTTCCAGACGTTTTAGTTGAATATTTTCTAAGATTTGTCAATTGTGATTAGTTAAAATGCATACATGGCATACATACATGACTTCATTAGTACTTAGTATATGATATTAAATTTGGTTATGCATTTTTGATATATTTATAGGTCAAAATCTCGATAAAGAAACGAATAAGGTTGATTAGATGAATCGGGATAAGGACTTCATTTTGTGAGTATAATTTTGTAATTTGTTATTTGGCTCTTATGTAATTGTATGATTGATGTTTTTGAATGAATTCCATATGTGCTGATTTTTGTGAATATGAATCCAATGTGTTCTAAATGTGAATTATATGGTTCTTTTGGTGATATTATGATGATGTCGATATGAATGTGAGAAATGTGAAATGTATTGATGATATTGATACGAAATCAAGATATATGAAAAGTGTTGATGATACTGATATGGATATGAATTATGTGATATGAAATATGCATTCATCAGAGATAAAATGATTCTGTTATGGCCACCAATATCCTTGATTCATGTGTTCTGATTTTGAGAATTTTACGAATCTGAGTGTCGGCTACCCAGAGTTCTTGGAACTCAAATATATGTGTTATGTATTACAGAGTGCCATGGCCATATTCGTGATCACGATTTATTCTTGGATATGGATGGTCCATAACAGTAAAAGAATATGACTAAGCATATGCATTTGTGTATCTATTAATGATATAAATCAAATGTTTAAGATGTATTGATGATGTACTTGTATTGATGATATGATTGTGTTGATGATGTGTTTGTGTGATATTAAATAACTTGTTACTTGATTATACTTATTGAGCTTGCAACTCACCAAATGCAATGTTGACTATTTTTAGATTATGTAGATGAAGTGACATGTGAAGCTTTTGTACAAGTTGAAGTATGGATCGAGGTCGGTCGGTGATTTTCAGATCCTTCTTCCTCACTCATCATTTGCATATCATTTTAGGATCTTGTTTATAAGAATGTGGTTTATAATGGTTTGTAATGTAAATTATGTATGTGTGTATGAGTGTTGAAAATATTTTCATTTGGGAACAATGCTTGTGTTTGTACAATATGTTTGCAATAATAATAAATATGCGCACTCGATAAGTAAAGCGATTGTAATGCATTTAAGTTGGTATTTGTATTTTAAGTGTATATGTTACAGGGTAAGGGTGCTACAGAATGAGCCCCCACTCCAAATGAACTGAGCAGATATAGAGTGGATCTTATTTATGATATTGTCCGGAAGCTTAAAACACGACATAGCGAACGTAGGAATCAACTGTATAACAGACTGAATTAAAATAACTTGGCCCCCCTGCGACAACTATTTCTCCTTCCAACCATTCAGTTTAGCCCAAATCCGATCAATAATAGAGCCAAAAATCTGCTGTTTTTGGGCACCAATAATAGTGGGAAGACCAATGTATTTATCGTGACTCGTTATCTTCAGAATATTAAGGATTTGAGAGATGCTAGCTTGAATATCCGAAGAAGTATTTGAACTGGAAAAAATCTCCGACTTCTCATCATTAATTCTCTGTCTAGAAGCGGCTTCGTAGAGGCAAATGGCATATTTGAATCTGCGAGCTTCATCCACAGTAACATTGCCAAATAGAAGGGTATCATCTACAAAAAATAAATGCGAGAGAGCTAAGGAGTTCCGCGCGATCAATATTCCATGAAAAGATCCAATGGCCTGAAGATCCTGCGATATGAGAGAAAATACTTTGGAGCACAATATAAATAAATACTGGGATAGGGGATCCTTTTGGCGAAGTCCGCGGTTAGGGTGAAGTGAGCCAAATTGATTCCCATTAAGAAGAAAGGAGAATGAGGGCGTGGAGATGCACGAGTGAATAAGGGTGGTGAAATGTGAGGGAAAGCCTAACTTGGATCTTCGGTTTGGTACGGATTTGTACGGTTTTCTTTATGGATATTTCAAATATCTCGAGAACTGTACCAAAAAATGTTTCGGGACGATTCAGTTCGAAAAAAGTCAAAAAGTCAACGGATATTTTCGGTTCGGATATTTTTCGATTCAAATATCGGTTCGGTTCTGGTGATCTCTAAGTCCCGTGCACAACCTTAACTACAAGACTAAAATTTCTATTTTACCCAACAAAACCCTTATAAATATATGCTTTTAATAATTACTCTCCTTTGATAAATAAATTAATAATTAAATGTTTCTCAATATGAAACTATGCTTTGATAATTAATAAAATTAAATGCTACAAGAATAAAATTTCTATTTACCAACTAAACCCTATGCTTTTAATAGTTACTATTCCTTTGATAAATAAAATTAATAAATTAACTGTTTCTCAATCTAAAACTATTTTGATAATTAAAATTATTTGTTGATAAAAGTTATTTACTTCTCAAATTATTAACATTTCCAAGTGACTATGCTTCTATAAGTACACTTTCATAATCAAAATAGTTTTCTTGCAATCCTTTGAACGAATCCACATGGCTTCGAATCGGAATAAGCGGCTAGAAGGGTGTGGGTTGAAGCTGCTAGGATTTTGTTGGGACAAATGGATGGATAGATATGCATGGTCTGAGGAGAATGAGTCATTGTGGATAACCTTCCAACAAGGGAATAGGTCTCGAAAGAGACTATTATTAATGTTGCGGTCGAGACGAGCTAGCTGGGTGAAAGGGTGCACCAATAAAGATGTTAAACGGGCTGGCCGTAGCTCTATAGGGTCAGCCCTAGCGAGCTTCGGACAAAACGGGCCACTAATGGGTTACAGGCCAAAAAAATTATTTTCTTATTTAAATCTAAATTTTAAACTAAATCATATATAACAATATAATATTCAAACTAAATATGCAAAACTGAATTACACAATTTTTTTATGTTGCATTACAAGGATAAAAGTCTTAAAATTCAAAATACAAAAATTCAAATACAATCAAACATCATTATTATCGTCAAAGGCTTTGAAACTTTAAGAAAATGCATACTGTAATAAGAGTTAAAACAAAAATATGTGCAATTAAAACTCATTTCTAAAATGAAAATAGAAACAACAAACTACAGTGCAGAATGATAACACCATATAATGAATATTTTCTTAATACCTTTTGACTTTTGTCAAATAAATTAAATAAATATAAATAATGATAAAACACGATTTGATGTTAAATGTTTGTAAGTGAGATAAGCTGGAATCTCAAAATGCAACAAATTCCTCTTTATGATTATTTGCATAAAATTTCAATTATTTATCACATTTAAGTCACGAAAAAATTGAACTATTTAGATTTTAGTATTGTATTTATTAAAGATATATAAATTATATAAATTGATTACATTTTAAATCACTATAAAAATATCTTTCTTAGGAAATGTTACGTAAGTTTTGTTATCCCTTAATTCACTAACCCTCTATTTTGAAAAAAAAAAACAAATTCAAAAAAAGAATTTGGACCCGCGGGCCAGCTCGGTTGGCACGGCGAGTTAACTGGTCCGGGCCAAAAAGACCCGGATTTAAACAAGCCAAAAAAAACTGGCTCTAAACCTGTTAATTTTCCAGGCTAAACGGGTTGGCCCGCGGGCCCGAGCCCCTTCAACATCTCTATGAACCAACATATGACTCCATGTAAATATGTGTCTAGAAAAACCCATGTCTTGCAAGTCGCAATGAGAGAGTGTCCCGAAAAGAATCCATCTGCCAAGAGGCTCTTAGATGATGACCCATAAATTCTTGTTGCACAAGGACTTCATTGAAATCCCCGAAACATATCCACGGAGCAGGGAGGTCTCTTTTGAGTGATCTAAAAATATCCCAGAATTGCCGAGGAAGAGAAACATCGGGTTGTCCGTAAATTTCAGTAGCCGGAAAAATGTGATGGCCAAAGACAATGTCAACATCGATAAAACGATCGCAAAAACTCCTCAAAGTAACTGAAAATGATTTTTTCCGTAGGAGTGCTAAACCCCCGGATCTACCCAAGACTAGAACATAAATATCGAAATAGGAGAGACGATTTTTTATGTTGTCAAAAACTTGGATGTTGTATTTAGTTTAGCACAAAAATACAACATCGGGCTTCTTAGAGTGACATATATCGCTGAGTTCTTGAACTGTTCGAGGGTTCCCAAGCCCTCGACAGTTCCAACTTATGATATTCATGATGATTGGCGGAGTTGGTCCTCGCCAAACTCCGCCATATCAATAGAGATTGGATTGAAGACAGCTGGGGTCGGTGAAACGGGGTCTGTGTATGGGTTGAGTTTAGGTTTTTTGTTTATGGTTTCAACTGGAGTGTCATGTGGTTCAGGGGTAGACAAATCATCAACGAGGAGTTTTCTTTTGCGCTTGGGTTTAGTGGACGGTGATGCCGATATGGATTTTTTGCGGAGGGAGGTGAATTTGTGGGCAAGTTTTCGGAGGTGTCAAGGTTCATAGGGACCTGAACCAAGAAAGGGTTAGTAGGGAGAGGATGAGACGAAATGGGGTTCGTTAGTTGAGAAGTAGGAGAAGCTATGGTAGTATCATTAGAGGGCGAATATATGAGATGTGGGAGTGGGGGAGGGTTAAGAGATTGTTGAGTAAGGGGAACACGTGGCGGGTTAATTGTTGGAGATAAGGAGAGTTTATATGGGATGAGAGTTAGAGTGATTTCAGAGGATTTAAGATGGTCAGTGGATAAATTCATATGAATCTGGGGTTGAGAAGGATGAATGGAAATACTAGGTGGAGAGGGAGTAGCTGATAAAGATGCATTATTGTTGGTGGATGAGGGGTGTTGAGTCTTGTTTGTAGTAGGAGAGATAGGTGGGTCAGTGTTATGTTGAGGGTGTGGGTCGGCATTTGTTGAGGGATTGGGATGGCGAGACGAAGTGAAATGTTGGATGTTTGTGGGTGCACGGAGCCATGAGCCATATTTAAGGGGTTTTGAGGATGAGGATGGATAGAGGAGGCGATTATCGCAATCTTTAAGAACGTGGCCAATGATTCCGCAGTGAAAGCAGAAATCCGGGAGGCGTTCATATTTGAGAAAGAAGGGGATTTTTTGGTCGTGGTACGTGGCATGAAGGACACGATGGGGGGGGGTTTAGTGATATCGAGCGAAACTTTAATGCGAATGAATTTACCAATGACGGAGCCTGTGGGATCAGTGTCGATGTCTACAAATTGTCATATGGAGTTTCCCACAAACGGCAAAAAATTTATTCATAAACCCCAACAAGAGTTGATGTAATTGGATCCAGAAATAGCAATGCGAGAAAACCATGTCCAAGGGTTTAACGTCATCTATGGCATTGTTAAGAACACAGATATCGATCAAAGAGCCAAGGGGCTCCAATTGTAACCCGTTTCTTGTCAAGGATGTTGTCAAAAGAGAATAAGAACGTGTTGTCGTGAACCAGTTTGCAAGAGAACGGTCCCTCAGAATTTCAAAACCTTTTGAACAAAGGGAAAATCTGATCGCTGTGGATAATCCGAGGCGCAGGGGCGTATCCTCCCCTTAGCCATGGGGGGCTTTAGCCCCCCCAAATTTTTTGAAAATTCAATATTTTCTATGTGTAATTTAGTTTAAAATATTAAGTTTTAGTACTAAATATTTATTTTTTATTGATTTAGCCCCCCCAAAATTATTTAGCCCCCCCAAAACTACACGTCTAGCTCCGCCCCTGCCGAGGCGCCAATTTTTTCCCACAAGACATAGGCTCAGATCTACTGTTTCGTGGGAGTGGTTCTCTGTAGTGATGGATATGTTTTCTTCCGCAGCCAAAGATAGACGTGCGTATAGTTTCTCGAGATCTTCGACCATACCAGAAATAATTGACAGGGTGTTTAGCCGAAAGCGAACTGATGTGGACTATGGATAGACGCAAAGACTCAGGCCACTTCAATTCTGAGGAGATCTGTTGAACACAAAACACAAGAATAAGAGAAGATAAAGAAAGAAACCCAAGCAGCAAAACAAAAAAACAAAAGCAAGACAAACAAAAGAGAAATATTAGAAGATAAAAGAGAAAACAGAAAGAAGAGGTGAACGAAGGGGGGACGTATCAATCATAGAGGTGGAAGATTCCATGAAGGATAAGGCTTGGACGACACCAGACGGATTCGCTAAGGGGAGACGCTCTTACGAGAGAAAACCCTAGGACACTGTACTCAAGTTCTTAATTTGTTTTAGGATAAACTACAAGCAGTACCCCTAATTTTATCCAATTACAAAAATCTTCTTATTTTTCAAAGTTACTAATAACTTCTTTAAGTTTGTTTTGTTCACAAATACTCTCTCTCGGGTGAAATGTGTAAAATAGAAACAGAATACCAAGAGAGTAATTTTAGTTTTTAATATATCAAGATTTTTTTTGGGTGAATAGATTAAACCCCAATAATAGTTTTTGCAATTAATTTGCTTTATGTTTAATTTGATTATCATGAAAGAAAGTTGGTTTAATTTGCTTTATGTTTCAGGGGAAGTGTGCATTCAAAAAGTTCTTTTTTAAGTTTAATTTTGTGTGATAGGATCATAGGACTTCTTGATCACTTAAAACAATGATTTTTCAATTCCCGAAAATTATAAGGCCATACGAGGGTTCTTGGATCAGATTTGAGTTTTCAACATATTTATCACTTAACCATTTTGTTTTAACATTCTTGACATTGAAGATTATCACCGCCTCAATTCTTTTCCTCTTTCTTCTTCTCGATCAATTTTGGTGCTTAGGGTTCTTGAATGCTGATTTGGGGATCTTTATCTGACGTGTGTAATTTTCTCTCATTCTTGTGTTGGTCAACATTTGTTAGTCCAAGTGGACATTATTTGCCGATTCCGAGAAAGCTCATCCTCTCACTTCTTTAGGGGTGATTTTTGAAATATATTTTTACTTATGAAGTGGAAAAATGTTAGATGGCTCAAACTTTAATGGGTTTTTTGCAATTTTCAAAAACCTCTAGATTTTTTTTGTAATTAGACTGAACCTCATGTTTTTTTTAATTATCCTTATAATTTATTTTCATTTTGGGGAGATTGGTCTGAAATGCAGTATATTTTTTTTTGTAAGCAAGAAGTTCTTTATCTTGTAGAGACACCCAAATGAAACAAGTCACAAGAAAGGAGTGTTCTCCACTACAACCTATACACATCAATACAAATCTTAACATGAGAGCCAAGTTTTTGAAATCTTCCAAGCATTGTAGTAAGTTACATAAAACATGACAGAATATAAGTAGCCAAAAATAGTTCTTCATAAACATTCAAATACAATTAATCATCATTGTAGATATCACAAAAATGGCCTCCTTCCCACATATTACCCCACCACCACCTCCAACATCTCCCGACGATGGCCCAATCGTAATTATAGTGATATTCGTTTCATTCGGTTGTATTTTCTTCTTGGCCTTCTTCATGTTTGCTTTGTGGTGCTTAATAAAGAAGAGGAAAAAGAAGACGGTTGAAGTTGAAGAAACCGATGTCATACGTACCGATAAACATCGGAAGGTGAAAGAGGCCATTGTGCAAGGCCCTCATGGACCACAAGTTGTTGTCCTATCCATAGAAGAAGATAAACATACTCAAAAACAGATCATCAAAAATGAGAAAGTGGAAGAAAAAAAGCAAATGCATGCAAAATCTGGAGAACTTATTGCAACTGATCATATTGAGGCTGGGGAATCTTCTTCTTCAAATAATCCTAGTATTCACCAAACTCATCATCGTTTAGAGCAAATCTAACAAGTGAATTGCGTTTGAAAGCAATTTGGTACTAATAAGAAACAATTAGAAATGGGAATAAAGAACATTGGGCATGGTTTAATTATGTAATAGTGGGAAATTGATTATACCATTTTTTAACAAATTAGATTTTACCAAAATATTATTTCTGTGACACCTTATTTAAAAGTGTGTTGTTAATTAATTTATGCATATATCATTATTGATTATATCAGCAAGTTCAGCTTTTTGGCATTTAAAATACTGATTAAACCAGATATTGGAATTGAAATATCTATCAAAAGGTCAATTAATTGTGTTCATTGAAAGATGTGAAATGATTAAATGAGGGCCTCTGAAATTCGAAATATGAGATGTTCCGTATCCAAGCAAGAAGTACCCAGATGGATTCAAACATCTACATTGTAGGTGCCAGTGAAACGAACATTACATCACTCATGTCCATTGTAGGGATGACAATGAGGCGGGTCGACCAGGACCCAGACCCGCCCCGTGCGTAGAACGGGGTGGGGCGGGTCGACCCGTTCTGCCCCGTTTTAAATTAAATTAAATAAAAAAATGAGAAAAATGAAAAAAAATATATATTTATAAAATATTATTTACAAAATTTATTATTATCAATTTAAAAATATTAGATATAATATAAGAATACATTAAAATTACATTATAATATATATTACATATACAAAATATATATTAAAATATATTTTAAAAATAAAAATATTAGGCAGGGCTGGGCGGGTCGGCGGGGCGGAAGCAATACCCAAACCCACAGAATTGCCAACTCTAGTCCTTTGCACCAATTGAGCTATGCCACGGGGCAATCCATGCATCAATCTTGAATTGAAAATGAAATGACGAGCAAGTGATATTAGGAGAGTGTAAACGCTTCTGCTTTTAGAGAAAGTGATTTATATATTGTACTGAAAGCGGCAAATACTTGAGTATCAGAAGTTAATAGTGTATGCAAATAAAAACCGAAAATTGATCGATAAAGTCAGGATAAAGTCTTTGGTAGAGAAGTTTTAAACATTTTTATTTATTTGTAAAGTCAAATCAGAAACAGAATCAGAAATTAATCTAAAGCTGACTCTCCTAGATCTTGCACTCAGTTTTGATTAAATGAAATAGAATTAGAAGCAAAACTAGTCTTTGCAAATACTAAAATGTGATTTTTTTCCAATTAAAAGCTGAGAATCACTATTTTTTTTTGTGCGTGCGCGCGAACACTTTATAGCTAGCCAGCTGCAAAAACTTTGTAAAATGCTTATATTGATCTCCACCAAAATTGAAGCCTTAAATTGCACATTAGTCAATATTACCCAAGGCTAGTAGTACTACAAGATCAATCCTCTGGTGAATCTGCATTTTGTTTCTTCTTCTTTTTCTGCATTATTCTTTCTTATGGTATACATTTGATATTTTGATGTTAAAACAAGACAATGCTACTGTCTTTTCTGGGTAAGTTTATCGCCGACATGTATATTAACCATCGTACCACCTTGATTATGATGTCTAGAACTGAAGTCCCAAAATCCAAGAATTAGCCACTAGTAGATTTCAAACCACAACTTCTCATTTTGTCTTGCTGAAAAAATTGTAGTTTTGCAAACAACGATCTGCTAACGTGTCTAAATAGCATTAGTTCCAGTCATCATCAACTGAGTGAATATTTTTGGGGTCCCTTCGTATATTATTAATTAATTACCACAATATTTTCATTGTCAACGTAAATATATAATATACATGTGCGTAAATAGTAATAATTGGAAGATAGAAATTGCCTTAAAGCATGGTTGAAAAGTGCAATAGGATTTATCCTTAATAAACTAAATAAAAGCAAATCACTGTAACATGGTGTATTTATATTATTAGTTATATTACATACTTCTACAACTAAAAAGCTAATGTATTTCTTTGTTCTTTAAAACACACACTATATTATTAGTAGAACTAACAAAATGGAGGTCGGCTCGAGATCTGGGCTGGACTGAGACATGATTGTTTAGATACGATTGACCCGACTTTTTGCCCAACCCGGTTTTTTGTGTACAAAATACACATGAGGGTTGGATTGAGCCAAATATTTTTACGGCCTGATCAAAATCGACCCGACCCGATCCATTCCCAACTCTAATTAATAGGTGAGACGTAAATATATCATTTTATTACTCATGACACTAAAAATCAACAACTAATTATAACTCATAATTTTGTAACACACTAGCCCATTGTCCTCCTCAAGAAAAAAAAAAGAAAAAAAAACTCTAAAAACAAGAAGATGATAATTTAGCATAAAAAGTATTTATGTAAGAAAATAAACCCCCAAAAAAAAAAAAAAAAAAAGAAAGGAACAAATATTACTCTAATCTTTCACTATTTTTTCTTTTTTGATAACCCCGCTTCCAGTTTATGTCTGACTATGCCTGAGACAACATCTCTGGTCCCTTATCGCTGCCACCAACGTAAACTGCAGGAAATGCACGCACTGACCAGTGTTAAGATAGGGTCGGCTGACGTACAACCAGATCCTCCCAGGTAAATAGAACAGATACTTTCTACCTCCAAATCTAATAATAGTTGATCTCTCCCCGAATTGAACCCACACGGATGCTATTTAGTATGAATTCCCATCAAATCTTGACCAGCTTGCATATGCCCCAGGGAGCAATTAAATAAAGAGCTAGTCTCCTATCAGACTGTCTAGTTAGACAGGTCTAAACCAGAAATAAACCAGAAAATAAACCTGACCCGTCCTCATTCTCTTTCTCCCCAAATTGAAAATTGTTTCTTTTTATTCCCTTCAAATCTTCTTCCCTCCAGGTATAATAAATCCTCGGGTTTCATTTAATGTTCTCACTTTTACTTTCCACTACTTTGGATCTCTCTCATCTTCATTCGCGGCATTTCTCGCTTCCCGTTGACCGGTATTTTTTGAATTTCCATCATTTATTGTAAAGGTTAATGGTTTAAATATTTCTGGTATTTATGGATCTCTTGATTCATCCGTTGAAGTTTTAGAGTTTAATGTTGGATTATAATCCAACATTGGGCTTATATGTGCAATAATTGTGCATTGTGGACTGTCAATTAAGGTAAATCCCATTTTATAAGTGATCAAATAAGGTTTAAGGAATTGGGCTTTAATGTATCTAATAGGGCGTGGGCCTTTAATGTGTAGAGACTTAATGAGTTATTCCTATTTTAATGATGGACTAAAATAGGGTACCCAATATAACATAGTTATATAGGGGTTATGGTCCCTAGGTCATACGTCTACGAGATTCTATTCTGTTATCCCATCGTTAGAGAGAAAACTAAAGGGTTCTCTGAAAAGTTTCGAGACGTGTAGATCTAGAAGACCAAATCCCAAGAAGGCTAAATTCAAGGAATCAACTGCTATGGAATCAGGTATGCTTCCGCAATCTAGTCTTTGATTCTTGATAATTCGATATGAACGCCCCTGAATTAAAGTAATGTTATTCACTAAAGTTTATTCTAACAAGTGGTATCAGAGCCGATTCATATTGATTTATTGAGAATCAAATTAATTATATATTCGTATTTGTGAATATTTGGATGGATTTGTTTTCGCTCCGGCTTTCAATTTTCAGTTCATGGTTGTGATGACTAACCTGAACTTCGTATCGGTTTTTTTTGTATGTTTTTGGTTATCTGAATTTTGTGTATATAGCTTGTTAATATGGTTTCTTGAAATTGGACTCAGTCGCGTTTATGGAGTCAGTTCATAAGCCAGGATTTCCGGTCAGTGCGGTCAGAAATTCTTTCGTTTTAACAGGACGGATGTCGGACCGATATTTGAAAAAAAATAGAAAAAGAGGCAAATATGAAGGTCGTAAGCAATAATTTTTTTCGGGTTTTCATAATCTCCAATTATGGTTTATCTACAATGAACTTTTGGGATAAGTGTTAGACTTTTACAACTATTATTGTGGAATAGACTTTTAGATACAAAACTTCATTCGAAAAATACTTCCGAAAAACTGTTCATTATCAAGTTTGGAAGACATATCTCTATATATAACAAACAAGATGATTATTTATCCACTCATATACCTTAATTGGACCAGGCAATTCTTAATATTTTTGGCCAAAACAAAAAAAATTATTGGCTTTTTAAATTTTAACTTAATTTTTTTATATGAACTAGACATTCGGCCGAATTTTCAGTGCGGTCCAAATCAAATTTAACAAGGTCACTCCGAAATCGAGTGCGGTCCGCCGACCGCACTCGTCCTAGGGTAACTACGTCTATGGTTCATATGGAGATTTCGTATATTCCCAAAATTTGGATTTGTAATGATGATGGTTTTGGGTTTCAATTGCTGCAAGCATGGAGTTGGATTAAAGTTTGGATATTCCTTTTGGTTTACAAGGTTTCAGTTGCCTTTTTAAAGGTATTGTTTTTATTATAAAAAAAAAAGGATTCAGAAATTCATCACGAAACCCATATCGCCACTTCTCTTTTCGAATTGAAACCCTATATGCTGCTTTTGGTTTTTCTTTTCTTGATTTGCCGGTGAAGGATGACAAGGGACGATGTTGTTTTTGGTGCTGCAATGGCAGGCGGCAATTTTGGGTAAAATGGGTTTTGGTAAGGAAGATGACTTTTTTGCCGAAAACTTGAGTATTTTGGGGTTGTTTTGCAAATTTTCAGAAAATACAACTTTTGTTGTAAATCTATATTATTTGGACTTTTCCGCAAATTAGATTTGTTTTGGGCCCATTTAAGTTTAAAGAAATTTAGGATTTTATTATAAAAGGTTTTAATTTTGGGGTCCAATTAAAGTTTGTGTTTAAATTGGCCTCAAGTAATAACGAAAACCATAAATTAAGTTTAATCTTGGAATTTAAGTTTTAAATTCGAATATTGGTGTGGATTTATATATTTTGAGATGAATTAACTGAAGCAACATGTCACCAAAGTGACCTCTTGTGGAAATTATTTCATTTAGAATATAAAAAGTTGTGCGTGTGCAATGTATGTGAATATTAACCAGCCCAAATGAAGATGAATATTTATCAGAATTGCACGTGCACATATGGTAATAAATGCGTGATAATTATTCGGTTTTACATATGAACACTACATCGGCCCAAATGAAGGTTTATTGTTTGATATGGTCTTATTATCAGTGTTTAACTATTGCACCAAGATATCAATTACAAGTTAATATTTTGTCCAAAGATGAAATATTAGTGGAGTACATGTGTCTTGAGATGGGATTTACCATTATATGAATTTATTATTAGGATTCCGAGATTTATGTGAGCATGATTTGTATATTGTTCATTTTCTGGATTTAAGTTCATATATTCCTGCTTATATTTCAGTCAGCATCAATATAGTTTTTATGTTAAAAGGGCACTTTATCTAGAAAGGTCACTATAGCTAAGGAATTCCTTGCGGATATTGAGAAAATATTTGTCGAGAACGAAAGGCTCAGATTAGTATGTTTTTGACAAATATGATCTCAGTCAGGTATGAGGGTAAAGACAATATCAAGAATAAGTTATAGATATGTCTCGTATTGCTTTGAGTATTTGCTAGTGCATTTAGTTTTTGATATCTCTTTCGACACAGTTTAGCCAGTTTAAGGTGAGTCGACAGTTAAAAAAAAGAGTTTTACTCTCTAAATGAGTCATCTCATACTGCACTCAGAAAGAGAAAAGATTAACACAATATGAGACAAAAGGGGCTAATATTGCCTTAACTTCAAAGAATAAGTTGTTTTTTATTTTTAGCTTTGCTTTTTTCGTCTCTTTGTTAATCTGATCGTCTCTTTTGACTTTGTCCAGGTTCTTTTCCGCCTTCAATGGCGGCTTTCGGTTCTAGTCCACCGGAAAATCCTACTCAGAAGCATGGCTCATATGCAAATGTGACTGCTTCATCTTCTCATCAATCCAACCTCCCTTTCGATCCCAAGAAAATTGTTCCAATTGGCACTTACAAGGAAAAAGATGGACATCAGGTTCTCGGCTTTTCTTCTTTGGAGAATGATCGACTTGCGGAGACTTGGAAGCTCACCTTGATAGGTAAGTTCTCCTTTGCGATTCCTCACCCTAAAGGAATTGCTTCCGGATTTTCCGCTCTGAATTTGAAGGGGCCGTTTTCTTGGAGCTTCGCCAACCCTTCTCACATTATTATCAAATTACATCTGGAAAAAGATTTTAATAAGCTTTGGATGGGTACTATTTGGTCATTGGGGACTTTGCCCGATGAGAGTATTCAAGTGGGCGCGCCGTTTAATCCGAGACCGAAGCCCCTCTTGCGCCGGTTTGGATTCGTCTTCCCGGTTTGCCTATACATTTTTTTGATCATAATGCTTTATTTGCTATCAGCAAAATTATTGGCACACCTCTTCAAGTGTATTCCCTGACAACATCTCGATCTCGCCTATCTATGGCTAGGGTTTGTGTGGAATTGGATTTATTCAAAGAGAGAATTGAAGAGATTATTCTTGAATTTGATGATACTACACGCTCAAAAGATAATTTATGAACGGATTCGGATTATTGTACTTTTTGCAAGCATATTGGACACTCATTTGCGAGGATGTTACATGAACGGAATAAGAACCGTCCGCCACCACCTAATAGGCGTCCGCCACCCAAAGAGACTCGCACTCGTCGCGAGAGTCGAGACTTGAAGGGGGCAGTGGTAATATTCGAGAAGTTTAGGGGTTCGATGGATATTTCGAAGATTCCTAGGGTTGAAAACCCTAATATTACTAGTGGTGTTAATCTAGTAGTAGATAAAAATCAAAAATGGTCTAAGGTTAATAAAAAAGGAGCAAGTGAAACTGGTTTGGTCTCTAAAGAACTTTTGAAGCTGGCAAAAAATTCGACACATACCTATTTTGCAGACAGATCACTCAAATCTTTGAAGGAATCGGGAATAATCGTTTTTCTATTTTAGAAAATGATGGTTTTGAGTCATTGGATATTTTATCTCAATCATTCAAGGGTACATATAAGGTCGACGACTTACTTTTGGACGATCAGATTGCCCCTTTAATTTTGGAAAAAGATCTGTCACGCAACGTGGCACACGCAAATACTTCAGCAGGCGTGCATGATTTTAATATGGAAAGCAATAATATTCCCAATATAATGGGCCATAAACCACGCATGGAGGCTGGCCTCGAAGTTTTAAATCTCAATAATAGAGATATTGTTTATAAAAAGGACAATATGGCGGTGGAGCATGCGCCCAACAATACGCATGCCATTATTTTTGTGATTCACATTCATCCGATAAGGCTTTGAGCTCCACTAAACATTGTCCTCTGCAGGCCCACCTTTTTAAATCGGCTTTGAATGACGCCCAAAATTCGGATACTTTCAATGTTGGGCCCCAAGGGAATATTGATAAAGAGGAATATATTGGACAGAACATGTCATCTTCATTGGTAAGAGGTATGGACGAATTGGTGGGAGACAACTTGCTTAGTGGGGTCAATTTTGTTGGGGATATGGAAAAAGGTGGAATTAAAGGTGATAATTGTGACACTTTTTCTGATAAAACACCCCCTGCACTTTCGATACATACAGCACCATTGGAGGGTTCTATTGGCCAATTTGATTTTAATGGAAAGTTGCATGGGCCCATATCAAAGTCTCTCCATTCAAAAAAAGTGGACGTCCCCTTGCAGCTCTTTGAATTGGACAACAACAACTTTAATGGGCCAAACAATCCTTCCTCCCCATGTGCAGCGACATCTAGCAATATAGACCCTGGTGTTTTCTTGTCCCCTTTGATTAATTCAACCCATAATTCTCGCCCAGACCCACCAAACCACCCCTCCTCAGCATATTTCGATACTCATGGTCCAATGGGGGAGCAGTTGCCTCATATCGTGGGCCCTACATGTTCCATTATTGGGCATTTAAATGATTCCACACGTCCACCTACATATAATTTAGAAGATGGCCACCAAACTTCTACTTTTGACTTGTTCAACAAAAATGGGCCAATCACCATCTCATCATCATGCGTTGCGGCCAAATGCTGTGTGGGGCCAGGTGTTCTCTTGTCTCCCTTGGATATATCAGCCCCTAGCCTTACTTTGGACCCACCAATTCATCTCCTGTCAGCAGCTTCCGAATCGCCCAACCCGGATGAAGGATTGAATGCGAAATTGGGCCACATCTGTTACCTTAATGAGGCCCAAATGTTTTCAAGCATCCCGGCCCAGTTCTCCCCAGCTGATATTGGGTCTGAGTCCAACTCCCCCACACCTCATTTGACCCACCATCTTCACTCCAGCCCAACCAATTTGGCCGCCCAGGCTTACTCCGCTGAATCATCCTCCACGCCCCCTGGTGCCGTTAACTTTGATTCAGCCCAACAAGTTTTGGATCCTGCTCCGTTGGATACCGTTTATGTTATACAGGAAGTGGGATTAATGGATTCTATTGGCCCAAATAAAATTGAAGAGCACCTGAACAGTGACGCCAATTTCAATGGTTCGGATGATAGGAAAATTGTCACAAAATCGCATAAGGGTAAACATGATATTGGTGTTGATCAGTCGGATAAAATCAAAAAAACCGGGATTGACAAAGTTTCGAAATCGACAAAGAAGACTACGAAGTCGGGTAAATTGGTTCATAATTTTCTCTACAAAGGAGGAGCGAGCCAACGACCCCAAAATCGATCAGGTGTTTCTAAATCCTCTTCTCATTCTAATTGTTAATTATGTCGATTAAATTCTTAACGTGGAATGTGAGGGGTATCGCTAATCCGGGTAGCCAACGTCATTTGCATGCGTTAATTTCTCGTCACAAATTGCCTTTTGTTGCGCTTTTAGAACCTATGACTTTGCCTGAGTTTAGTTTCTATTGTCGTAGATTTGGCTTTGATGATGGCTTATCTAATTGTTCTAATCATATCCGGATTATGTCTGCTTTGCTCATTTACATTTTGACATTCTTGTTGATCATGCACAACTATTACATTGTAGGTTGACATCTCGCTTTGTTGCCTCGGCTATTTATTTGACTTTTGTGTATGCTAAATGTGATAGAGTAGCTAGATATGTTTTGTGGGATACCTTGCGTGAGATTGCGATTAGTATGGAGGGTTACCCTGGCTTGTTAGCGGTGACTTTAACATTTTTTTGCATGATCATGAGAGGATTGGTGGTACTTCGATAGTCCGATGAGATGTTAGATTTTGCTTATATGATTGCGGATTGTGAGTTATTTGATGCGGGTGTGAGGGGCCTATCTTTACGTGGGCTAGAGGTGGGCTTCAGAGAGACTTGATAGGGCTTTGTATAATGAACACTTTGGCTGATGTGTTTTACTTCTTCTATTGTTACGCATTTATCTCGTGTTCGCTCCGATCATGCTCTTTTACTCATATCTTGTCAGTTTGAACCGCATGTGCCTCGTTCTTCTTTTCGATTTCAAAGATATGTGGATACATCACCATACTTTTTGTAGGTTGTCAAGGAAGCATGGGGGCATCCCACTTTGTTTTGGAATGAGGAGCTTGCGGACAAGTTGAACAGGGTCAGCGCAGACTCAAGATTTGGAATCACCAGGCGTTTGGTAATGTTTTTGATCGGGTTAAACCGGCCGATGAGGCGCTTTCAGCCGCTCAGTTTGTATATGATAGTGATCCGTCTCCGACTCATCGGGTGAGCTACATCGTTGTGTGGCCGAGACGAGCTACGTTTGAAAATGGAGGAAGATTTTTGGCGCCCGAAAAGCGCGATTAAGTGGGCGATCGAGGGGAGCGCAACACTAAGTTTTTCCACGGTTTTTTAAGCGAAGCGTTGTCGCGCTAGGATTCACTCGATTGACGATGATGGAGTGGTGATCACACATGATTCTCGAGATTCGGAGTCGGCAGCTCGATTCGATTCTTTCGATCTTATTGACTTGACTTGGAGTATCGACTCCCCGTAGATGAGTTTTTTCCCGGCTTCCCGATTCCGTTGATCTTGATGGACTTTGTGTTATGCCGACGGCTCAGGAGGGTTCGCGATGCGGTGTTTGGGATTGATCCATCTAGCGTTTGGGGCCGATGGATTCTCATCTTTGTTCTTTCAAAGATCATGTTGGGATTTCGTCGATCGGATGTTGAGGATGTGGTGGTTGACTTTTTCTCGGGTAATCTCATGCCGTCCACGTTCACAGTTACATCTATAGTTCTCATTTCGAAGGTTCCTCACCCTCAGAAGTGGATTGAGTTTGCCGATTAGCTTTGTGCAACGTGACGAATAAGATTATCTCTAAGATTATGAATGTGCGGTTGGTCTCGATTACGCTTTGATTGTGTCGCCAAATCGAGTGGTTTCACACCCTATCGTGTCATCTCGGATAACATATTACTCGTGCGGGAGCTTATCCATGATATCGGCTTAGCCACGGAGATTCCTAATGTGGTGATGAAGTCGGATATGGCTAAAACTTATGATAGGTGCGATGGGATTTCTTGTATACGACTATGATTCACATGGGCTTCCCCGTTCGGTGGATTGATATGGTTGGCGGTACAGTATTGAGCATCTGCGGCTTCTCTATTCTAGTTAATGGTATCCCTTCGGATATTTTTCTTCGACTCGGGATCGGGGGGGATCCTCTATCTCCTGTCTTGTTTGTTCTGCGGCAGAGTATTTATCCCAGGATTGATTCCATTATTAGGCGACACCGGGATATGATTTATCGGACGCGATGGGGTTTTCCGTGACTCATTTGGCCTATCTTTGATGATGTTGTTATCTTCACTAGAGCGTCGATTGGCCTCGTCACGTTGAGGCACTTTCGAGCACTATTCTCGCTACTTCGGCGGTGGTCGTGTGTCGAGAAAAAGTAGATTCTTTCTGCCCCATGTTACATTGATACCGGGAGCACATGGTTCATGGTGACGAGGCTTTGTTCGCGATGACTTGCCGATGACTTATTTGGGTGTCCCTTTGTTCAAGGGTGAATGACGAAAGAGCTCTTCCTCCCGGTGATTGAGAGGATGTTGGATAGAGTTGTTGGGTGGTCGCGTCGACATATCTCCTTTGGTGGTAGGCTCGCTTTCTTCGAGCACGCTAATGGCCACCCCGTTGCATATTTTTCGTGTCATGCAACCGCCAAAGACAGCTTCTGCGGCGATTGGAGCAGATCATGGCTAGATTCTTCCGGGGATCTATGCGGGCGTAAAGAAGACTCATTGATCGATTGGGATATTATCCGCCATCCTATTTCCGGGGTGGCCTCGGGGTTGCGCCGACTTTCGATATTGCCGACGCCTTCCTGAAGTTGTGGTGGAGGTTACACGAGGGCCATTCGTTGTGGGCTCAATTCTTGATCGGCAAAGATTCTGATAGGCCGGTCTCCTGTAGAGCCTCTCGAACACATAATCATAGTCATCATTGGAGCGCTTGAGGCGGATCGGTATTCAAGCCCGGGAGCGGATTTTCCTACGGTCTATCGCGTGTGGTAGCCGTGTCGGTTTTAGGATGATACTTGGTTTGGGAATCGCCACTTGCGGATAATTGTTTGGATCGGCCGTTGGGTCATATGACGGTTGAGTGGTTCATTCACGATGGTATGTGGGATAGAGATAGATTGTATCGGTCTTGGTCTCCGGTCGGATGTGGGCTTCCCGAGAGTCTCATTGAGGATATATCCGGTTCCGATTCTCGCTAGTGGTCCGAGGATATCATGCGGTGGATGTTTACCTCTCATGGTGGGTTCTCTATGTCTTCCGCTTGGGATTCTCTCCGGTAGAAATGCTCGTAACCTTCGTATGGTGCCATTTGGAACGATGCTCTTATTCCTACTATCTCTATATTCCTTTGGCGCCTCCTTCGTAATCGTCTTCCCGTGGATATCAAGCTTCGTGCACGTGGCACTTCCCTTGCCTCACGTTGTCGTTGTTGCTTGAATAATCCACATTCTTCTTCTCAGTCGAATCTATCCCTCACTTCTTTTTGATGAATGATAATTGTCAATCCGTGTGGAATCACTTTCTTCCTTGGTTTGATACTACACTTCCACACACCACTGATATGATATTGTTCCTTTCATTTTGGAGGAATCGCACACACGAATCACACACGAGGCACTTGAGTTTCTTGGTTCCCTGCTTGATTTTATGGTTTGTCTAGACGGAAAGGAATTGTGTCAAGCATCGACACCTTCCTTTCTTGGCATCTCACATATATTTGGCGGTGGAGCGGTATCTCTGGATTCTTGTTTTAGGTCGGCGTCTCAACCCATCGATTGGTGCGGATGTTTCCCTCTTGTTGGCTTTTTGCGGGAGTGCTCCACCACAGCTCCACGCAGGTCGAGGATTGTGATTTGGCGAGCCCCTCAGTCTCCTCAGATCAAGTTGAACACGGATGGTTCGTTTGATCGGGATACTTTGATTGCTGGCGGAGGGGGATTGATTCGAGATCATTTGGGCGTACTTATGTTGGTTTTTCATTGTTCTCTCCGGTGGTGTCTAGCTTTCATGCCGAGCTTCTAAAGATCGAGATGGGACTGCGACATGCTCGTCTTTTTCTCTTGATTTGGATCGAGATGGACGCAGCGATGACGGTGGTCACCACGATCACTTCGGTGGCCTCGCTCTTGCGAGTTCAAGACACCCCGATTCGCATTCGAACATGCTTGAGGACCTTCGATGATTCGATTTCCCACATACACAGATAGGGGAATCGACCCCAGATCACCTTGCGAGTTGGGGGTTCGCCCTTGGCGATCACATTGTTGATGAGGGCACGACTTCTCACCACCTCCTAGCGCTCATTCGGATGGACCACCGGGATATCCGAGCTCCGCATTTTCATAGATCATTGGTTCTCCTTTTATTTTTAGATATCTCATTATGATAGTCTTTCTAGATATCGTAGTGATAGGTTATTTGTTCTTTGATTTTCTCCCGCCCTTGGCGGCATGATATTGTATGACATTTTGATTATTTGATATACAGGTAGGGGATCACGCCTCAATCCCCCACCCCTTGTGGTGTTATTTTGCTTAAAAAAAAACTTCAAAGAATAAAATGCAAGGAATTAAAAATATAGAAGGATAAGGTACGCTGCTCAATTATGGTTTGTTTTGAGGTTAACTTAACTTCGGTTTCCTGGCACACATGGTGGAAAGATTTTAGTTCATCAACTCACACCAGTGTATCTGTAAGGGGTTGTCTCTATTGCCAAAAAGCTAAATGATGAAGAAAGATACATCAAAATAGGCAAATGCAAGACAATTATGGATGAAATAATAGGGAAATATAGATCATTGTAAGTACTAGATTTTATTTGAATCTTGATGAGACGTTTATTTGGAACTTGACTTCTATTTCTGCTTTGGACAAATTCGGTTATTCATGTTCATTCAGAAATTGAAAATTTAGCTTGTCTCATGATTCAAAATTGATTAGTTCTAGTTCTTTACAATGACCTTTATTTGTGAGATACTATTGCATCATCCAACAACTCCCTACTTAAGTACATGATGTAAAAGTAGAAAAACAAACCAATAAAAGATATTTGTAGCCAACTGGATTTCGGGCGTCTTAGAACTTATATCTATGGATATTTGTGGATCGTTCCATATGGTTGCTTGGAACGGTCAACAATATATAATAACATTCATAGACGATATTTTAGATATGGCTACAAGTTATTATTCATGAAAAGTCACAATCACTAGACGTGTTCAAATCCTATAAGGCTGAAGTTGAGAATTAACTCAACAAAATGATTAAAAACATCACATCTGATCGTGATGGTGTATGCAACGATAGATATGATGGTTCAGGTGAACAACGTCTAGGATCTTTTGCTAATTCCTAGATGAATGCAATATTGTCCCATAATATACTAAATCGGGTTTGCCATTATGAATAATGTTGCTAAAGGACGAAACAGAATGCCTAAGGATATGGTAAGGAGTATGATTAGTCATTCTACCTTACCAGAATCACTCTAGGAAGAAGCACTTAAGGCTGCAGCATATATCCTTAGTAAGGTTTCCAACTAAAGCGACTAACGTAATCCCTTATGAACTTTAGACGGGCAAGAAACCTGAGTCAAGTAATCGCACGTTTGGGAATGTCTAGCTGAGGCAAGGCCTTACAAGCCTAATGAGAATAAACTGGACTTCAGGAGAGTTAGTTGTTATTTTGTTGGATACTATGAAAAATCCAACTGGTACAAGTTTTATGATCCCACAACTAAGACTATTTTTTGAGTCGGTAAATTCCTGGTTCTTTGAGGATGTTGAGTTTGCGGGGGGGATAGAGTTAATGACTTTGTCTTGGAGATGAATACGTCAATATTCCCATAGGTGTTGTTGGCATTGATCGGAATTTCATTTCTGGCCTTGCTCAAGACACAAATCAAGACAATGTCGGAGAACCTCCTGTTTCAGAAATTATTCCAGATGAACAAACTCTACAACCTCAAAAACTCATGCCATTATGGAGATCCACTACGGAAAGAAGAAGTGCAATGCCAGATGATTACATTGTATTTTTCCAAGAAAATGAGGTTGACATTTGAATGATGGAAATTGATTTAATCAACTTCTATCAAGCCATGGAAAGTTCCAACTCTCATTAAGTGGATGGATGCCCATGAATGAATAGATTAAGTCCATGAGGGATAATGACGAGAACTTTTCATGTTGCCTTAAGGTGTTAAACTCATTGGTTGCAAATGGATATTTAATACCAAGAAAGATTCAAGAGGTAATGTGGAAAGGCACAAAGCTCGTCTTGTCACAAAGGGCTTTACATAGAAAGAAGGCACAGATTATAAAAGGACTTTTTCTCCGGTTTCTTCTAAAGACTCTTTTCGGATTATAATGGCATTGGTGGCACACTTTGATCTTGAGTTACATCAGATGGATATAAAGACAATGTTTCTCAATGGTGACACTGATGAGACAATTTATATGGTGCAACCAGGAAACTTTGTGTCGAAGGACACAAAGGATATGGTTTGCAAACTAAAGAAATTCATCTATGAGCTCAAGCAAGCATCGAGACAATGTATTTCAAATTTCATCAAGTGATCATCTCGTTTGGTTTTGAGATGAATTTGGTCGATGATTTCATGTACCATAGTTTATGTTGGAGCAAGTATATGTCTCTGGTTTTGTATGTCGATGAGATTTTGCTTGTCATCAACGACATAGGCTTATTGCACAACACCAAGAGATTTCTGATTAAGAATATTGAAATAAAAGATTTTGGTGATGTCTCTTTTGTGTTAGGATATAAATACAATGAGATTATTCTCAGAGTACTCTGGATTATCACAAAAGAACTATATCGAGAAGGTTCTTCAAATGGCATGCATGATTGTAAACCAAATCAGGACCCTATGGCTAAGAGAGACAAGTTTAGTCTTAATTGGTTCCCGTAGAATGATTTTGAGGAAAATAAAATGCAAAAAATTCCTTATGCTTCGGCAGTAAGGAGTCTGATGTATGCTTAGGTATGTACGCAGTTGGATATTGCATACATTTTTGGCAGATATATGAGTACATCAGGAATATAGACAATTGAAAAGCAGCCAAATACGTTTAAGGTACTTATGGGTAAAGAAAGGTACATGCTCACATATCAGAGGTCAGATCAGTTGAGATCATTCGGTATATCGACTCGATTTTCTTGATCGATGTCAAGATAACATGATAATTAAGTTAGCCTATGTATTTTTTGCTAGTTGTGGAAGAGTCCTAAACAGTCTTCTATATAGACTCTTATATCATGGTAGCAAATTTCATAGTGTGTTAAGGGACATCCAAATCCTGGATTATAGTTGCGAAAGTTTGTCACGAGGCTGCGTATGTAGATGGTACTAAAATACCACTAAGTTTGTGACATTGAGTCAGCAACGCTATATTCAAAACAACAGGAACTCGATGAAAACTAAAGTAAATAAATCAAGTTCTTATTGTTAAAGAAATAAGTCAAAGTGGACATGTGTCTGTAGAACATATCAGTACAAACTCCATTATTGCGGATTTGTTTACTAAAGAATTGTCACCCAAAAGGGTTACATGAATTTGTTGTTCATATGGGTGTCAAATCAGTTCAGGATATACAGTTCTTTAAAGAATATTCAGTTCTAGTGGGAGTTTGTAATTATAATATTATTTTAATGTAGACACATTTTCAGTCACTTCAGTTTAAGAATATATTAAGGTTTTACTCTGCAGAGATAAAGTTTCAGTATATTCACACATTATGGCATATGGTTTGATCTCACTAAGGTAAGGTGGACCAGTTAGAAATAGACATGTTAAGATCACATTGCATGAAATTTCCATGCTACACATCCACATCATGATCCATGTCTTTAATTGTATTAGCATATGTGACCATTGATGGGTCGAGTTACGATAAATGTAACGAAGGCCGCTCTGATCCTATGTTGGTACGATTAATGGACTTGATTGGTTACAAATACATTTGGTTATGACAGCAAAGTTGAGCTCATATGGTTATTTTTACAATACATAATTATAAGGTTACACATATAGCCCAAGTGGGAGATTGTTGGATCATAATCCAACATATTGGGCTTATATGTGCAATAATTATGCATTGTGGGCTGTCAATTAAGGTTAAGCCCATTTTATAAGTGATCAAATAAGGTTTAAGGAATTGGGCTTTAATGTATCTAATAGGGCGTGGGCCTTTAATGTGTAGAGACTTAATGGGTTATTCCCATTTTAATGATAGACTAAAATAGGGTACCCAATATAACAGAGTTATATAAGGGTTATGGTCCCTAGGTCATACGTCTACGAGATTCTATTCTGCTATCCCATCGTCAGAGAGAAACCTACAGAGAAAGCTAAAGGGTTCTCTGGAAAGTTTCGAGACGTGTAGATCTAGAAGGTCAAATCCCAAGAAGGCTAAATTCAAGGATTCAACTGCTATGGAATCAGGTACGCTTCCGCAATCTAGTCTTTGATTCTTGATAATTCGATATGAACGCTCCTGGATTAAAGTGATGTTATTCACTAAAGTTTATTCTAATATTTAACTGTCACTGTTCAAGCGCTTCGTTTCTGTTTATTAAAGTCCAATTTGTTTATTTTTATCATGTTTTCAATTATTAATCACTGCGCGTTCAATTTCTTCGTTGGGATTATTGCGGTTTGTGATTTTTGAGTTAAATCCTTGGTTAATGAATCATTAAAGTAGTTTCCTTTCCTACCTTGTGATTTATTCACTAGGATTTTTTTTTTAAATTTTGTTTATTTTTTCGAAGTCAACGATTTAATGGTAATGTATTCTTCTAGGTTTGACATGAAATTTTCCAAATTGTCTGTAAAATTATGGCCTCTCTGAAATTATGGCCCCCTACCCAAAGTACAAGGCTGAAGCTTGTTGAGAGAATGACCAAGAAAGAACCAGAAGGAGGTGGAAGTTCGACAGTGCAGTTATACGCCAAACGCTTATTCTTGCTGAAAAATTTGAGTAAGGTTTATTTACATAAGAATGAATATTACAGTAGCACTGTATTTCAAGATGAAGCACTAAATGATACAAGTATTAGTATCAGCTAATACTTTTATGGAGAAATACTAATACATTTTATAAAAAAAACTAATACTTTGCAGGAGCATTACTAAAATACTCTCTAAGAAATTACTAATACTTTTTCGAGAAACTACTAATACTTTTTCGAGGGATAACTAATACATTTCGGGAGAAAAATTTAATTATATTAAGAGAAACTATTAAAATACTCTCGAGGGAAATATTAATACTTTTTCGAGGAACTACTAATACTTTTTTGAGGGACTGCTAATACATTTCGGGAGTATATTCAAGAGAAATACTAAAATACTCTTCAGGAAACTACTAATATATTTCAGAAGAATTGTTAATACTTTTTAGAAGGACGACTAATACTTTTCAGAAGGACTGTTAATACATTTCGGGAGAAATATTTAATTATATCCAGGGAAACTACTAATACATTTCAGAAGAACTGCTAATACTTTTTAGAAGGACGGCTAATACTTTTCAAAAGGACTGTTAATATATTTCGGGATAAAAATTTAATTTATTTCAATGAACTACTAATAGTTTTTCGAGGAACTATTAATACTTTTTTGAGGGACTGCTAATACATTTCGGGAGTATATTCAGGAGAAATACTAAAATTCTCTTCAGGAAACTAATAATACATTTCAGAAGAACTGCTAATACTTTTTAGAAGGACAACTAATACTTTTCAGAAGGACTGTTAATAGGGCTGTAAACGAACCGAGCTCGAACGAACGAGGGTTGTTCGTGTTCGATAGTTTATTTTAAAAGGTTGTTTGTGTTTGTTTGTTTAATAATCGAACATGTTCACGAACGTTCACGAACGGTTCACGAACATGCTCATTAATTGTTCATGAACAACTATATAAATATGTGTATAAAAAAGTTAAATACACCTTGTTCATGAACACTCAACTCAAAATAAATGAACATTATGATGATTGCAAATATAAATAGGTTGTAATATTAAACTAAAATAAGCTTATTTTTCATAATAAAGTAATAAATATTAATCATTAAATGCATAATTATTAATTAAAAAATGAATAATAAACAAACATCAAACGAACACTAAATAAACATGTTCGTGAACAGTTCATAAACATAAACGAACAAATTTTCTTGTTTGTTTATGTTCATTAATCTTAATAAACGAACATAAACGAACGCTAACCGAACTCGTTCACGAGCTGTTTGTCGAAAGCTCTGTTCGTTTACAACCCTAATTGTTAATACTGGTGATCCCTGAAAACTACTAAAACATCACTGTTAATATTACGAAAATACCACCGAGTTCACGGATCGGAATCTGCTAATGAGCCGCACTGTTAGACGGTTTGAAAAGAGTTTTTGTGTTAAATAAATTGTTTATGGAAAAAAAATCACTGCTTGAGTATTAAATAAATTGTTTATTGAAAAAAAATGATAAATTGGTTAAATCCTCAAAAATTAAAAGTCAACGTCTAGAGGAGAAGTAGGTGAAAAGTAATAAATATCATAAATCCCCACGAGATTTTTTTTTATTCTTTTTTAAATTCATGGGCATGTAAAAGTACAACCCCACTTTGCAGGACAAAGTAGTGTGTTCCCTCCCAAATTAACAAACCATATGCCATTAGCCACTCCGGCCGGATCTGTATTTACGATTTCAAGAAACGTCACTCTATAAATACCCACAAACACAAACGGAGTACTTGTATTTGTAATAAATTTGAGAATTTTGGAAGAGCAGTGCTCAGTGCTCACCACTCTGCAGCTGCTTCTTGCATTGGTACGTTAAGCTTTTTCGTTTGTGAGTATTTGTGGGTTTTTCTGCTTTAGTTATTTCACCTGTTTGTTCAAATGCCTAAAAGAAGTGTAAATAATTCTTGAAATTTAGTTAAAAACTTTGGTTCTTTTTATGGCCTGTAAACTGTGGGAAGATGATGAGAATGGAGGTTGGGGGAATTAATGGACAAAATTAATGTATCTGTATGTGATGCTTTCAGGATAAGCACTAAGGGAGTGTTTGCAAACTAAAAAAAAAAGAAAAAGTGATTCTCAACTTATAGACGGAAAAAATAATTTTTCTTTTAAAATTGTATTTTTATTAAAAGTTTGCAAACACTCCCTCCCTAAAATAGAATGTTACCTCCTACAACGTTTCGTGCAAAAAGTCATGAACAGTTATTGTGTGTAGTGTTTTAGACTTATAGTGATGGTATTTTCCACCTTCAGTAGATATGATGGTTAGGTATTACATTATTTGCCAATTCAGAGAAAGTTCATCTTTATCTTCATTTTGGGGTGATGGGGTTTGAAATGCAGTATATTTCCTTTGCTTCCAAGCATTTTCCGATCATATATATCCTTGGTTTGTTATCCAATCCGAGATAATAACGTGTGCATAATTTGCTTTTGTTCTGGAAATTAATAGGTAAGAATTTGGGAACATATCATCAGGCATCAGCTTATTTCCGTCTCCACCTGTTTTTAGATGACCTGGTTTAATGTATCATCACCAAGTCTTGAATAGCATGAGTAGAGAATTGTGATTTCTTCGACTTCGTTGTTAATCAATGGCGAGTTCATTATTCGTCGTGAATAAGGCACCGCTGCACAGCTCTCGACCTTGTTGTTCGTTGAATTCTCATCCCCAAATTTTAGAGTCATTCTCGTGTCGCCCACCAAACTTGCCACGAACAATCAATAATAAACTTCACTTGAAGAAGATTATCTTCTCCCCCCAATTAGTCTGTTGTTATAGGCTAAAACCAGTTTCTGCTATTAGCTCAGAAGATGCACAATCCATCAATCAGGTACGTTTAGCTCCGAATTTAATGCCAATGATATTATATTTTATCTTCACTTTTACAGTCATTTTTGAAACCTCCTAATAATTGTTGAAATTGATAATTTCCTATCAGAGAGCTGATACATTCTCTTTCGATTACAATTACTGAGTAATAAAATATGATATAAATTACAAAAAATCAAAGCAGGTTAGAGCCGGTAATTTTGAGCAATGGGATTCGCTGACAGCAAAATTTGCTGGAGCTGCAAATCTACCATTTCTCTTATTGCAACTGCCTCAGATCGTACTCAATTCTCGGAATCTGATGGCAGGGAATAAATCTGCACTTTTAGCTGTTCCATGGCTGGTATTGGTTTTCTTTAGCCTTATTATCGTTTTCGGGATTTAAACTAATTAATAGAGATCCTGAGGTTTTATATTATCATTCTTGTATATAGGGTATGCTTACTGGATTGCTTGGGAATCTGTCGTTGCTCTCATACTTTATTAAGAAGAGGGAAACTGAAGCGGTGGTGGTCCAGATGCTCGGAGTTATATCGATGTACGTTGTGATTTTGCAGCTAGCTATGGCTGAAGCTATGCCTCTCCCTCATTTTACCGCCACTTCGATAGTGATCGTTTCTGGTCTCATTTTAAATTTTATGAAGTACTTTGATTTGCTCAATGCGGAAATCTGGCATTTTTGGGAAGAATTTATTACCATCGGCGGGCTCCCGGCACTTCCACAAGTAAAATCTATGTTACCGAAAGGAAACACTTAGGTTTACCTGGATTTGGATTCGATGATTAAGTTTAATCCTGTTGACGGTGTTTGCTATGGTATGTGCAGGTCATGTGGTCAACGTTCGTCCCTTTCATACCAAGTACTATCTTGCCCGGCTTGATTGCCTTTTTCACTGCAGTGCTTGCTGTTCTTATGGTGAGTGTGATGTTAGAATGCTGTTTGAATGCCAAAATCTAAGTTAATTTTAAATAAATCACACTGCCATGTAAAGGGAGAAAGTAAAACAGCTAATTGTACATACTCCTGCATTTTCTCAATGGATACCTGGTTATAGTCGTTATGGTTATGACTTCTGACTCTGTTCTCAAGGGAGAAAGTAAAAAAGCTGGCTATGAGACATAGGAAAAAGGGGGGGAAATAGAAAAAAAAAAAGTAATGAAACAGAGAAGAAGAACATGGAAAAATACGATTATCGAAAATGCAAAGAAAAAGAGGTTGAAGTAATAGAGTTACGATCTTCACATAACAGTTGAGCCAGGAGATTGAAACTCAAATGCACTTTCTTTGATTTATAAACGGTGTTAAAATCTTTGGATTATTTACATTTTTCTAACCTTTGATGAGTCGCGTTGCATGCCCTTTACACAAGGTCTTATTGAGAGCTCAAGTCTGAAAACATTGTATATACATATAAATACATAATTACATATGATACATATGTATATATACATGTGAAGAAAATATGGGATATTAGTGAGAGCCAAAACATCTGATTAGGCTGATGAATGCACTATGTAGTTGCGTATTGTCTTCTGGAGACGGTGGAATAATCTCCCTGCATAAAGTAAATGCATTTTGTTGATCTACATTCTTACTATCGCTTAGTCTGTTGTAATGGAGGATCTTAGTTTGAAATTCTTCTAATTTTGCAACTTAATAAATTTTCAGGCTCGCATGGGAAAGCTCTTGGAGAAAGGTGTCAAAACTCTTGGATATTTAGCCGGGTGGACTGCCACTCTTCTCTTCATGTGGATGCCTGTCGCGCAAATGGTTATTTTTCCTCTTCTTTCAAGAACTATATGAACTTCTCCTTACTTCTCATCAAAGTTATTCTTGCTTTTCAGTGGACAAATCTTCTGAATCCTGAAAACATAAAAGGTTTGTCAGCTGTCTCAATGTTGCTGGCCATGATTGGCAATGGACTTATGATCCCTCGGGCACTACTTGTTCGGGATTTAATGTGGTATGTTCCTTTCACATCTCCTATGTATCGTAATTTTTTTCTGAATTGAAAAATGTAAGGGATAATTACAAAACTATCCCTGAGGTTTGGGTTAATTACAAAAAAAACTATAGATGTTTGAAAATTACAAAAAAAAACCTTGAGGTTTGATTCTGTGTTTAATGTTAGGGAGTAATTGCAATATTTGTACAAATGTAAGGGGGTGTTTGAAATGTTTTTGCTTATACAGAATCAAACATCAATGGTATTTTTTTGTAATTTTCAAAAACATATAGGCTATTTTGTAATTAAAATAGACGTCAGGGGTAGCTTTTGTAATTATCCCAAAATGTAATCTAATCTACCTTGTATCCTTAGGAGGGAACATTTTAAGACCCCATAGAACAGATTCTTCTCATCTCGCTTATTTTTTGTATACAGTATTGAGGAGAGTCATTAGTGACTTCAGTTTGTTGTATGCGTCTTAATGTCTTTCTCCTTAGTCATGTATACTCTAATCAGTGAAAGAACTGATACGGAAAAGGAAAATCTAACGATAATCTATCTGCAGGTTCACTGGTTCTTTTTGGGCTTGTGTTTTCTATGGATGGGGGAACCTTGTATGCCTGTACTGGTAATTTCTTTATCAGTTGCAACATGCAATCTTATGATTTTGGAAGTTTATCTCTGGTTTTAACTTCTAGTTTGCCGTGACTTCAGCTTTAACAGTATCAGCCAGGAGTTCTTCTTGGCTTCAACCTTTGGTTTTCTTGCCTGGATAGGTACGTCCGCTTGTTAATGTTTCTATGTACTAAATAAAACTATTATTAAAAAAAAAAATGTTTGGCCTAATTATAAAAAAACCCCAATTATTTTTTAGAATTACGACTACCCTCTTGATGTATGTTTCTATTTTACAAATTTTGCACCAGTTAAGAAGGGTAATTTGTAAAACAAATACAGATCTCAAGGTGTAACCATAATACCTCAAGTGGGATTTTGTAATTTTTAGCAAGAGAACTCGATTTTGTTGTAATTAGGCTAAATCTCGGGTGTAGTTTTTTGTAATTATATACCTGATAAAGTACACATGATTATAGCTAGTCCTCCTGTAATTGGAAAATGACATCATTTTCCCATTATTAACCCTGTTTTATCCTTCTTCGTCGCCCTCCTTCCTACCTTTATCGTACACTTTAAGAATCTTCCAAGTATTGTACTTCACCATGTATTCATGTTGCCTCAGGAATCACTTTATGGAGAGATGCACAAGTTCATGGGCATAGCTCACTCTTCACTTCTATGAAGGAGCTGGTTTTTGGACATTGATTATCATTTCCACGCATTTCGTACGTCTTAATGTGGCTGAACGGAAGATATGACCGACACTCTTATCCGCTTCCTTGAAGATGCTAAGGGAACAGTTGCAAGCAAACGTTACCGAACGCTAAATCATTTTATGATGTCCTCTAGCAAGGAAAATGGGGCAGGTTGATTTGTTACTGGGGAGCTCAAGTAGTGTAAATTGTGGTTCTTTGACATTAGATCTTCAAACATTTTGTTGTCCTGTCGTTCCAAATGGAGTTACAGCCTCATGTATTGTATAGCAAACGGATGGTAACTCATTTTTTGTATTGTAGTAAATAGTAAATAAATGAGTCGTGCAGTTTTCCTTGTTGGGGAACTAGCTGGAATTTTAAGAAATACTGGATGGTAAATTTAAGGATCTTGAAAAGCCGTATTGGACTGGAAATTTGGGAACTAGGAAATTATTTTACACTCCCTCCTAGAGAAGTTAAACGGGCCGTAGCCCGTTGGCCCGGCCATTTAAACCGAAAAAAAGAGGATTATGGCCGAATTATTTTGGCATGTTTAAATTCGGGCCTTTTTGGCCCTGACCGTTTAAACCAAAACCCGTTAGCCCGAAGGTTAACCGGGCTAGTGCCCACTAGCCCGCTCTTTTTATTTTTAAAAAAATAATGATAATTGGCAATCGTAGACAACCGGAAATTATAATTTTCAAAAATTCCTACAATTTTTTTTTAAAAAAAACCTCACAATTTAATTCGCTTCTCCAAAAATTGAAAAATTGACTGAATAATCCACATGCAAACGTTCTGGCAAAACCATCTCATGAGGAATTAATTTTTGTTTACGTTGACATTCTCCAATAATTAGGAAATTTGCAGACATATTCCCTTTTTTATTCTTATTAGTAATATATTCGAATATATATGAATCAATTCAAGATAATTTGTGTAGGCGTCTACACAATTTTTTTTAAAGTGTCAGATGTGTGTAGGCGCCAATTATTTTATGGATATTCAAAATTATTTTTATAAATTATAAAATTCATACATACACCATTTTCGGTATGTTTGCTGAAAATTTGGAAAAGGAAAGTTGTAGAGAATTTTAGAGTATTAATTTTAGAGTATTACATATTTTATTAGACTAATCTAGGGAATAGAATATTACTATTAGATCAAATAAATCCTAGTCATTAGTTAGAGAGTTGTCTTTGTATAAATATGTATTAATGATTTTGTAGTAAACCAAAATTGAAAGTAGTAAACCAAAATTGAAAAAAATCAAGAAAATACATCTTCCAATAATAAAGATAGATTAGAATTTTGAATACAAATTAAAATTGATTCATATGTATCCGAATATATTTTAAAAAAAAAGGTTGGGAAAAGGGCCAATCCAACAAAGGCAAAACTAGTTACAGGAAAAAGTGAGGAGATCAACTCAAAAGCAAAAAAAAGGGTAAAGATTCCAAGAGAAGAGTTACAAGTTAAAATAGTAGATAAACAGCAGATTTTGGGCAAAAAAAAACCTACATACGTGACAATTTACTGCATGGCTGTCAAAAACTCTAGACAAAGAACCCACATATTAAAGGATTAGGGGAGTGAATGCTTAACCTTAAAAGTGTAAAACACGTATGCCATTAACCCTCGGAATTCGACCCGCCACTGAAGTCATAGCAAATTTTCCGATGATTTCTTCCAACATAAGAACACAAAAACAAAACACTACACTACAACATAAATGACATTGGTACACTCAAAAAATGTTACGTAATGACCATAAAATGTTACTATAGACAATATGTAGCATTTTTTTGCCGCCGACTTGCCCGTCTACCTATAGTCTAAGGTATCACTTTTATTAGCTTTTAGTAACACTTTTTCTAAGTGTTACATTAAGTTTTCTATTAGTAACATTTTTAAGCAATATTTATAAAGTGTTACATATGAATCTTATGTAACACTTTTTATATTTGCAACACTTTAAAAAAAATACTTCTAAAGTGTTACATATGAATCTTATGTAACACTTTTGTTGTAGCACTTTGTAGAAATACTATTTTTTGCCACCAAGTATATTCGAACCCACAACCTGTATATAGTTTGAATATTATATTATATTATATATTAAAGGACACAACAAATTAAAAATATCAAAAATATATAAAATAAATTTACCGACTGATAAATATTCAACCGGTAAAAATAAAAAATATGTAAAAATATAAAATTAATTTACCGACAGATAAAAAAGTTCTAACAGTAAAAAATTAAATAATAAAGAAAATAATGAAAAATAATTTACCAACGGAAAAAAATTCCTAAGGAATTATCGACAACATCAATTTTCATTGATAATTTTTTTAAAAAATAGAAAAAAAATAAAAAAAGGTTTAACGATGAAATTGGTCTCCGTTAGTAAAAATTAAAAATTAAATAAGTAATAATAATAAAATATATACATGCGCATTTTCCGTCGGTATTAAGACAGAATTAATTGCCTTCGTAAAAAATAAAAAAGTAAAAGCAAAACTAAAATACTTTGTAAAAAGAAAACAAAAATTTAGTAAAAAAAAAACAAAGTACATGATGTCTACAATTTTTAGGTTTGGTGACATCAATTAATTAAATAAATTTGACATGATTTAATGATAGTTATATAATTTTGTGTTACTAAAATAGAGCTTAAAAAGTGTTACAATCAATAAAATATAGTGTTGCCAAGAGTGCTTCTTAAATAAAGTGATACTTATTTGCGTTACAAAAGAAATAACAAAAACAAAGTGATACTTAACAAGTGTTACTTATATAAAAGTATTACATATGAGCGTTAAATATTGATAAAAGTGTTACCTATTTGCGTTACAAAAGAAATAACAAAAAAATGATACTTAAAAAGTGTTACTTATATAAAAGTGTTACATATAAGTGTTACATATTGATAAAGTACTACAAAAGTGTTACATAAATATTGTAATGTAAAAAGTGTTACAAACATGTGTTACATATGTACTTTATGTAAAAAGTGCTACAAAATTTGTGTTACCTAATGTCATTTATGTTGTAGTGCTAACACCAAAAAAAAAGACATTTCTATAGTACATACACTTTCTCTTAAAACATAAGAAAGAAATCACACATCTGATAGAATATTCGAATCAAATATAATAATATTTATATTCGTATTCACATAATATGCTTATTTGGATTCATATTCTAATTTTTTGAATTCAAATGTCAATAAGCGAATTCGAATACCGAGTCAAACCATAATGATAAGTTTCTTTTACACCCTTAATCTTGATTTTAGGCCCCTGTTATGCTAATAGGTTAAATCTTGGGTTTTTTTAACAAAATATTATAATTTAGAGATATATTACACAAATGAGATAGATGTGAGGGTTTTTGAAAATTTGAAGTGAATCTTGAATTCAGATCATGAGTGGTGAATCAAATTCACGACTCAAACCAACTTTTTCTTTTAAATCTGGAATTTTAGTCATTAATTCATTTAACTATTAAAGATGAATCGTTAATTGAATTAACCACAAATTCGGTTTCGGATCAGTTTTGGCGGGCTTTGGGCTAAACGTACTTTGGGTTAATTGAGTCACCATCAAATGGGCTAATAATATTGTGAACCTAACCCAAACTCTAACGGGCTTCGGGCTGAAAGGGCCACTAACGAGCTAAAGCAAAAAAATAATAAAAAATATATATTTAAATATAAAATTTTAAGTTAAAACATATATAATATTAACATTCAATCTAAATATACAAACCTCATCTCAAAAAAAAAAATCTAAATATACAAACCAAATGATCAATAATAATAAAAGTCAACACAGTTTGTAGTAGTTAGATTAACGGTCAAATTCTTAAAGTTTAGACATTCAAAATTTCGTAATTAAATAAAGTCATACAAGTACGGCTTGAGTACACAACTAAGTAAATATTAATCAGGTATTATCTCCAATCACATTTGCTCCGTCCTTGGACTAAATATTATCTCACAATTCTTATTCATCTAATATATATAAAATAACAAACGTGTTTGAATCGCAGGCCGCGCCTCTTTTAAAGCCCATTGCAGGCAGGATGCTGGACCAAAGCCCAACAACTTTAAATAACATAATTTATAAATTTTTGTTACTTTAAATAACACAATTTATAAAAGAATTCTTGTTACTTTAGATAACACAAATGAATCGTGTTACTTTGAATATCACAATTATATAATTTGCAATCAATTACAAAAAAAATTAAAAAAATGGGCTGCGGGCCAACTCGTTTAGCCCACGGGCTATGATCCGGATCAAAAAAGTTTGGCTTTAAACTGGCCAAAATTTACAGGCACTAATCTTTTTTTTTTCGTGTTAAACAGGTCAACCCATTTAACATCTCCACTTGTAAATCACAAGAGTCTTTGAAAAAAACCCAAGAATAAGGGCGCACAGTTATTTTAGTGAGATTAATGAGGAAACACCTCTATTAATTATTATGATGGACATGTAAATTAGTGAAGAGCTCAACTAAGATCAAACAATTCTCACTTGTAGCTTTTTTAGCTTTTATTTAAATTTTATGTGAGTCGTTATTTCATCTAACGACTGGAATTGTATATAAAAAAAATTGAGTCGTTATTTGAAACGACCACTCATTTTGACTGATTTAAAAAATAAAAAACAGAAAAATATTGGAACGTTAATTCGATCAACAATTTGGAGTCGTTAATCCAAATACGATTCACTTTAATTTTTAACAAACCCCAAATCAACCACAAATGTGTAACATTTTTTGGCATATATAATATTCTGTTAAATTTGCCTTAAATCTTTGACTCTTTTCTTTTTCTTTTAGAATTGAGAGTTAATTGAATTTAAAATCTCCCCTGATTTTTAGGCCCCAATAGGTTCGGCTTTTTTAACAAATTATTACAATTTTTTTTTCAAGTTACATAACTAAACTGAAAAAAAAAGGTTAAAATAATAATAAAAAACGGCTTCGAGAAAGCCGTTTCTGTGAAAATCGTATATATGCACTCCGTTTCTAATTTTGATTTTTGTTTTTTTTTCTTTCTTGTAGAAACGGTGACCTTATGTTGGTGTTGAAATTTTATATTTCAACCATAATTATTTTTTGCCTTTATGACCATGCTTCCACTTAACAATTTATTTATTCAACTAACCCATATCTCATGTTCTAACCCCTAACTCTTGTTTATCTCTTTATCTTGTACATTCCACTAACCCATGTGCTAACATATTATCCATGTGCTAACCTACTAACCCATTAACATTTGTTGTGTTAGTCTATCTTTGTGATGTCTTTTACGGTGGATGGATGTCTTCTATAACTATTTAAACTCGCAAATCTTTGGAGAAACGCATACCAATTTGCTGAGAGCATAAGAGAGAAGTAGAATCAATCCATTTCAGTTGTCACAAAAACTTTGCTGGAAGGTGTGAAGTGTGGTCAGAAGTGTGACGACACACTTGGCAACACCTTCCCTAAATCTTATTTTTCTTGTGATTTTCGAGAGAGCCTTTCTTTTGTAGTGAAGAGCTATATAGATTGAACCTGAGGAATCTTTCATCTTGTTAATGTGCATTATGTTTTAGACATAAAGTCTTCCGCTGTGTTATCTGAGGTGTTGGCAACACTTCGCACAACACTCACTGCAATTTCAGAATTCACCCCCTTAAATTCTTTCAATTGGCATCAAGAGCCTACACTTGACGCTACTAAGTGTGATCCTGTGTTGTTTTGCAGTGTTTTACAATGGAGATCCAAGGAAGTTAATTGATTCGCCCTCCTATTCTTGATGGTACAAACTATTCCATTTGGAAAGTAAAGATGAGGGCTTACATAAAATCACTTGATGAACGTGCATGGCGATCTATCCTCACTGGATGGACTCCTCCTAAAGTAATTGATGAAGATGGTGATGTTGTTTCCAAACGTGAGATTGATTGGACAAATGATGAGATTCAAGTGGCCAACTTTATTTCCAAGGCACTAAACTCCATATTTTGTGCCGTGGATATGAATCTTTTTAAGGTTATCTCAAACTGCATTTCTGCAAAGGATGCATGGGATGCCTTGCAACTTCATTGTGAAGGAAGAGAAAGTGTTCGAAGAACCAAGTTGAGACTCCTTACAAATCGGTTCGAAAATTTGAGAATGGACGAGGATGAGACCATAGCCTCATACAATGCCAAAATTTGTGATATTGCTAATGAGTCTCAAGCACTCGAGATCCCATTAGTAATGAACGATTGGTAAGCAAAGTTATGCGGTCACTTCCTAGGAAGGTTTAATGTCGAGTTTACACCATCGAGGAAACTAAAAATACGATACACTCTTCGACTCGATGAACTTATTGGAATTTTGCAAACCTTTGAGTTGAATTTGGCGCAGCAAGTGGAGCATCAAACACGGGACAAAAGAAAAATATTGCTTTTCGACCACAAACTGTTGAAGCTACTTGGTGTTACCCAAAGTGATGCCAACATCTGCACATCACCTCCTGGAGGAAATAAATGAATCGACCTTGGGAAGATTATATTGCCTTGCTCACAAAGAAATTCAATAGTGCTCTTAAAAGGATAAACAAGGGCAAGGATTTCAAAACTCCATTCAAAGGTTCTAAACCTATGAAACAATTCGACACTTCTTCCTCAAATCCACCTAAAAAGGCCGATCATACATTTGAAAATCCATTCTATAAACCTAGAGAAGTGGATTCGGCGCAATGTCAAGCTTGCAAAGGTTTTGGCCATTATGCAAATCAGTGCGCAAACACGCTTAGAGAAAGAGGCATGAATTTGTGTGTTTCTCTAAGTGATGAAGACACCGATGAAGAAAAAGTAGAGGAAGAAGAGAATTGTAAAGGCTTGTTCACAATTGTTGCTGAGAATTCCAGAAGTGTTGTCGGAAGTGTGACGACACCTCAGACAACACTTAACAGGTATTCTGATTCTGATCAAGTTCATACATGTTTTACTTCTTCTAACTTTGTGGATGCAGGACAAAATTTCAGCAGTTCTTCAGATGATGATGAAGATTTAAAAAAACATGTGTGAAAAATTGTCACAAGAGAATGATGAACTAAAAAGTTATGTTGGAAGGTTAGAGGTTCTTTTGACCAAAAAGGATAAAGAACTTGATTTGGTAAAATCAGAACTTCAATATGTTCAAAAAATTCTAAACAAATTCAATTCTAAAGACAATTGTCATTGATGATATATTTTCAAAAGCTAGATTTGATAAGTCCGGATTAAGATTTTCCAAAAGACTATGTCTTCTTCGAATCATGATTGCAAACTTGTTGGGTTTGTCAAAGAAAAAGGTAAAACAGCTACTTCTTCATCAAAAAGGCATTATGTTTGTCATTATTGCTTTGTTCCAGTCATATTCGACCATTTTGTTTCAAATCAAAAAGGATAGACAAACAAGTCGAGTGTTGCCTAAGGTGACGCGTCACACACACCGTATAACACCTCAAGAAAAACTGTTAATTCTTCAAGTAACTCTTCCAGATTTAGTTGTGATGATGAATGTAATTCATCTTGTCATGTTGTTTACACTTCATTAAGATCTAACATTGATGGTACTTGGTATTTCGATAGTGGTTGCTCTCATATATGACAGTACTAAATCTTACTTGATTATTATGAAGTGTATGAAGGAGGAAGAGTGAAATATGGTGGGGGTGCAAAAGGAAAGATAATTGGTAAAGGAACTCTTAATGTCAAAGGTCTTCCTAAACTAAAAAATGTTTTTCATGTCGAAGGACTTCTTGCTAATTTAATTAGCATAAGTCACTTGTGTGATGATAATTTGCATGTGAAGTTTGATAAAGAATCTTGTTCAGTTTTTGATAGCAATAATACTCGTGTCATGGCTGGTACTAGATCATCGGATAATTGTTATTTACTTGGCAAAGTTCAAACTTGTAATCGTGTTGAGTTGGATGAAAACATGCTTTGGCACCAAAAACTTGGACATGTTAATTTTCGAAATATGCAAAAATTGATCAGTTTTGATGCAGTAAGAGGTTTTCCTAAGCTTACCTTTAAAGGTAAAGTATCACATGTTTGTGGACCTTGTCAAAAAGGAAAACAAACAAGGGTGTCTCACCAAGTGATACAACACTTCAACACCTCACACCGCTTTTTTTGAATTAATGCATATGGATTTAATGGGTCCAGTTGAGGTTGATAGCTTAGGAGGAAGAAATACATCTCTCGTATGTGTTGATGATTTTTCTAGATTTTCATGGGTTGATTTTTTAAGAGAAAAATCAAACTTTTGAAGCATTTAAGAGACTTTACACTAGAATTCGTAACATGCATGGTTCTAGCATTGCAAGAATTCGAACTGACCATGGAAAGGAATTTAAAAATATTTTATTTTCTGAATTTTGTGATAAAAAGGGAATTTTCCATGAGTTTTCCGCCCCCAAAACACCTCAACAAAATGGGGTGGCCGAAAGAAAGAATCGAACTTTGCAAGAAATGGCCCGAGCAATGTTATTTTCAAAAAATATTTCAAAAGATTTTGGGCGTGCTTTGAACACAAATGTCACATTTCTAATCGTGTATACTTGAGACCCTGGTTCAACAATGACTTCTTATGAAATTTTGAAAGGAAAGAAACCGAATCTTAAGTATTTTCATGTTTTTGGTTGTGTGTGTTATATCTTGAATGACAGAGAATACATGGGTAAGTTTGATTCCAAAAGCGACAAAGGCATATTTCTTGGATATTCTAGAACTAGTCATGCTTATAGGATTTATAATCTTTGGACTAGAAAAATCCAAGAAATTGTCAATGTAGTTTTTGATGATTTGTCAAGTTTGGGAAATAAATCGAGGAAGATTTTGCATTTTGCTTGATTCTCAGAATTGTGGAGAAACATGTTTCGTTTTGATCGATTCACAGGATGTTACCAGAGATGAGATGTCACCTCGTGCCACACCTTCAAAGAATAGAGTCAACATCAAGTTGATTCAAAAGATGATGCCGAGGTGTGACGTCACCCCCGGTCACACCTCACAGATCATCGCTAAAAATTGAAAATTGGTCCGCCCGACTTAGAAGTGGATGGTAATCTTGTTCCAGCTTCGCAAGATCTACCGAAATAATTCATAAATACAATCCTTCATCTCGGATGTTTAGTGAGGTAATTGATAGCATTACAACTAGAAAAAAGAGAGAATCAAATCCTGGATAAGGTCGACCTTCTTACTTCTCTTCTATGAGCTTCATGGAGATATCTATCTGCTTTTGTCTCATCTATTAAACTCCGAAAATGTGAATGAAGTTATTCGGGATGAATGTTGGATCAATAACTTGAATGAATTGTGCAAGTCTAGTGTTGTCGAATGTATTGGTCACAGAAACATGACTGAAAGCTTACTTTATCTTATTATTAGTCTCTCTGATATTATGTTTTGTAGTTTTGATTGTGTAGGGGACTTCAATGATAAGAAAAGTATTAGTGGTGGTTTTTATGTGGTGTCTTGTTATAGTCTCGAAAGTGTGTTTATGTCTGTTGATTCTTTTTATGAGCGGCTATTATGGATGCGAAAAATGCCTGATGATTATGGAATTTCTAGTGATATATTGATCATGTATTATGATAACTTAAGTGTAATATATATCTCGAGAAATCCGGTGCAACACTCTCGTACTAAACACATTGATATTCGACACCATTTTATACGGGATTTGGTTGAAAAAGATTTAATTCGCATTGATCATGTTGCCACCGAAAATCGCTTAGCGATATTTTCACTAAATCATTGATTTTGAGAGATTTTCCGGCCTTCTAAATCTCTTGGATTATGTGTGCTTTGATCACAGTGTTGCCTCGGGTGATACGACACTTTTTGTAACACCTGCTTCATTTTTTTGCTTTTTAGGTTTTTTAGGCATTTTGCATAATATCTTCAAGGATTTCATATTATGTGTGTCATCTGTGAAACTTTTTCAGTTGGATTCAAATTTATTTTTATGGCCAAAAATCGGATTTAATATACTTCAAATACTTGCACATAATTTTTGCTTTCTTTAAAAAAAAAAGACAAATCGAGACTATACTCTGCTTTTTGATGTTGCTTAGTAACTAGAAGCATTCATGTGCCCCATGTTTGTCTTTTACGTAAAACGGCGACTCAAATATGAGTATGCAACAACACTCTAGGAGTTTCCGATGAAAAATTTCGGAATTGAAACCTAGTAGAAGTTTCGAACGTCTTCACAAAAATAAAATTAAAAAAAAACTGAGATTGTATGAATTTGTGCAAGGAAAATTCCTCATAAATCTGAGTATGGCCATGAGTTTTTGAATTTGATGAAATCTGAAAAGTGTTTAGCCAGATGTGACCACACCTTCTATGAACACCTTATGATATTTTTTTTCATTTTTTTTGTGTGTGCTTGCTTGCATATTTTTTTCGTTTTATTTTCAGATTTTGCATATTTTTAGGCATAATTAGGACATGCATAAATAGTAAGTATATTTCTAATTTGATTTTCAGTGGAAATATGTGGCGATTACTCTTTACTCGTTTTCCTATATACTGGTGTTTATTGTCACCGCTTGAAAAATGGGGAGTTAAATGAAATCTGAATATTTACGACACACTTAGTGGGACTGTTTTATATGGTTAATATATTGCCTTGAAATTCATAAGTCCATCAAGTGTTTTTCACATTAAAAAAAAATTCAGATTGTTTGAGTATCGTTCATTTTATTCTTAAAAAAAAAAAACTTTCATCTTCTCCAAGTGTCAGTTCTTGAAGTTTTCTTATATATGGTTTTCTAAGCTACTGTTTCATTTGTTTCTTCTTCTTATTGTGTTGTTATTTCTTCACGACCCTTGAACTGAATTGCATAATCATTTGAGGGGGAGATATGTCTTCCTTTCTGAACTAAAAGGGGGAGAAGATTATGCACAAAAACAGGTTTGTGAAAAACCGAGCATGAAACAGTTGGTGAAGAAGGTGGTACAGAAGGTGTTGCGACATGTGTTGACAACACTTTTGGCAACACTGAAGGAATTGGGGTTCTTGAGAAGAAGATGATGGACTGTAAATAGTTAGGTTATTAGACTTCTTGTTATTAGTTTTAGGGGGATTTTATTTTATTTATCGTGGTATATGGTTTGTTGGGATAATATTGTTCTTGTGCAAGTTTTGTCCAGAAAGGCAAAAAAGGGGGAGATTGTTGGTGTTGAAATTTTATATTTCAACCATAATTATTTTTTGCCTTTATGACCATGCTTCCACTTAACAATTTATTTATTCAACTAAACCATATCCCATGTTCTAACCCCTAACTCTTGTTTATCTCTTTATCTTGTACATTCCACTACCTCATGTGCTAACATATTATCCATGTGCTAACCTACTAACCCATTAACATTTGTTGTGTTAGTGTTATCTTTGTGATGTCTTTTACAGGTGGATGGATGTCTTCTATAACTATTTAAACTCTGCAAATGCTGGAGAAACGCATACCAATTTGCTGAGAGCATAAGAGAGAAGTAGAATCAATCCATTTCACCAATTTGTCCAAAAAACTTTGCTGGAAGGTGTGAAGTGTGGTCAGAAGTGTGACGACACACTTGGCAACACCTTCCCTAAATCTTATTTTTCTTGTGATTTTCGAGAGAGCCTTTCTTTTGTAGTGAAGAGCTATATAGATTGAACTCAAGAATCTCTCATTTACAAAAGATGAATGTAATTTTCGGAGCAAGATCAAAAGGGAGCTTTTGTCTTGTTTTATTTTGTATTTTGTACACATTTCACTTAGTGAATTTTTGGTCTATACACCACCGCACAAGTATATATTTATATACTTGTGCAAAAACCAAAATATTGTGTCCATTTTCATCTTGTTATATTCAGCCTTTCATCATATTAATGTGCATTATGTTTTAGACATAAAGTCTTACGCTGTGTTATCTGAGGTGTTGGCAACACTTCGCACAACACTCAATGCAATTTCAGAATTCACCCCCTTAAATTCTTTCACCTTATGACCGATTTATGCAGATATTCAGCTTTTCCAGAAAAGTATGATCAAACTTCTGTTGTTTTAACAGATTAAACAACTGTTTTTTTTCATTTTAAATTTTATTAAAAACGGCAATATGGTGGCCGATATTAGCGGAAAAAATTTTTTTTATTAAAAATTTGAGAAAGTCGGCCATGTGGTGGCCGATTTTTGCATGAATCTTTTCAGCTGATTTCGCGGAGTCCCTGGACATGCAGAACATTCACTTCACAGCATTCACTTCACGGGTAAATAGTTAGGTTTTTGTCTCTTCTTCCCATTTTCTATTATAAAGACATGGTTCTCTTCTCTCATTTCAACATCACACACACACTTTGTTAAATTTTCCTCCTTCCTCCTCTCGGCCAGCCAAGCAGAAGCAGGTTAGGAATTTTTTTTTCTAAGTATGTCAAGTTATTTGTTGTTTTGTTTGTAGAAAATTATGATTATATTAGTTAGTTGTTACGAATTAGCCCGGAGTCCGGCTGCCACCACCGACGCGTGTACGCCACACGCGCAGGAAATGTTTTTTTCTGCCTGTCTCCACGCACCGTCGTCCTGCTTCACAGCCATTACCTTCACCGCGCCTCCTTCCGTCCCGTGGTTTCCTGAGTTTGGTGTTCAACGCCGGTCGCGTCTCGCTCACACGCGCGCCGACGTTTGTCAAAATTTTCCCCTGTCCGTCTTTGCCTCAGACTTTTTGCCCATTTTCTCTTGGACTCCTGGTGTGTTATTACTTAGCACTTATCAGCCTGGTGCACTTTGTTTTATTGTCCGCCTGCGGTGTCCGTTCCGGTCAACATTTCTCCCGTGTTGGATCGATTTGACCAGGTTTGACTCTTGTTAAAATTCAACCTTTTGGTCTGTTCTTCTTTTGTTGAATTTTGGGACTGTTAGTCGATTGGTATTCGATAAATATGGATGAAAAGAAATCTGTAGTTACGGTTGATTTGATTCCCCCATGTCTAAAATAACGGATCATAAAACTCAATAGGTCGAATTATTTAGACCGAGTAAAACTGTCGACTCTATTTGCGTAGTATTTCTATGGATAAACATTTAACCGAGGACCCACTCATGGTGATTCAAAGGACTTCGCTACGCGACGATGCTCGTTTATTTTTACAAATTCGTAATTCTATTGACAGTGACGTTGGTGGTATGATAAATCATTGTGAATTTGTGAAAGAATTAATGGATTATTTGGCATTTGTGTACTTGGGGGAGGGAAATATCGGACGTATGTATGATGTCCGCTGCTTTTTTATCGAGCGTAAAAAGGTGAAAAATCTCTTATCGATTACTTTATGGATTTTAAAAAAACTCATGAGGAACTTAATTTGTTACTTCCATTTAGTACTGATGTCAAAGAGCAGGCAGCTCAACGCGAAAAGATGGCCGTTATTAGTTTTCCGGCAGTTTACCTTCCAATTCGAGACGGCTGAAATCTCAAATTCTGTCTAGCCCTGAGATATCATCACTTCAAGATGTTTTTAGCAGAATCCTCCGCACTGAAAATTCAACACCTATTTCGACTCCTAGTGTTTTTATCGGCCACACTTCTGATTCAAAAAAGCCGATATACAAAAATGGCAATCAAGGACGCAACTTTTCTCAAAATGTCGGGCTCGAGGATCGGATTTAAGCCACATTATATGCCGCTATTGTCACGAACCCTACACTTTAAGAAGAGTGTCCAAAATTACAGCGAAAGAATCGATTTAGCCATTCCTCACATATCGCTTCAGCTAATGCTCCTCCTGATTCTGCTTTGATTTCTGCCAATGATTATGCTAAGTTCTCACAATACCAAGAATCTCTCAAGTTTTCATCTGCCTCAATCACTGCCATCGCTGATTCAGGTAAACCTCAAACATGTCTTCTTTCCTCATCTTCCAAGTGAGTCATTGACTCTGGTGCAACTGATCACATGACAGGTAATTCCAGTCTCTTTACTTCTTTTCAATCTAATACCCCTATTTCATCAGTTACATTAACAGATAGCTCCACATCTCATATTTTCGTATATAACACCATTATCCCCACACCCTCCCTACCTCTACAATCTGTTTTAAATTTACCAGACTTATCCTTTAATTTGGTTTCTGTTAGTAAGCTTACACGCTCCCTTAATTGTTGTGTCTCATTCTTTCCTGATTTTTGCTTGTTTCAGGATCTTATGACGAAAAAGATTATTGGTAAAGGACATGAATCTGGGGGCCTCTAAATCCTTGATACACATATTCCCAAATCTCTTGCTTGTTTTGGCGATGTGACACCCTTTACAGAACATTGTCGGCTAGGGCATCCCTCATTCTCTACGCTGAAGAAACTTTGTCCTCAGTTTTCTAGTATATCTGCATTCAATTGTGAGTCGTGTCAGTTTGCTAAACACCATCGTTCAAGTTTTAATCCTCGCGTCAATAAACGAGCTTCTGCTCCATTTGCGTTAGTTCATTCTGATGTTTGGGGTCCTTGTCCTGTAGTGTCTAAACTTGGTTTTAAGTATTTTGTCACGTTTGTTGATGATTATTCTCGAATGACGTGGTTATGTTTTATGAAAAATCGTTCTGAGTTGTTTAATCACTTTACTACCTTTTGTGCTGAAATCCGAACTCAATTCCATACCTTTGTCCAAATTTTGCGCAGTGATAATGCTAAAGAATACTTGTCAGAATCCTTTCAACTATATATGGTACAAAATGACATTATTCACCAAACTTCTTGTGTAGATACACCATCACAAAATGGTATTGCTGAACGAAAAAATAGACATCTTCTGGAAACTGCTCGAGCTTTACTCTTTCAAATGAACGTTCCTAAACATTTTTGGGCTGATGCCATCTCCACTGCGTGTTTTTAAATTAATCGTATGCCCTCTTCTGTTTTGTCTGGTGACGTTCCTTTTCAGGTTCTCTTTCCGGGTAAATCATTATTTCCTGTCGAGCCACGAATATTTGGTTGTACTTGTTTTGTTCGGGATGTTAGACCTCAATCTTAACAAATATCTTGTGTCAGCTGATGTCACTTTTTTTGAACAAACTCCTTTTGCACCCTCAACAGGTCCTTCGACTGTGGGGGACGTCGATGATGTTCTAATCTACACTATTACATCCTCCGGATCGACATTTCCTAGATTCTCGCTAAACCTCCCATAACACAAGTTTACACTGACGTAACCCATCTTCCCTACATGCTCCCCACTCCTCAGCTCCGTGCCATCTCTTCCGTCATCGATCCGGATCCAAGTGATGATCTTCCTATTGCGTCAGAAAGGTAAACGATAATGTACTTATCCCATATCTTCTTTTGTCTCATATAATCATTTATCACCATCCTCGTGTTCTTTTATTACATCTCTTGATTCTCTCTCTATCCCGAAAATCGCTCATGAAGCTTTATCCCATCCGAGTTGGCATAACGCTGATTGAGAGATGAATGCTTTGCATAAAGAATGGTACTTGGGACTTAGTTGACTTACCTACGGTAAGTAAGAAGCTATTGGTTGTAAGTGGGTTTTTGCTATTAAAACACATCCTGATGGAATCATGTTCGATTGAAAGCACGACTTGTTGCTAAAGGATATGCTCGGACATATGGAGTTGGTTATTCGACACTTTTTCACCCGTTGCTAGCTCACATCCGTCCCGGTTGTTGATTTCTCTGCAAACCCACATATTCTTGGCCTTTACATCACCTAGACATCACCAATGCATTTCTTCATGGTGACCTTCGGAGGAAGTTTACTTGGAGCAACCACCTGGTTTTGTTGCTCGGGGAGTTTGGGAAAGTTTGTCGCCTTCGTAAGTCTTTATATGGTTTGAAAATGTAATCCTCGAGCATGGTTTGGTAAGTTTAGTCGAGCTATTGAGCATTTTGGGATGAAAAAGTAAATCGATCATTAAGTTTTCTACAAACAGGTCTACGTAGATCATTCTATTAGTTGTTTATGTTGATGATATTGTCATTACCTAAGTGACAACAGGGGTATCTCGTCTCTCAAAGTGTTTTTCATACCCGATTTCATACAAAAATTAGGGGCACTAAAATATTTCTTGGCGTCGAGGTGTTTGCATGAGGGTAAGAAGGGGATATTCTTATCTCAAAGGAAATATGTGCTTGATTTATTATCCGAAACAGAAAATTAGTGGGCTAAACCATGCAAAGACTCTATGGTTCCTAATTTACAACTTACGAAAGATGGTGAGTTATTTACGGATCCGGAAAGATACGAGAAGATTGGTTGGGAAATTGAATTATCTAATCACATTTCGCCGGATATTGCATATTCATTAAGACGGTAAGTCAATATATGTCCTCTCCAACAATTGATCACCGGAAAGTTGAAACAAATTTTGTTTATTTGAAAGGAGCACTGGACGAGGAATTCTATATAGCAATTATGGGCATACTCGGATTGAAAGTTTTTCGAGATCTTGATCGGCAGATCGAGGAAGATCAAGATCTACTTCAGGTTATCAGCATATTTGTTGGAGAAATCTAATTTCATGGAAAAGCAAGAAACAAAATGTGGTCTCACGATCGATGCGAATCGAATATAGGGTTGTGGCTAAGTCGTCCCGTGAAATAATATGGATATATCAACTCCTCACCAAGTAGGTTTTAAAGTTTCGATCGCTAAACTATGGTGTGATAGCCAGGTTGCACTTCACATCGCGTCAATCCTGGTCTTTCATGAACGAACAAAGCATATTGAGATTGATTGTCACTTCATTCGAGAAAAGATTCGATGAAGGCTTGATTTCTACAGATACGTGAAAAATCGAGAACAATTGGGGGATATCTTCACAAAAGCTCTTAATGGGCTTCGGGTTGATTATCTTTGTAACAAGTTGGGCATGATAAATGTGTATGCTCCAACTTGAGGGGGTTTAAAGCTATTGTATATAATAAATAGAATAAGTATTTTAGGAACATAGTGGAGTAATTTAGGAGTACTTTAGGGAATAAGTGGGAGGCTTTTAGGTATGTGTCTCCAACATACCTTGTATAAATATGTATTCTCATTTAATGAAGGATCATTAAGTTCTCAGCATATTTTCTACAAGGGGTATTTGATTCAAACTCAATAGTACAAGGGGTAAAGTGAATTTTACCAAATTAAAACACTTATTATTCATCAATGTAAAAAGTGGGACACTTATCATTCATCCAGACACAAAGTGTACTATACCTAGTGTAGCATGAATAATACCTTCTTACAGTCTAAATTTCAACGGCACCTTTTAAATATCTAGCGCATTTTCTCTTTCGAGTTGAATTCCAGTCATAAATGTAGATTATGAACAAAAATTTAACACATTATTGGATGCACATTACATTTCTAAATGGATTCTCATTTTCACTTCAAAATGTTCTGTGGACTGTGATGCATATGACATTTCTAAATGGATACTCATTCAACTCCAATATGAGCATAACGTTTTCCTTTGATTTCATCTGTTATTAAAGCCAAGAAATCGACTAGTCGCCTTCGGCTGAAATGAAATTCAAGAAAATGTAAATCAATTCTAAACAAGTACCAAGAGCTATCTGTGAGAGCTTGGCTCATCAGCCGTCAATGGCCGGACGTGTGTTGTTCGGCAATCTCCGGCCACGTACAAACGAACTGAATAGATGCAGAGCCCTTGATGGCTGTGCATATGGTACCATATGAGCAGCACCTCTAACTGTGGCAAAAGTTAACATGTTTCCATACTCTGTTGCCCAACCTCCCACCTGTGATCCAGAAATAACAGAAAATTAATGCATTGAATTAATTATGAAAACTACCCTTGAAATTAGACTAAATCTTAATGGTAGGTTATGTAAATATCCGTATATCCAGGAAAGCGTAGGAAAAGGTTAATGTGGAAATCTGTTGATTGTGTTTAACATTGAAGAGAAAAACAAGTACCTGCCCTTTATGGAACCAAGCTCCATACGGAACTGTGATCTCGAACTGCATATCATGAGCAAGCTCGCGTACCAGTGTTCGTGAACCAAGTAATGGTACAACTGAATCTTGATCGCCACTGAAAAAATTGCATAATATGTAATATTTTGTCAGTTCTTGATAGCGAAAGGAGGCAAAATGTGTTTCATCACGTTGCCTGGCAAAACAAAATAGTTTACCTGAAAATCCAAACTCGGATGTGGTTCTGAATGATCCTCTTGAGCAAAGGAAGAATATTAATATTTCCATCCGTCTCATTATAATTCAGAACGCTGCCCATGAAATTTAGGGAAAAACAAAGTCAGTTCACACACACACACACAACATATTAACCATGTTAGAAGAAAAGCTAGAGGGTCATGGATTTTGAGTCTTGAAGATAAATAGTGAGCTTTTGAAAGTTTTGATATAGGTTTATGCATGTAATTTGCTGCAAGTCCGTAGTCGGAAGTTGCTGAAATTCAACAGTAGCTCTTGTTATAAGGGCCCGATCGGATTCAGACAACCTTTTCATAAATTAGACATTATGTTTCATGGTAAAGGGTGGATTTTTTATCCGTTTATGTCCGATAGAATTATGCATATGCAGAACGTCGAAGAAGCTAGTACAAGGAACAACAAACACTTAAAAATAAGGAATTTTTTAGACTTACCCACTGCACATCGACCAACTGTATGGTAGATTGGTTCGATTTGCATGCAGAGCCTTCTGAACCTCAGGAAGGTTAAAGTAGAAGCGCCTTTCGTAGCTCATGCAGACATCTATCCCAAGACTAATCTTGGTAGCCTGCATGCATTATGGTTATGTTATTCATCCTTTATCTTTTACCCCTGGATAAAAAAGATCAACTAGATAGAATTTATACCATCTTTTTGAGTCGCAGCTCTTGCTCTACTATTGATGGATAGCATACATCAACAATAACATCGTAATTATTTATATAATCACCGACAATCTGGTTTGCCTCGGATATGGCATTGTTACATGATTGAGACACATTGTGCGGACTAGCAAATGAGTAATCATCAAAATCACAGTCGTTCATTATGGTAAGTCCAACTTCATCGGAAATCATTCCATGTGACCAGAAAAACTCATAAGTTGCTGGAACGTCACGATCAAGCCTGAGAAGTGGATTCCCAATCTAGCCAAATAAAACCATTTATAGAAGTAAAAATAATGCAAGAAATACTGTACTGTTTCAGAGTAAAGACAGATAGGTTGAGTAATGTTTTCTTACAGCAACCCCCTTAATATTGAACTTGAACTCTGTGGAATGTTCATTGTGGTCCAGAAGAGCAACAGCTAATTGCGGGATGTAATGTCCTATCCGGAAAAACAAAGATCAAATTTCATTTATCTATGAGGGAAAGGGAAATGAAGGGGCAACTTATAATGATAAACCTTTGAGAATAATGATTAGCTATGCACATCAGTACATGCTTTGATCCAGCAGATCAATTATCACTCATGTTTGTACATGAAAATAATCCAGGCTTTGTATGTTTCAAATGACAGAGAAAGTCACCAAGATAACAATGAAAGTTGATCATTTTTTAAAAACTGAACACTGATTTTTTTTTTCATTTAGCAAACAAGAAAAAGGTTCAAATATCACACACAACACTAAGGTGTTTGGTCCTCCCAGGACAGCCCGGATCCCAGAGTGAACCAAAAGTCGGATATACATTGAATCGGTATCTGTATAAAATCTCTCTAAACAAAGTAGATGATAGATGAATGGTGAGGTGAACTTTTGCATAGACAAATTCAACTGCAGTGTTCTTACCTGCATAACTTTCTCCCGTCAGAAATAAATCTCTGGTTCTGAATGTAGGAAACTTCTTGTACCATTCCATCAAGAATATGTGCATATCCATTGCTGCCATAAAACGAGAAATCGAGCTTTAATTACCTGAGCCTACTCTAAACCTCCTGAAGTAACTCACACTTAGTATAATACATATCGAATTTTATATACTGATTCAAGTAGTAGGCAGATAATTCATTTTACTTCAATGAATTAATAAAAAGTTGAATAGCAGAAGGTAGACAAGTTTCAGTCCCTTATGCAACTTCTTTACCTGTGGATGTATCGCCACAAGTGTAGTCGGAGCTTGTATTTGAATATGACCATCCTACACCTGCTGGAGACTCAACAAAGAGAAGATTTGACGCTACACAGAGAAAAAAAATCACTTGTGAGTAAATGGAAATTGCTTTAGAAACAATTTAAGTAGAATCTATATATTTCCCACAAATTTGACATATTTAGAAAATGACTATTCTGTTTACCTTTGTTCCATGATTTTGAATTTATTCGGAGGCCTCGGCCATCACCTGTAGGAAAGAACGGACCTAATTCCGTGAAGGCACCTCCGCCGACTGATGAACAACCAGGCCCTGAATACAATGAAAAAAAATGCTCTAATAAAAGGACATTTCTTTTTATTCTGTCAAAATAACATTGTTCAACATTGATCACTGCCAAATGATAGGAAAGATAGGAGACTGCCATTTCTTTTTCACTTTGGTGTTCTAATCATGTAAATAATCACAAGTTCAAGAATGGATGTATATTCATACGTAATATTCCTTCCAATAAAAAGCAAAACACATAGAAATAGCTAAAGAAAGAATAAACTTATTCCACAATATTCCCCACCATCAAGAGTTAGTTGAACTTATTGTTCAATATATACGACATTCAACTGCTCTAGAACCAGAAAGGCTGACCTTATCAGACAAGGACTTAAACCATCATCCTAAGTATAAAAGAGAACTCAAAACTTTTATTGTGTATAGATTTGAAATTTTTTTGTTATCTAATACAAGGTAGAAATCAACGGAAGTAGGAGGAGTTCACATCCTAACAGGAAAGTATTCTATTCAATCCGTAAACATTACGGATAAAATAGGCTATATTGCAATTTCAGTACTATGACGACTATAGGAGGTTGTCAAAAATGGTCCTGCATAAATCATCATCTGTAAAAAAGTTAAAAGTACAGTAACTTTTACAAAACTCTCATTTTAGTTGTTTGATCGCCAAAAATTGGAAAATTTACAGGAAAATCAATATATCCACTTTTTTATTCAATCAGCTGATGTGAAAGCCAATTTTGCTTATGTAGACTTCCTCCAAGTGAGTTTGTTTCCACGTCAGCGGGTTCGGCAAAAAACGTGTACACACACAGTTTTTCGGGAAATTTCTCAAATTCCAGCTACACGATACTCGACTCGATATCGATCGTTGTTAACGAACCAAGCTTGAACACTAATTTTCGTTCCATAAAATATAAAGCTCGACTTGCTTAATAAAAAACGAACATAGTATGTGTAATAACATCAAGCTACTCGAGCTCAATTCCTATTCGTCTCGACTAGAGCTCGACTCAATTAATAATCAAACCAAGCTCAAACACAATTTTTGAAACTCAATAATAATTCAAGCAATAATGAACAATACTATGTTCAACTCTGACTCAATTCGTTTACACCCTAACCAAAGGAATGAAATCGAGAGACTTTTAAAATGATTAATTTCCTAAAGCAAATATTAATATGAAAATTCAGTTTATAAACACAAATTCAATTTATACTGGAATTTAAGTTCAAAATATTAAGTAGAAACATGTAAGAATTTACCTCCATTGAGCCATAAAGTAAGAGGCTTGTGATCAGAATCCTCTGCAGCCTCCACAAAGTAGTAAAATAAGCTCCTCCCTTTCTTCTCATCCACATCTACATACCCTGCATACTGTCTGAACTTCACCACTGGCTGACCTGGCAATTTTACCACCAAATCCTCCTCCGGAAAGCCATATCCACCGCCAAACACCAATCCCACCACCACAACCGCCGCCGCCGCCAAATTCCACGTCATTCTCATCTCCGAACGAGAAAAATTAAGAAGAAAAACTAATGAACATAAATGTATGTATGAGTGTGTGTGTGTATGTATATATATAAAAGCAAGTGTGGGAGTGAAAAGATTTCCAGCTATAAATAAAGAATTTCTGTTAAGAAAGAGCACGTGAAATCTGGGATTGCTTTACCAAAAAAGCAAAGTCCCCCTTGGCCCTGAAAAAGACCTTCAAATCAATGGCATTTTTTGCTATATATAGAGATACAGTGTGTGTATTGTGTGTGGCTGAATTATGAAAAACGTGAGCAACTGGGTGTGCCCTGTTTGTTTTAGCGCTGAAGCTTCTACGTCCTGATATTTTTTTTGTATTTTGGGATAATTGCTTTTTTTGTTCTTATCTTTTTTCTTTTTTATATGAAAAGTTTGTTACAGAAAGAGAGTGAAATGATCAGAATTCAGAGAGACGTTGGAAAGAGCAGCGGGTGTTATGAAACACGGACTACGGCTCGTTAAAATGGGTCCACTCTCTGCGAAATTGGTTTAAATTATTTTGGATCTCGTGTTATATTCAATGCATATAATTTATAGTATAAGTTTTTATTTAAAAATGTATGTCATAAATATTTCTATTATTGCAATTGGACAGGGGAATTTGGATTTGAAGGGAGGATTTGGAGAAAATTTTCTAAATGACTACAAATAATATTGATTTAAAATCAATCGCAATGACTCCAAAAATATCATAAATAAAATCTAATGATTTGAATTTTATTATAGAATGATGTATCCAAACAGTTTCAATTGATTTGTTACTATAGATCCATCCAAAAAATACTTTATACACTCCAATTGTACTTTAGTTTAGAAGAGTGTAATGTTCAACTAGTGTTTAATTTATTTACTTTTTTTTAAAAAAAAAAAAAAGAAGTGTACTATACACTTGATATAGATTTAACATATAAAATAAGGTTGCACATCAAATTTAAATGTTCTAAAAGATATTTTTATTCCCGAGTTTCAGATTCTCTGTATTGTTTTATCAGTGTGTTTCAATACTTCAAACTAGTGGTGTAAATGTATCGAGTCGTGTCGAACATAATATTGTTTAAGTTTGTTCAAATTCTTATTGAGCTTTAAAAATTGTGGTTGAGCTTGGTTTGATTATTAATCGAATCGAGTTTGAACGAGCTTCGATCCGAACACTAATCGATCACGAATAGCTTGATATTTTTACACATATAATATTCATTTTTACTAATTGAGTTAAGCTCGAGCCGAACCTTATATTGTGTTCAAAATTGGTTTGTTTTGTTAAAGAACTGAGATCAAACGAAATTTTAACGATCGATCTCGAATCAAGTATCGAGTAGCTTTGTTCAATTTTCACACCTACTTCAAATGAACGTTAGTGACGCTAGTTTTCTTTTTAAATTTAATGAGAATATTAGAAATAAGAGATTTGGTATTAAATTTCGTGATATGGAGTTAATTCATAAATTTCAACAATTTTAAATTGTACCCCATTAAATTCTTGTAAATTATCTAAATGCGCGTGTGGGGGTGGGTGAAGTTAAGATATAGTGGGGTCTTTTTCAAAGGTATAATTTTAAAAGTCTATAGTAAGAGAGGGGTGTGGGGTGTGTATAATAATGACTGCACGACCAGTCAAGAGGAAGAGGAGGAGAAAAAGGCATCTTCTTCCCTTTCCGCTAAATATTTGTTTCTTTTTCTATCATGATATATTCCAATGGGCCCATGTCTATTTTTGACCATAAACTTTATTATTATCCAATTGCTATTATAAGTAAATTAAAAACAGAAAAATCCGTTGATCCTTAACCAGCTGAGCTAGTCAAGGTGAGTTCATTCTTGTCTTTCTTAGAGAGATCAATGGTTTGAGCAACAGATACAATGGTAAAACAAATAATATTGAGGGCTTCAAGCAATATAGATTAATCATTTGGGGGAAAATTCCTGTACGCGGTAGTTGAGGATATTAGAGATGAACAATTACTTGGGGGACGACTCATTGTGCGTGGTAGTTGAGTATATTAGGGATCTGTGAGTCATTGTGCGTTTCTCATAGTTTATATGGGGACAGTTCCTAAGGGGTCGTGGTTATTTCCCCAAGTACTAGTTATATAAGAATATGGAATATCGGTATCAAAAAGATATTTTATTGTGATTAGTAAGAGGAATTTTGTTTAGTAGTATTTTTTTAAATACATTCCAATTCTAATTATTTTTTATAAAGTCCCTTTCGTTTACCAAGTTTGATTTGAAATAAGTCTTTCCCCGTTCTGATTTGGTTTGGATTATTATTGCATTTTCTGCGTTGTCTTTTCATTCCCAATATGAATATCCTAGCTGGAACACTAAGGCTATCATGGCCCATGGGTGCATTTCTGAAAATATTAGGTGAAAATGTGAAAAAATTAAAAGTTACCTTGATTTTTTTGGCAAAAATAAAGATTGGAAACAAATATTCGTTCATATCACCAATTTAAGTTGATTTTTAAGAGGTATTTACCAAATGGATAATTGCAAAAAAAACCATGATATTTGGACTAATTATTACAAGAATAAAAAAGACCAAAGATGTTTAAAATTACAATAAAAGAAATATAATCTCAGCTTTGATTCAATCTTAAATTTTAGGGGTAATGATAATATTTCTATAAATGTCAGAGGGGTCTTCGAAATGCTTTTTGCTTATAAAAGGGAAAGATATAAAGACAAAATCAAATATCAATTTGAAATGCTATTATGCTTATAAAAAGGGAAAATGTTATACAAAATCAAATCTCAAGAAGTCAAAGGTTCGAACCCCGAGGCACAATAGTAACTCTTGTCCTCTCTTTGGAGAGGTCAAGAGTTGCAATTAGAGCTGTCAATTTTGGGCTGGCCCGACCGGCACGGTAATAGCACAGGACTGGACTCTAACTTTAGAGGCCCGAAATGAGCTGGGTTTTTTTGGCCCGACCAGTTAGGCCCGAAAAATCGGACCGGCTCAGTTTTCCTAGTGCATTTTTGTGGGTTGGGTCGGGCTGGGCTCAAGAAACGGCCCGACCACTGTTCGCCCCGGCCCTTTTGACACATCTAGTTACAATTAATATTGAGGGCTTCAAGCGGCAGTGTGAGAGACTGAAACTCGGTGGGAACCTACTGATGGATAGAGGAGAGCCAGACACGAAACAATCACTTGGGGATTGACTCCTTATGCACAGTAATTGATGATATTAGGGACCTGTGAGCCATTGTGCATTTCTCGCGGTTTATATTGGGGCACCTTTTGAGAGGTCAGAATTGTTTCCCCAATAACTAGTCGTGTGGGAAGATAAAACATCGGTATACAAAAAGGTTTATATTAGGTTAGCAATTAGAGCATCTCCAACCATTTTTCCTTTAGTTTTGTGTAACTTTAATACTATTCTAGAGGAAAATTTAGAGGGATCAAGTTTCAACTCCAATGGACACCTCTATATTTCACTCTACATTGGAATATTCCATTTTATTATTTCTTTTCTATATTGAATTAATATATTTAATTTATCAATTTATAATTTAGATACATAGTTTTAGTTAATGTTTAATATTAAAATTATTTAACCACGAGCTTGTAGCTCAAGTGATATCGCTCACCCTATAAGGGTGTTGATCAGGGTTCGAACCATGTATCTTTCAATTTCTTTGAATTTATCCCATCTCCTCCAACCGCTACTCCCAACTTATTAAAAAAATATTAAAATTATTTAATATAACTAAATATAAATATAAATATAATTTGCATTAATATTAATTTTCAAATTAATTAATTTGAAAATATATATATATCCTATTAAAATTATTTAATATAATTAAAAATCCTATTATTTTGAATATATATATATATATATATATATATATATATATATATATAGAGGGAGGATCAAGTGAGACCATGTCGCTAGGTGAGACACAATGGACTAATCTCAACCATCCCCAACTATTAATCAATGAGTATGATTTAATAGATAAAGAATATATTAAAATATTAATTTAATTAATATAAGGGTAGTAGGGTAAAATAACATAACAAGTTAGTTACAAAAATGGAATCAAATCTCTTTCTCTCTCATACATCTCCCAATTTCCCAATCTCACGCTCTCTCTCTCTCTCTCTCTCTCTCTCTCTCTTCCTCCATTAACGCAAATAAAGAAAATTGTGAATAACTCAAAATTACAATTCATGAAGAAAATTACAGAGAAAAAAACAAGAAAAATCGGTGCAATATTACAGAAATAACGAACAAAGAGTTCGAAAACTAAATATGCAACAAAACTCAACTAAATATGCAACAAAACTCAACTAAATATGCATTATCCGAAAACTATCTATGCAACAGAAAAAACTAATATGTAATACAAGATATCCAACTATGCAAGACGTCATAAACTATGCAACAAAATCAACTAACTATGTATTATCTAAAACTATCTATGCATTGTGGAATAACTAAATACGCAAGACATTATGTAACATCCCATTTTTATAATTTCCAAAAGCAACATCCCATTTTCATAACTAAATATACATTATATTGAACCTATTTATGCGAGTGTAGTATAACTACATATGCAAAGACGTTATATTCAATTATGTCTTATTTTCGTAAAGACAAAGCCAACAAAATAACTAAATATGCATTATTTGATGTCTAATTATGTAGTAGAATAACACTAACTATCTTTTAAAAATAAAAATATTTGGAAAGAAAACAAGTTCCTTAAAATCCGCCACAAAAATCCTGAGTGTCAATTTCATTACCATAAAATCTTTGACCACTAATTTGAATTACAAAATTACAATCTTACCCTTAAAATCAAAGAAAAATTAGGAAATAATTAATAAAACCGAATTAATCACATTCCTTCATTTTTTAAGATCAATGGGTAAGATGAGTCATTTACACTCACACCTCACCTGTAGAGAGGGTGGTCTCATTTAAATTATACACTAATGCTTCATAAATAAACATGTCAAAAAAGATAAATTATACAACTTAAATTAATATAAAAACAAAAAAAAATAGGAAAAAAAAGATAGATAAGGGGTGAACAGTCACCTCTAGAATTGGAGGTGAACTGTTCACATCTCTTATTTAGAGTTGATTATACTATTATAGAGGTGGGTTGGAGCACCCACCTCCCTTCATTCTTAAGGCCATCTTCATTATAAAGTGTGATTGGAAATGCTATTAAATATATGGATACATTTCCTCTTTGTGGGATTGGACAATAAGCAACGACAAGATGTCCTAATATAAAGTTAATTAATGATGCCTATGGGCTAAGTTTAGTCACATTTAAAAACAAAAAAGATTTACAAGCTTTTCAGCGGCCAAATAGTTACAAACATGAAGAGAAAAGAGCCTGCGCCAAATAAATTCAAAAAAATGAAAATAAAAAATTGTAACAATCTTTTGTTTTTAGTGGGCTTCATAATGGATTCTTGCTCATGCAATAAAGTACGGTCCATGGACCAGGGCCACCAGGCTCACAAAGATATTTATATTTTATTTTTAATAGGAGGTGGTGGTACATTAAAGAACGTAAATGTTAATCCAAATATGGCTATCGAATACCAAATTCATAATTTTCAATTTTAGCTGAAGGGTGTGGTAAATTATTTATTTATTTTTTGCCAACCATCGAACAAGTACGAGGATTTATACCCCATGCATTAATACATATATAGAGATCAACGCATAAAAGTCAGCATTTTAAATGAAATTAAAAATATTTGAGAGAGAGTGATTTGAGATTTGAGTTTTTTAGGAGATTAATAATTTTTATATATAAATATATAATATGTGGATATATGTACTAACTACATAACATAAAAATTCGAGAGTGGCTGATCGATCCCTCGAGCCCCCTCTCGGTATGTCCCTATATATATGGGGAAAAAGAACAAGGTGATGAAAATCAATTGCATCAAGGCTCTTCACTAAACAACAAGAATTTAAAAGATTTTCTTTTGATTTTATGTCGTTGAAATGTCAATAAACTGATGTTGACTCGTAGAAGGTGAGAAGTGATCGTCAAATTCTTAATAAAAAGAATGGTACAAACAAAACGAAAATGGAAAAGGAAGAAGAAAGCACGTATAATGTATTGTTCTAGTTCAGTTGGCACCAAAATGGACAAAATGCTAAAAAATTAGAAGCAATTTGAGGCCAAACCTACAGAATAAATAATCAAAAATATTAGGCGCCTAAAAGGCAATAGGCCAGGGAATGGGCCAAAAGAATTGGTGGCCCTAAAAGCAGTCCATTTCTTAATTCTTATTGTGAACTTAGGCAAAAGGCCAATTAATTATCAAATCCAGAAAGAAAAGCTATATGTCTAGAATAGGAAAGTGAGTAGAGACAGCAAGACACAGCCAGCAAATAACATAATTTACAAATTCAAACGGCCTCCCAACCTTTTGAGCTCTCTCTTCATTATTATTATCTAAAATGATAAAAGAAAAGAGAGAAAGGGAAAAAGGAGTATCTATTCTATCATTTATTATCCGATCATTGATAAGGAGTATCTTTTTTTGGATACCGAAGTTCCACGCTTACACATGACTAGTCATCGAGAAACGGCATCTGCCCCTCAGAAACTGCTAAAAGTAGGATAAGATATCGATTAAAAGTGATGGCTCATATTACAATGTAGGGGTGGCAATGGTCGAATTCAGATTGAGTCACGTCTGCCTGGACCTAAAACACGTCTAGCTGGACCTAAAACCAAATCCATTAAAGTTTTAAAGGATGTAGACCAGCTCCAAACCGATGGGTAGAGTCAGGTTTGTCTGGACCTAAAGCCCAATCCACTAAAGTTTTAAAGGATCTAGACCAGCTCCAAACCGATGGGTAGAGTCGGGTTTGTCCGGACCTAAAACCCGATCCACTAAAGTTTTAAAGGATCTAGACTAGCTCCAAACCGATGGGTAGACTGTTACACCCATTAAACATGTTTTATAATTTAAAAATGTTTAAAAACACTTTTTTACAAAAATGATCTATAAAAAGATTTCTATATAAAGTATCTTAATAAATATATGTGATATGTTTTTAAATAAGAAAAGGGATGGTTATAAAAAAATCTTAAGGTTTGGACTAATAACAAAAAAACTCAAAGGTTTATGGTAATTATAAAAAGCCCCTTCGATTTGATTATATTTACATTTTCTCCCTTCATAAGTAAAAACATATCAAAACCTTCTCGATATTTATAAAAATACTACAGCTTAACCCCTTAAATTTAACACATAATCAAACCCGACGGGATTTTTGTATTTTTGAAAATATCTGGGTTTCTTTGTAATTATCCCAAACCTCAGGAGTGTTTTTGTAATTACCTCTAAAAATAAAAATGGAAAACTCAGACCTAAATCCAAACTCATGTACATTATTTAAATGGTCCCAAATGGAGAGGGTCCGGGTCTTACTGAAACCAGTGCCATCCCTAGCCCAGTGCAGCAAGGAAAAAGCACAAAAGTCTATATTTCTATAGTCAGGACGAGAACATATACGGGATTTTACATATGGTTATTGTTAAAAATACAAGAGCTTAAACTAAGATTAACAATACAAAATTTCTTAACCGTATACCTGTATGGACTATGTAATGGCGCTATTGTGAAGGATACCTTACATAACAGATCCAGTTAGGGACCAAAAATATTCATATTTCAGAATAAAAGCGAACTAAACGAAGGGAATCGAAGGTAGTGTTCAATCGCCATTCTTTCTGTTTTTTGCTAAGGGGCCTTCCTTTACCTGACTTTTCTCTATTTACTCTTACATCTGCTAATCCCCAAGTGCAAGAGCTAGCATCTGAGTCGAAAGATATAAGCCGAAAGACCCCATCATGCTCGGATGATGAACCGTTATCCACTACTTCAGTGACGTATTTTACGTACAAGATACGATCCTTAAACCGTTCAAGATCTTGTGGAATTTGGACAATCCTTTCGACACCAGGTGAAGACACCTGAAAAACAGATCAATATATGGGTATAATAAGACATAAAGATTTTTATATGCCAAACTCCATTTGTCATTGAATAAAATTTCAAGGTAACAAATTAAAAGATAGGATTAATTACCAAAAATATCCTTCAGGTTAGTTTAATTACGGGGCAAAATCCAGCTATCTTTTAAAATTACAATACCCCTTAGGCTTCATTTGAATCGATGGATTTGAAGCTATGAATTTCAAATCCATAATAACAAATCCATTGATCTTGTTTGGATAAAATCATTGTACAATGGATTTCAAATCCTTAGATTCAACTTTGTGCTATTTTTGGAGTCATTGTGGTGGATTTCAAACTCATACTATTCGGAGTCATTTGAAATCCTCCCCTCAAATCCAAATTCTTTCATCCAAATGCAGCCTTAAGGTAATTACTATAAACACAACATTGAGGTTTGTATTTGGTTAATAAATACGCCCCTCAATAGGTGCAATCTGTAAAATAGAAACAAATATCAAAGGTTTATTTACAATTTTAAAAAGATAACTCGATTTTTTTTTTGTGCAATTAGACAAAACCACATGGATGGTTTTCTTAATTTACCCTAAAAGATATTTGCAAAAGCGACATTTACTGAAAATCCAATTAGCTCTATACAACATATGTCACGGGCCCAATCCAGCCCTAGAAAATTGGTTACAAATGAAGAAAGAAATCACATTATATAAGTTGGTCTAGAACCTTACCCACCCAATCTACGTATACCCTTGTGTGGTTTGGGCCCTTTCTTAAAGCTGTCCCCATAACTCGGCACTCACACACAGTCCTCGTGGGCATATTGTTATGCTCCCATCCCACATCAGTTGAGAAAGGATCTTGGATCAACTATATTGTGAGATTTCCTTCCAACTTAGCTAATGACCTTCTAGGGGTGAATTGGGCCCCTATAAAGTAGTATTATAGTACGACCTTACTGATCTGAAGATGTGTTTGTTTGAGTGAGCAGAGATATGGGTAGCCCTAGAAAGGGCCGTCACCGCATAAGGGTGTGCTTGAGTTGGATAGGTGAGAATATAATGCTCCCATTCCCACATTAGTTGATAGATTCTTGAAACAACTAATATAATGAGATTGCATTTCCCCCTAGCTTTAAATAACTTTTAGAGGTGACATAAAAACAAGAGATAATTACAAAAAAAGGTGACATAAAAACAAGAGATAATTACAAAAACTAACCCCTGAGGTTTAGCCTAATTACAAAAAAAAACTCACTATTCTTTCACAATTACATATACCCCTTGACATTTGTTTCTACCTCACAAATTGCACCTCAGGAAGGGGTTATTTTTTTGGTAAATGCAAATCTCAAAGGGTGTTTGTAACACTGTAAGGGGGTATTTGTAATTTTGAAAGGTTAGTGGAGGCTTTTGTAATTAGGGTACACCTTAGGAGTAGTTTTTGTAATTATCTCTAAAACAATGGAGGAAGCAAGATAAGATAAATAAACCTCTAGAGATATGTTTCCAGGAATGGATCCAGTAGCTTCAGCTTCATCAAGCCGTTCTCTGTATCTTGTTGAGAAAGCTTCGATATCTGCCATAGTGGGAGAGCCAGACCTGTGAAATATTATCGGGTTAAAGACTTGGAACATTCCTTAAGAACAAGGCTCTAAGCAATATTCTATTAAAGACATTGACCATGCAGATAAATGAAAACCTGAAAATAGCCGTGCACTTACACATAAGCAACAAGACAAGGATGAACCCCGTGAGAAAAATAAGTTGCATTTAATGCCAACCAATGAAAGGAAATCTCGCGGGTTGTCGAGAATTCTAAAGCACCATTTCATGCTGGAAAATCTTGGTCCAGTGTTCGAGAATTATATTAAGACTTTTGGGCGAAGAAGTGATTTGGCAATACCTAAAAACACCACAACTCCACCATCTTGAAAAGTTCTAAGGGATAATTACAGAACCTACCGCTGAGGTTTCGGGTAATTACAAAAAAAAAAGAAAAATTTAAAAATTACATAAACACCCTTGAGGGTTGATTCCGTCTTACATTTTACCCCAACTGTTAGTTGGCCTGACGGAATTTGCTTACGTCATCTTATAGCTTACAATTACAACCCTAAACTTTTCTAAAATGTGAAACTTATTTGTGTTTTATTGTAATTACCCCAAACCTCAGGGGTGGTTTGTAATTATCCCAAGTTTTAATCAGTCTTAATTTGGCTACAGATCTCAATCATAAAGCCCAGTTCCTTCATAATACATAAGGCTCCAACTGGCAAAGATTACAAGCAAATATATAGTGATGATAAGGGAGTCTGTTGAAGAATTAAGTCAACAGACTTGCAAAAGATAATAAGTCCTCAGTCATAACGCTATAAAACCTTTTTCACAGCCCCCTAGCAAATTTCAGATACGTGATGCATAGGCTATAAACGAAAACTTCGATTTGCCAGCTAATGGACCAAACTTCTGCTTCCCTTTATTATAATCAGAGAGAACATGATTGTAAGCATAAAACATAAATACAACAACAACAACAACAACATCAAACTAAGCCTTAATCCCACTCTGTGGGGTCGGCTATACGGATCATATCGCGCCATCGTTTACGGTCATAAGCATAAAACATAAATAATACCAATCAAATAGAATGAGAAACAATTTCTTACTGATTTGTAAGTCTCTCGATACGAACTTGAATGGTGGCATTTAGCAGAGTCTTAAAGGCATATATACCCAGTTCTCCATCGAATGAAACTGAAACCTCTTCAGCAATTTCTAACGCTCTTTTATCCCACACTGTCCCAGCAAGAGATATTCCACCACCTCCAGCTCCATCCCCTGCCTTCAAGCAGAGAAACAAAAAATATGCTTTAGCGTTAATGCAAATTTGATTATCAAACTCCACTAATATAAAGTTTCACAGCATCCAAAAAAGAATATTACTACAAATATGGCACTCACAGAGGGTTCGGCCTCTTCTGCAAAATACTCATCCTCAAAATAACCATCATCATCTACCAGCTCATCTGCCCAATCAACAAATTGATGTAGTAACATGTGATTGTTGATGATAAAGTAGGATAAAAGTAACTATTAGTTATATGCGTTTAACCATGAGCTTTCACATTTGTTCCTAGGGGTGTAAATGAATCGAGTGGAGCCAAAAATAGTAATGTTCAAGCTTGTCTGAATGTAATTCGAGCTTCAGAACTTGGGTTTATCAATAGAATCGAGCTCGAGCAGTTTGATACTTTTACACATATGTTATTCTTTTTCACTAATCGAGTCAAGCTCGATCCAAGCTTTATATTTTATCAAACGGAAAAATATTTTCAAGCTTGGTCTATTATATTAACAAACCGAGCTCAAACGAGCTTTTAACGATTGATTTTGAAAAGCGACTGGTTTAGCAAGACTATAAATAAAATGATAACACAAATTTATATCATATCTGAACAGGGAAAAAGACAATACTCTAGCTAAATACTCAAAAATAAAACATCAACATTCAGCTGAATCTTTAAACTGGACTTCTACTCTTCCTTAGAAAATAGCCTATGAGCTAAATCGTGTAAAATTCCACTGAAGAATTAAGCCCTTTAAACAAGTACATTTCTCAACAAATAATCCAGCCCACCATAACAGCTCCTTCCTTACAAGGCATTATAAGAAAATAAGTTTGCTGAAGTAAACAAGAAATTGGAAAAATAGAATAATTATATATAAGTACAAACATACCATCATCGAAGCCCTCAGGAAAAATGTCGTCTTCTATGCCGTCATCCTCTTCATCATCAACCATAGACAGTTCTTCGATAATAGAAGGATTTATAACTGGCTCCGACTGCGGATTCCTCTTCTTTGCAAAGGCGATGAAGGGCCTTGGTGGAATATGTAGAAAGGGGCGGGGACAAAAAGGGAAAGCGGCAGATTTTAAACCCATAGCCATGGAAACTCGCAGTGGAGGTGGAATCAACGCATTGTCACAGAACAAGCGGGTGCTGGAATGGCAACTTGAAGTAATTAGGTTCATCCCTGCGCGGTGGTTCCCTCTCGAATACCGTTAGTTCAGTTAATTATTGGAGAGTCGTGTAGCAGAAGATAGGAGAACAACAACTGTTTGGCTTTTGGAGACGATAACCAAGACGATGGCGTTTCGATTGGTATCGCCATCGGCCCATGAATGGTTCATCTTGCCCGCAATTTTGTAATCAATGTTCAGTTATTGTTGGGCTAGAGCTCAGGCTGAGCCACAGCATGGGTTTTGGTTTCTTGATATATGGCCCAAGAATAACCAAAGGTCCAAAACATTTTAAGAAAATGGAATTATCGTGAGAAAAGTTTCATTACTTAGCCTTTTCTCATTTCCTTTTCTTTTTTCCTAGACGTGAGAAAGATTACTTTAATACAACGGTCCGATCCAGTTTAATTAAAAAAAGAAAACTTAGATGAAAAAACAATAATAATAATTAGGGATAACATCATAACACTACCATTAGGGTTAGCCTAATTACAAAAAAAAATAGTTATCTTTCAAACTTACAAATTTCCCTTAAAGTTTGTATTTACCTAATAAATAATCCTTTTAGAGAGTTATGATTTTATAAGTTAAAAACAAATGTCAAGGATATTTGAAATTTGTAATTTTAAAAGGTAACAAACTATTTTTGGTAATTAGGCTATATCAACCTTGTGCTCCAATTGTTGAGACGTGTGTTGTAAGGACGAATGACCCAAATTCGATCTCATATGAGTGTGAGTGTATGTCCCCTCCCCAAATTCCCTCATTGTACTAAAAAAAAAAGAGTAATTTTTGTAATTAACCATAGTAATTATAACCAACATAAAGAAAAGTAACTGATCTGACCTCAAGGCTCAAAGTCAATTGTCACACTGAAGTATGGAATATAATCATTTGGTTAGCATCTCTCGTTTCCTTGTGAATAGATGACTACACAACACGTTACACTTCGGGAAATTTGTATGTATTCTTTCTAAATGTTATTAACACTAAAGCACCAATTGAACCTTCGATTATGTATACAGCCATGACTGCAACCGAAGTCCTTGTAATTTCTACCCTGTACACAACCCTCAACTAGTATTCTAAAAAGCGTTAAGGCTTAGGGTCTAAGTAGGGTTAGGCAGGGTATAGATAGGATTATACAGGGCCTAATCGGAAGAAAAACGTAAACGACCAAGAGGTGCCTAGTGTCTAGGCGGGGATCAACCGAGTAACTGGAGGGGCAAACAATGTGAAACAAAAGATGGAAGAATAGTAAAAGCAGGGTCAATATGCCAATTGCCAAGTGAACATTCAGAAGCCATGTTCTTCAGATTTTGTAAAGTGTATAAATGGATATCAAGAGCTACGATCTTCTACGCTCAAATCCCAATCACCGGTCTATTGATAATAATTCCAGAAACAATTTTCCATAAAGCATGTCCAAGTCCAAAAATCTATTCTAAAACTAGCGGAGTTAAAACATCGAGTGCTGGCTTAAACACTTCATGTTCATCATAGTACACAGTAAGAAGGATTGAATGTCATGGTTCAAGAATCTTTCTTTAGAGAACGCTCTACGTATGCCTGCAGGAAAGAACACGAGTTTCAGTGATAGCATGAGAATACTTAGAGTTAATAAACGAAACCAACCAGTGTGTTCAAGAATCTTTCTTTAGAGAACGCTCCACGTATGCCTGCAGGAAAGAACACGAGTTTCAGTGATAGCATGTGAATACTTAGAGTTAATAAACGAAACCAACCAGTGTATTCATAAGAAAAGACTCCTGCTAGAACTTCACATAGGTATATGAATATCAAATATAAGAAAGCAAGGGACCTCCTTAACTGCCACTAAGCAATAGACAAAACCAAAAATTGCAATGTCATGTATGGTTATGGCTATATAGATATGTGTGAAATGCTCTCAATGTCATAGACCAAATTAGTACACAAATTATATCAGGAGTGGGGCCTGCAAGTACGTGTATGCACTACCCAAGCTTTTCAAATATATAACCAAATTGTACACTGGCTAAATGTATGCTCTCTATTAATTTTTTATTTTATTTTCTTTCGCCTTAATGTCTTGGTTTCAGAGAAAAAAGAGAGAGCTTCAATGATAAAAACAAAGTTTACAAAGCACCTTCTCCAATAGGTTGGCCTGGTTTCAGCTTCAAGAATGACCAACTGTAAAACTAAAAATTTGCAGATAAAACAAGTTATTACCTGTACGAGTTTGGTAATTTTGGGTTTGGAACATGACAGATACTTGATCTACTTGTATTGTACTGGAAACTTTGTCAACCACTTTTTTCACAACGTTTTTATGATCTTCCCTACTCATTCGACCTTCCTTCCATGTAGGCTTCAAGATTTCCTTTACAAACTCTACAAGAACATTCTTAAACAGACGCATCCCTTTTTCATCCTTGGTAGCACCACCCTCATCGACTTTCCCATGACCATCCTGAGTTTCAGAAAGCTTATTTTCTTCAACGCCCTTGCTTTCATCAACAATGGCTTTATTGCCTCCAGTAAGTTCAGTATTTGCAACTGCATCCTCTTGCCCCAGTCTTAAACTTTCTAATTGCTCACTTTTGAATTACCAAATCCTGAACCAACAACAGTTGACGGAGATGATTGTTTCAGTTGTATCTCAGTTCCATGCTCAGTATTATCTCTGCCATTCCCCATGGAAATCAATAGATCAAGAGAAACAATACCCGAATTAGGTTGAACATTAGATGTGTTCACAAGTGGGGCCCAACCTGAAGTATCAGAAAAAGAAGGCAGCATCTTCCTTGAATTGGAGACTTCAACGCCTGCATATGTCTGAGAGTGCTCGTTCACAAAGCTCCTAGACAGGGAAACAGGGTATGCACTGGAGAGACTTGTTCACCAGCAGTATTGACTGGAAAATTAGTCACTTGATTAGAGAGCTTCCTCGTTAACAAATTGGCTAATAGTTGTGGGACCTTTGCTTCTAAAAATCCTGGTGGTTGAGACTCAGAAGCTTTCTGATCATTTTGCGTATGAGTTTGCACATTCAAAGGATCAACTATATGTGTCTTAGGGTCATTCATATCAGTGCAAAATCCATTTGATGGTTTAGGTAACAACATATTCTGCCCTCTATCACTTTCACTTGTGATTGAAGATTGCTCTGGAAACACACTTCCGCCATTTTGAGTTAAGCTTTGTCCAAAGAAAAGAACTGGATGCGTGGTGGTGTCCTTTACCTCATGAAGAACATTAGACCCAAACGAATTCATTTGATTATTTTCTAATAAACTACAATGTTGTTGTTGGATTTGAGGCGCTGGGTAAATATTCTGCTGCAATGCTTTGACAGATAGACTCGGGTTTTCCTGCAATGCATTCTGCCCATAAACATTTGTAATTCCATCTTGACCTTGCAACTCCGAACCACGTAATATAAGGTGTTCTTGTTTGTTAGCCGTATTTTCCTTAGCAATAGATTCATAACTGCCACTTTCCCCGGGAAGAATACTTTCAGGTACTCCCCAGTTTTTGTTCTCACTTTGGACCCCCCTATCATCAGTTTGTCCATTACCAGCATCATTTATACTAGTTGTATCATTTATACTGGTTGTGTTTGTAATATTAGTACCACCCCAACCAGTGGGCTCCAGAGTGTCTGAAGTTCTAGTTGCATCGTCCCATGTTGGACCATTCCACCAGTTAGTCTTGTCATGTGAACGCCTCTCAGTGACTTCACCTCGCCTACCATCTACGTTATTTGGATCCTCATGAGAGAACCTACAATTTTCCCTATTACACTTCCCTGCTGCAAAAAACTTGCAGAAAGGTTTCCCGTTTTTGTGTGCTTGACGGTCAATATCCTTATCAAAAGATGCCTTTCGAGTGCCTTGGCCAAAACTATCATTGGAAGCAGCATGCTGAGAAAATCTGCAAGTGTCTCCCCAACGACACTTACCTCTCATGAAGTCCTTGCAAGGAACTGCACTTCTACTTTTGTTGACAAAATGATCATCCTCTCCATGATAAGGATCAAAAACATCATCCTGTGATTCAAACCCAGGAGCTCTACTGTAAGAATGTTTCGAGACGTGGTTATAATCTGTTCTACTTCTCCAACTTTATGTTGTGTCATCTTTCACTAGGTCTCCATCTCTGTGACTTATATTATCAGGGTGAAAAAATCTGCATTGGCTACCTTTCCTGCACCTTCCTGCAGAAAAATCTTTACAGATTTGAGATGATTTTTCAGGGCCACTTCTTCTGTCACTCCTTCCATAAGATTGGCGAACATCTACCGGACTACGACTCCTTGTGTGATCCTTTGCTTTGATGTCACTTCGGCTTCGGCTCCTGCCCCTTTCCCTTTCCCTTTCCCTGCCTCTACTCAAGCTCCTTAGAGGCAAGCTCCTGCTCCAACTCCTGCCTCTAGTCTTGCTTTAGTCTTGCTTCTGCTCCGACTCCTGCTTCTGCCCCTACCGAGGTACCTATAGTGGAAGAACAATCAATTAATAAAACGGGTAGTGTATGTACGACCAACAAGGAATTACTTTTGGAAACAGTAAAAAAATGAAAATGAGCAAGATTTTGTATAGTGATAATATTTTGATTAAAAATCTCAGCAGCTTCGATGTTATGATCATGTAATGCCAAAGCAAGGTATGCCATCACATACAAACTTGACAATATTTCCTAGTGCTATCGTAATTCTTGCAATAACATCACAAGTGGGAGGTGCCTTTCGGCATTAAAGCATAGCCAAACCGATTTTCAGAAAACATCATAATTATGGTATAAGGTATCTGTATCTATAAAGATAGACAATAAGGTATACTCGCAGACCTTTGAGAATGGCTTTGATCATATTCATGAGTATGATCATAATTACGCGGTTCCATTCCATCAAATCCAGGAGACATGTTCTTGTAATATGTATTTCCCCCTCCAAATTCCTTTCCTTCTGGAGCATTCTTGAAGCTGCTATTCATTGGTGCAATTGGGTTTTCTTCAATTGATTCCCAAGGTGGCCATTCAGAATGATCTTTAGATTTCCGTGTAGCAGAAATTCTGGGTTCAGAAACCTCATGATAATGCCCACTTCCATGACTAGAACGGTGATCCTTTCCAAACCAAGAATTATGTTCGCTCATTCCAGACAAATGCTTGGTATCTTCTTCCATGTCCCACAATGATTTGCGTTTTCTCCTCTCACCCATAGAGAAAACTTGCTAAAATACGCCAGCGATGCTTATAGTTATCAGGCAACAGGAACTGCCAAAAGCAAGCAAAAATTAGCACACCTGATAATCTGCTTACATCATCCATTCATTATTTTATAAGAGCACATATGCAACCATGTAACTGAAGAAAAATAATCAGATGAAAATACTTCAAGGTAACATATAAGAATCTAAGCAAATAACAGTTAACAGCTAACAAAACACATAAGATATAAACCTTCTGTCTCCAAGAATCATTCTAACCACCAAAGATGTGCTTAAAAGAATAATCTAAAAAAAATTTACTGACTTCAAAAGCATAATGAAAACCTTGAAACATTTCCAAACACTTCCCACCTCTAAACAGCTTTTATTACAACTAGAAGAAGGCCCTAAATTTCACCTCCATCGATTAAGCGAAATACACCCATAAAGCAACATTTATGAGGAATAGTTTGTTGATTGAATTCATAATATTCAAATCCTGCAGATTGCAGATGACACCACTTACGCTAACTTCTCCAAGTCTCGACAGGGCAACTCATAGAAATTATTCATTGAACAACTTCCATCTACTTCCAACTAGATTCAAGTATAACTTCACTAATGCTATAGGCGAAGAGAAAAGTCAAAAACAACAATCCACAAATTCACAATCTAGCTTCAAAATTCGGACCTTTTTGACTCCATTCTCTCAAAAACCACACTCTCTCTAGTTCAACTTTATGGAAATTTTCATAGACTATAAGCCAATTCAGCTTATAAGCCAAAGCTATAAACAATTAAACCAATATAAATTAACTTCAATCATTAGAAAGAAAAGAAGAAGAAGAAGAAGAAGAAGAAGAAGAAAAAATAAAGCTACCTTCAGAGACAGTAAAATAAAACCGTGCTCGCGAGCGAGCGAATGAGAAAGGGGCAAAGAGGGGCTAGGTTTTCCAGAAATAATTAATCGACTCGGTGAGGTCGGTAGTCTGAAACAATGGGAATTATTAGCAAAATCTAAGGAAAACATGTATTTCGAGTTCTTTAATAATTTATTTTAAACAATTTATTATTTACTTAGTTTTATAAACTATGACATTTAAAAATTAAATAAAAACACTCTTTCTCAGCATATTTTTATATTTCAAATAATAATTTTTGATACTCTCAGTTTTTTTTCTCAACCATTTTTACTTGAGCAATTTGTAAAACAAATATATGTAACACTCAAATTAATATAGCTTGACTACTTGAGAGTAGGGTTTAGTGTAAAAGAAGAGAATCTTTTACAAATCAGCCTATATACAATTAGCAAGCCCAAATATAATTTAAGCCTCTATGCATTTACAAGTAAAGTAAGAAATGAAAAAATAGGCGAATCATCTTACGAGATCATAGGTCAAAAAGTTTCCATGCTATCCATTATCTTGGTCTCTCAAGCCTCACATTTACATTCTCTTTCTTTTTTTCATCTCTATTATTTCACCTTTTATTTTTCGTGTATTCATCCTCCAGGAACAATATTATGTGAGTGTGCGATTCATTAATCAATCAGAGTCTAGGTTGACGAAGTTTTCTGATATTGTACATCATTTGAGAATACCAGTTAAAATGTTAATTATTAATTGTCATATCCAATGGAATTCTACATACAAAATGTTAGTTGAAGCCATTAAAGTTAAGAATACATTTGCAGTATTTGGTGATTAATATGTTATTGATGTATTTGATGATTAATATGTTGATGTATTTAACAATTCCATGTTCCAAAGATATTATATAGATTTAAATTATTGTTACAATCTTATTAGACTCGGAAAAGAAAAAAATATAGGTTAGGATTTTGAATACGAATATTTGAATTGATTCGTATATATTATCAAATAAGAATAATAATCGATTTTTTTTATTCGAGTATTAAAAGAATATGAATAAGAATATTCTCTAAATTAGTCGAATACGAATGGAATATTTTGATATTCAACTCGATTCGATTCGTTTACATCCTAACTTGAGAGTTTGGAATAATGAGCCGCATACGGTAATTAGAAACACAAAAACTCATGTCGCCGTTTAATGGTCGACTGTTAGACGATCCCGACCCCGGACCCTGACATTTCCGTAATATTAGCAGTGGTGTTATAGTAGTTTTTAGGGACTATCGGTATTAACAGTCCTTCTGAAAAGTATTAGTCGTCCTTCTAAAAAGTATTAGCAGTTCTGCTAAAATGTATTAGTAGTTACCTGAAGAGTATTTTAGTATTTCTCCTGAATATACTCCCGAAATATATTAGCAATCCCTCAAAAAAGTATTAGTAGTTTCTCGAAAAAGTATTAGTAGTTCTCTGGAGAGTATTTTAGTAGTTTCCCTGAATATAATTAAATTTTTCTCCCAAAATGTATTAACAGTCATTCTGAAAAGTATTAGATGTCCTTCTAAAAAGTATTAGCAGTTCTTCTGAAATGTATTAGTAGTTGCCTGAAGAGTATTTTAGTATTTTCTCATGAATATACTCCCAAAATGTATTAGTAGTCCCTCAAAAAAGTATTAGTAGTTCCTCGAAAAAGTATTAGTAGTTCCTTGAAAAAGTTTAGTAGTCCCCTGGAGAGTATTTTAGTAGTTTCCATGAATATAATTAATTTTTTCTCCCGAAATATATTGGATGTCCCTCGGAAAAGTATTAGTAGTTTCTCGAAAATGTATTAGTAATCTCCTAGAGATTATTTTAGTTGTGCTCCAACAAAGTATTAGTTTTTCTTATAAAATGTATTAGTATTTCTCCATAAAAGTATTAGTGATACTAATACTTGTATCATTTAGTGCTTCGTCTTCAAATACTATGCTACCCGAAATAACAACATTAAGAATAGATAGACTTGAGTTAGGAATTTCATCAAATAGTTTGGCGGCACTGTCAACTAGACCAAGTTTCATGTGCATGTTGGTGAGGTCATAATTGGTGTGTTTACTGGTAAATCCGATTTTGAGGAGATGGGCATGAAACATTTAGTCATGTGGTACAAGCTTGAGCTCGGCAGCTTTGAGGCTATATGGAAAAGTGAAATTTATTGGAGGAATAGAGGCAGAGTGGTGGTGTGAGTACAGGGCAATGACATCTTCATTTTTTTGACAGCGGCGATGGCTTCTTAGTAGAGCCCAGCTATTTGGTGTCTCATGACTCTAATCCATCGTTGTACAAAGAAGCTGCAAGCCTGCAACTCTTGTAAGGGAGAATTTTATTGGGTTGGGAGTTGAGTCATTGTATTGGGTTAGGCTATCTCACAGAAGTCCTCCTCAATTGGAAAATATGTGGAGTAAGCTAGTAATGTTATAAAATTTGAACACGTAAATTAATTCATATCTTATTTATGAGTTGGTGTTATCTATGGAGAGGTAGTCTTATATGAGACGGTCTCGTAGACTTAAGTTAATGAGACGAATACTAAAAATTTAAAAATATTATTTTTTTATTGGTTTAAGTTTGGATTGAAATTCTATTTAGGTGTAGAATTCACATATTATGCACTATGTCTATGAAATCATCTCATATAAGTTTCTTGTCATCTATGGTTAGCAAAATTTGACATTCAATTTTATCTTAGTTTGGAAATGAAACATGAGTGGCATTTTTATTAGTTTTCGCCTTCTTTTTTAATTTTTTTCCTTCAAGTGCTCAAAAAATTCAAGCTCAATTATCAGGACAACAATGGGGGCGGGTTTGACTAAGCTTGAGACTCGCTCCGCTAAGAAAAAACCAGGATTCGGGACCCCGCTCCTCCCCACCCTGCGTAGGACTTGGGACCCGGCAGGTTGAATCTGTTAGACCCGCTAGATACATATTTTATTGACAATGCCAGTTTCAGCGTGTAGTTGGTGAATGAAAATTGCCAAATTTTTTCAATTATTACCAACTGTTGCATATTACATAATGTTTTAATTAATAAATTATCAAGTATATTGAAAGATTTACAAAAGATTGTTTGAGCTGTCAATTAAACCAGCAACTGAATACAAAATTGAAGCTTTTAATTAACCTTAAATAATTATTCAGCAAATTCAAAAGATTTCTAAAAGATTTACAAAGTCCACATATTGTTTAACATCAACAAACAGAGTTTTTTACACTATTTTTAGTTGAAGAAATGTAGCAAAAAAATAAGTAGATGGCAATAGGTACAATTCCGGTTAGGAATGACAATGGGACACGGAATGCCTGTCCCCCGCAGGGATCCACCAAACGGGACGGGGATTCCCCAAAATTTTCCGCCATGAGAACGGGGATAGGGAAGTTTTCCCATTGGTGGAGACGGGAATTGTATTCCTCGCCTCGTTTCCCACGGGGCCCCCAGATATTTATATATATTTTAGTATTTCTAACCTATTTAATATATTATATATATGTCACATTATACTATATGTAATAAAATGACAAAATTCTTAATTTATTTTGTAAAAAATCTCATTTTTTTCAGCCCTAATGATAACAAACTTGTTTACTAAATTTTTCCATCCATTTGCACTTGCTAAAACGAATTTTGATATTTTTTTAATTAAAAAGAATCTAACCTGCATTACTAGAATTTGGTTATTTTTGGTTGTAAATAATTAAATTTCATTTAGTCTGACAACAATTAAAAATTGAAAATATTCTTTAAAATTATTATCAGTTAAAAAAATACTTTGTATATCCCAAAATGTATTTCTGATGACAAAATATTTTCTATATATATATATATATCATGAGCCTATATAATTTTCTTGATAAGATAGATTTTTAATATTATAAAGTTAGTATCATCCAAACATTATACTAAATATTTTACGTCATATTTAATACAGTTAGTATTCTCCAAACAATACATTACATTTTAATAAAGTTTTTAATAATACTTTTCTTGAAAAAGATATAGTTTTTTATATTCAAATCTATATATGTGGGAATGATCTCCACTTCCATCCTCCATCGACATAACTTTACATATATATATATATATATATATATATATAGGAATAAGATTAAATGAGACCACATGGACTAATCCTAGCCACAAATCTCAAATTTTAGATGGTTGGGATTTTCCCAATTTAATAATTATTTTAGATTTATTTTAAAAGTTCGAAAGGGCATGATTGTAATTGTGTAATTACTTAAGGCTCTCTCCACCAGGTCGATTCGATGCTCCTCCATCTCCATCATCAACCTCCACCTTCACACCCGACCCACATCCCGACCCAACCAGATCATCGCACGCTCCACCGAAGCTTGATAGTAGCAAACTTAAATGAATCAGTATTCCTCGAGGCGTAAAGACAAGACTGAATTATCTCATTTGTTGATAGACACCTAACTCAGGAAATGGCGGAAACTGCTAGAGAAAGCTGGAGGAGAAGAGAGATTTCAAATTTTGTTTTTAATTTAGAAAACCATAGTTTGCGAATTGCGAGTTCTTGCTGTAGTAAAAGAAATCGAACGGTTTTCCCCTTTTCTTTTTTTTTTTTCATTTTTTTATTGATGCGAGCATGATAAATAGCACATATTTTTGAAAAAAAATGTGTAATTACGAGGATTGGTGAATAAGACGATGCTGGCGTGGAGAAAAACGAGGGCCTACGAGGAGGCAGTTAGAATTAATGTACACTTAGATGTTTTTCGATGTATACTTATATGTGTTTTGCTGTATAAGTAGTTAATTTTTGCTGTATGTATTTATGTTGTTGTGTACTTATGTTTTTTGATGTATACTTATATGTGTTTTGTTGTATACTTATATGTATTTTTTGTTATATACTTATATTTTTTGTTTGACCATTTTAATATGCAGTAAAACTATGTTAAATATACAGCAAAATAGTGTTAAATATACATCAAATATATGCTAAATATACAACACAATAATGAGCATGATTTTCTCTCTCTATAATTGATTTACTTAATCCACGGTCCCCACATGTTAATGAGCGTGATTCTATCTCTCTATAACTGATTCCTTAATTAATGGTCCCCACATATTTTTGTTTGACCATTTTAATATGCAGTAAAATTATGCTAAACATACAACAAAATAGTGTTAAGTATACAACAAATCATTGATAAGTGTACAACATACTGTATGGCAGAGCACATGCGTGATTTTCTCTCTTCCCATGTGATTTTCTCTCCCCCTAATAACTGATTCCATATTTCAATGGTCCCCCACTTGGTTAATTTGATAATTATTCCCTTATTTTACTTTAATTAAATATTTAATATAATTTTAACCTCTATTTATCTTAGCTATTGATATAGATAAGGGAGGGTTGAGATGAGTCCACATTGTCTCACTCTAATATGTGGTCTCGTTGTATCCCCTATATTTATATTTTATATATATATATATATATATATATAAATAGGGATGAGATCTTGTGTGGCAGCCTCTTACCGTGTAGCAGTATGGATTGATCCCATCCAGCCACACCTTTTACTCAATGGTGCAGATTGCTATTAAAAATAATTGATTTATCAATTAATTAATATGTGAAAAGGGCATAATAGTAACTAGCAAAATATCATAAATCACGCCCCTACAATCATGGGATTGATTAATATCACATTTCCATAACTGAAATTGTGCACCATTTTAATAGTTGAACTGTACACCATTTAATAGCTGACTGTAACACCATTTTATATCTAACAGTGCATCATTGTATATCTAATTTCATTAACAATAAAATCGAAACTAAAATCCCTAAATTCCAGCATATAAACCTCAATTTCAACCAATAAATCCATCAAAACAAACCCAAATTGACAAAATCCAAAAAAAAAAAAAATTCAACTAAGTTTGGGACATCGTTGCTCATGTGAAGAAGCTTGAAGGTCGTCGGTGTATGTGGAGATGGTGGTCGATGACATCAGTGGAGTGCGAGGCAACGGTCAGTTTTGGGGAAAGGTAGCGGCAATATGGGGGTAGTAAGATTAGTGGTGATTTGGGTGGGATGGGTTATACTTAGATGCAGTAAAATTGTTTTTGAAATAAGAGAGAGAAAGGGGGGGGGGGGAGAGAAATCAGGTGGCAGCTAAAATGAGGTAGACCAACTAAAGTATGGTTGAGTTATTGGGGGTGTGGTTAAAAAAAGTGTAAAAAATAATTTTTTTAGAAGTGTGTGTGTAAAAAAGAGTTTTAGTTGTTAAAAAAGTGTAGAAAAAAATTCACCCAAAAAAAATAGAAAAGGAAGAAGAAAGCACGTATAACGTATTGTTCTAGTTTATTTGGCACTTGGCACCAAAATGGACAAAATGCTAAAAAATTAGAAGCAATTTGACGCCAAACCTACAGAAAAGCGTGTCATTTTAACCCGACCCGAACATGTCATTCGTATTTTCATGAGTTGTGTCTGAACAATAGAGGCCTAATAGAATTCCGACCCGAGCCATTCATTTTTCCTCTTTGGCCCAGTGGGCCAGCACCGTCTACCCCAACCGGCCTATTTGATAGCTCTGGTGATGATTAAAATAGTCCGTGCATCGACCGCCTCGTCTAGTTGATAAAAATATAGCCTCTTTTTTTTTATCGGTAAAAATATAGCCTTTACTTAATGATAAGTTGATAACCCACTCCACCGTAATAAAATAGAAAATCTCGTTTGACATCTTCACTCGTTGAGCACTGTTTCTTATAATGACAACAATTTACCAATCTAGTGTTGTATGAAAATTTGGGTAATGAAATCAGAAAATAGGCACAACTTTAAAGATGTTGTCTTTAAGGTATTAATTCCCCTCTCTTTTCCTTATTTTTATTTATTTATTTCTTTATTTCCTTCTTATATATATTATATATATATATATATAAATATATATAAAACTAGAAGCCACTTGGTACTTCCTCCATAATAAGGAGGAAGCTCCAAAGCTTGGTAGAACTTACCAAACTTACACTCTTTTATACACCAAGTTGAGCTCCAAACTCGAATAAACAATCAATGTGGGACAAAACAATAAATGTGAGTGCCTCCCTAAAAAGTGATGCAATCAATGTGAGACTCAATAAAACAACACAAAGACCAATGTGGGACACTATTTATTATATATGTAAATATATACAACATCTAGTTTGTCAAAAAAATCATTATTCTTTCATCAAAATGGCTGCATGACCTTTTCTTATCTAGGCCTTATGTTAGTTTAACTACATCGTCCGGATGGTGGCAAGATATCTCTCAAATTAAGAACGATCATTTGGGCCAAGAACGTATTCAGCTCTCAATTTATACTTTTTGGTGGCTCTATCTGGAAAGCTTATTCTTGTTCACGTGATTTAAATTGAAAATCTATTTCCTTCTTATTCTCATAATCATACTTAAAATTCTTCTTTTTGCAGATTTTCAAGCAAAACTTGTCTATTCTAGTTTCTTCAAGCATTGTACATTGTACTCAAGTAACAAAACTATTATTTTTCATCAATATAATGGCACAGGAGATTTATTATCTAGATGGAGCTTTATTGCAATACTCATGCCTGGATTTGCTCATGATGCTTTGAATGATGTAAAACAATTAAAGATAACACGTACACAGTAGCTAGCCAGTGTGCAAGCTGTAATATTTTCTCATACTTGAAAACAGAGAAGAAAGACCATCCCATCCTCTTAAACATTCGGTTGATCGAGGATGTCGTGGAGGTTGATGTTGACCCAATAGTTAATTGACACGTAGCGCCCAGCAGCAGGACAAGGCAGCAACGGGATTGTACTCCTATGACCTATCATCCAAATCATAAATATATACATTCCTGTCTTCAATTGTATAGTATATAGAATTAGGGTTGATTCCTATTCCTATGGAAGAGGAACAAAATCCACTACCAGAACAACTGATGAAAATTGGAGAGATTCACTAAAACCAACCATCCATAGGACGAAGCAAGTATGCGATTGCTGCACAAAATAGGAATACATGTAGTATGATACTCCTCTATTAGGCTATAAAAAGATTGTTTCTCGTATTCTTTGCCGTGCAATGTCAACAACAAAGGCAGTTGCTTTTTTCTGATCCCGTCGTTCATTTCCGAATCGTGAAGCTGCGTCAACAATAGATTATTAGATTATTGAGGAAGATTCTTCCTATTTGATCAAATTAATGTGTTAAAAACATGTGGTCTAATGACACAATAATACAAAGAGAAAAATCGCAGAGTAAGTTTTCTACAATATTCTGTTTGATTTCAAAAGGGTTGTCAAGAGCTATCAAAATTCAAAAGGCGTATGAAAATCTGTATTAGATGCTAGTACTGATTACGGAAAAAATAAAAAATTAACTCAAAACAGTTGACAACAGAAAAACTCAAAATAGTTTTTTTAATAAGTTAGAATCTTGATTAGAAGAGAGGGGATAAATTTGAAAGAAATTAAAAGATATGGTGTTCGAATCTCAGTTAATACCCTTGCAAAGGGTGGAAAAACTCAAAACACTTAACAGCAGAAAAAACAATTGAACAATAGTTCAAGTTCAGAAAAATTAACTCAAAACAGTTAACAGCAGATGAAATTGGAATGCAAATTATTTCACCAACAAATAAAAAGAAAACGAAAAAGAATAATATTTATATATACACACACACACACACACTAACACACTATATAAAATATAAAAATTTGAGCCCCTAAATTTCCAAAAATTTTGTTTTGAGTCGACCGACTCCTTCGACTAAAGGAAGGATCGGCCCTGTCTCGATGTAATAGAGCAAAGTTTCAAGTAACATGCATGTGGAAGAATTGTGTATCAGATCTGGATGGTACAAATATTAGCTAAGAAGGATTTCTTCTAACTGAGAGTCCAACTATATGGCATTGCCAGAGTCCATGTTGTATATTTGAAAGAGGTTGACCCCTTTGCTTCTCTCATGTACACGCCGAGCCCCTTTTCTCCTCGAGCCATAGAGACAGAATATAGGACTAGTGCCAATAGTTCATCACAGAAGGAAGGACTCACTAAGCTAAGATCACTAACTAATCTAAGTCACCAACTAATAATCTAAATAGAAAAGAACTATTTTTTCTGTATACTTTCCCTGGTTTCGTTGCTATCGCGGGCTTTATGCAGTTTATCAGATCAGATAGATATCCCTTCAGCTTATAAAAGGTAAATGCAAAACAGATTTCAAAATATGGAGTTTAACAACTGATGGGTGGCCTAATCTTGGTGCCATACATCAGCTGGAGAAGCTTTATGCGACTGATTTTGTGTAGAGGAAATGAGAGGTGGAATGGAACTGTTGCTATCCAAGAGGTAGAGCCTATCTTGCCGCCTACCCATCCCAATCATCATGCCCCGAGAAAGGTCCTGTATGATACAAGATTGGGCAATAAAATTAACAGAACAATTTTGGGATTGTGTCAATGCACTCACAGAAAGAAGATTAAAATTAAAACTGGGTACCAACAAGACATTGTGGAGCTCTAAACCATTCCCCAAAACTACAGTTCCTACCCCTTGTACCTCAATGGTTTGCCCAGTAGGAAGAGTGACCTGAGCATTGTTAGCCGGGAGAGTTGATCGAAAACATTCAACCAAGGAACAAACGTGGTGCGTAGCACCAGTGTCAATAATCCAAGAGTGTTTGGAAAATTGAACAGAATTTACATGAGCAGAGTAATGAAAGTGAGGAAAATTACCACTAAAAGAAGAGATGGAGGCATTGGGATGAGGTTCATTACTGGCAGGTGCTATGTTTTGCTGAAGTTGGGAGCTCAAGAGAGCTATCAATTGATGACACTGATCCACAGTAAGTTGGTCCATGCTTGGGTTTTCAGAAGAATAATTATCTTTCCCATTACTACTATTGACATGAGCCTTGAATTTGCTGGATGATCTCCATTGTGAAGATAGAAAATGAGAAAATGAGAAAACGAGGATCAAACTAGGATGATCTCCATTGTGAAGATAGAATGGATTGGTGATGTCCTCCATGGCAGTAACAATTTGGGTGTTCGCCGCCGTTTGATTATTGGTGGCGAGAGGGTTGAAACGATTGTTGTTATTCCTTACCATGATAAATCAAGCGCAGATCAGAAGCAAGAATATTGCTCTTTGATACCATGAAGAAATATATATTTACTGAATGTTCATATTTCTTAGTGAAAGAGAAGAAAGATAAGACTTCATTCTTGTTGCACAATTCATTTGCACAAAAGTTAATACCAATATGAGCTGCACTAACCTATATATGACAGAAAAGAATCATCTAGGTTGTGCCTCGTCAGCAAAAGCAAAAAAATCTGATAACTAATTCTATATATGTAAGTGTATGTAATTGTAGAATAAAATCAGGTGCAACACAACATATGGTGATATGTTATGCGACGATGACGTGTATCTTTAACATATACGTCAATGAGTCGAAGCAAACCCCAAACCCGACAGATTTTAATCGTATAAATGAGTCTAGTCTGGATATTTCTTTTTAGTCCCAGACTTGACCAGGCCCACCACATTTAATTTTGGGTCTTGAATCCAAGATGACACATTTTTGGTGTCGCATGGGGCCCCAGTTTTGCACCATGGATTGATGTACTTTTTGGATGCCAAAGGAAATGTCGCAACATTTGATATTAGTAAGCGTGGTTGTAAGCCGCGGTTGGTTGTGAATTACCGGTGCCTAGGGCGACGCAGGCTTGACAAAAAAATTAAAGAGCACTACTTGTTTAAAATCCAGGGGAATGAAGCCCTGTTTGCTGCCTTTGTTCTGCATGATGAAAGATATGTGAAAGTGTTTAGGCTCTTGGAGCCGGAGATGAAGTGGGAAAAAGTGGAGGATATTGGGGACAATGTGGTGTACCTTAGCCATGTGTCGTCTTTTGGACATACGGCTTACCTGAAAAGTATGGCAAATAGGATTTACTTTCCCAAGTTCCACGGTGATGGTGCTACTTTTTACTCATTGTGTACAAGAAATATCATTCAATTAACATCAATTACTCGGACAATAATTCTTATGCTCTTAAGAGATTGGATTTTGCCACTTGGATAATGCCTGCACCAGTCCCAGAGCTCGCAACAGAATTGACATGGTGTCAAGAAGGGGATCAATTTGGAAATTAAATTTCTATGATTTTCCGTTATGTCTTGGCAAAGTCCATTTGTTCAATGTGTTTCAATACACTACAAAAAAAACTGTGTTTAGTGACGCTAAAATTTTCACTTAGTAACGCTTATTAGCGTCACAAGGTATATTACCTACGCTTTTGAAAGCGTCATAAGCTATGTTGTTAAATTTGATGTCACGAAAATATCCGTGACGCAAGATCTATGTGTTGGTAAATCTCATTTCCTGATGCTTTTATCAAACGCGTCATTATGTGGTGATGCTATTTTCTCATCACAATTAATAAAGATTTAATATGTTTTTAAATGAAGCTTTGCTAACGTAAAAATGTTGTTAAATTTAGGGGACGCTATTAAGCGTCTCCAGTCGCGACGCTTTTGAAAATTAGTCATTAAAATTATGACGGATTTTATATTTCTAGCTTTTATAAAATATTTTAAAGATCAATTATTTATTAATTTTTTTAAAAATTTAAACTTAATATTTTGTTTTTGACTCATTTTGGATATATTTGTTGTTAGTCAATTATACCACATAGTGTCCATTTATTCACTCTCAAAGACACTCTCAACACTTCAATATTTCGATGTGGGATAGATATTCTAATTTTTTACTTTGTGACGCTTTTTAATAAGCATCGTCATTTTAATGACACAAACAATAAAAGTGTAAGTAAATTTTAAAATTTTGCCGACAAATAAAAAAATGTGTAAGTAAAATAAAAAGTGTCATTGATTTTATGATGCTTTTTAATAAGTGTCGCCATTTTAGTGACACAAACAATAAAAGTTAAGTAAATTTTAAAAATTTGGCGACAAATAAAAAAATACGTAAGTAAATTAGAAAGTGTCATGAGTTTTATGACACTTTTACTAAGCGTTGTCATTTTAAGGACACACAAAAAAAGTGTAAGTAAATTCTATAATTATCGTGACACTTATAAAAAGAGTCGGTAATTTTATTAAGATAATGACACTTCAATAAAAGTGTCATTGAATTTACTAAAATGCTAACGATTTTCAGTAAGTTTCACTAATATTTTATAATTTACAACGCTTTTTAAAAAACGTCATTAAATACTTATTTATAATGACGCTTTTTGGTAGCATCATTAAATTTGTGTTGGGATAAACCATTTTTCTTGTAGTGATAGTATGGGATTTTAGTTTGTTTCTTATCTCTAAATTTATTCGTTACCAATGCACTTAGTTTTTAGAGGGAATTTTTTAACTACCCACTATGGATAGTGCGTATTCTTTTCTACCCACCAACTTAAAAAAACTCTTTTTTACCCAATTTGACCCAATTGCCATTCCTTTAATTTGACGATTTTGAATTTTAAAACTGATGCAATTATTGTTTTCTTTGAAAACCGTGTACACCCCCAAATACACACCTTATCTGCAGAAGAAGACAAGAAATATAAATACAAATATATATATATATATATATATCGTGCCGAACCGAATCATGCCGAATCGTGTCGAAATCGTGCCCCTAATTTATATTGTGCCGAATTTTGCCGAAATCGTGTCCCTAATTTATATCGTGCCGAAATCGTGCCCCTAATTTATATTGTGCCGAATCGTGCCAAAATTGTGCCATTAATTTATATCGTGCCCATTTCATAATTGTACTATATCGTGCGTGCATTTCATCTCACACATATTGTGCCTATTTTGCACACATCGTGCCATTTATTATACATTTGCATACATTAAACCATATATCGTGCCGCATGTATATCGTGCCAAGCATTACAAGATGTAATCGTGCCCTGCATGTCTACATGCATATCGTGCCCAACATTATTGCATGCATATCATGCACTTTGCATGCAAACATTACATATCGTGCACAATAATTCATGCATATGTGAATTGCATGTAAACATTTCATGCATTGCATATCGTGCACGTGTGAATTGCATATGTAATTCACACATATCGTGCACATTATTACATCATTGCATGCATATCGTGCCCCACCCTATATCATGCTCCTAATTTATATTGTGCCGAATCGTGCTGAAATTATGCCCTTAAAATTTAAATATTAAAATATAAAAACCAAAATAATTTATTTTAAAAACAAAAGAAGAATTGAAGTTATTTAAAATAAGAACTTTACAAAAAATTAAATATGAATATTAAAAAAAACTACACTTTTTTTTAAACAATTGCCATTATATAAAATATGGAAATTTGTTTAAAAATATCAAAACTTGTTTAAAATATGAAAAATGGATTAGAAAATGAAAATTGTTAAAGGCTTTCGAAATGTTTTACCACAAAGTCAGATTTTGTATAAAATCCAAAAAGGGAGGAGAGAGAGAGATAGATAGAATTAAAGAAATGGGACCCCACCTACTTTTGTATTTAAAGTGTAAGGGTATGGTGGTAAAAGAACCACAAAAATAGGTAGAAAACTTAGTTTTTTATCTCACATGCTAGAAAAGACTTTGCCCTATCCCAAGTGCGTATTTTCCACCATTTGCTCTAGTTTTTACATAATGATATTATGAAATTATTATCTACATGCATTCTGATGGATGCACCTTGCCATGAATTTCAACTTGAGAAATGATTGCACCTTTCCGTGTGGATTTTAGCTTGAGAAATGGTTTCTCTTTTAGAAAACTGTATGCATATTCATGTAAACAGCATGCCATAATGATTCTAAGGAAGAGTTTGCAAAAACTTTAGCTTTTAGAAAAAAAAAGTGATTTACTGTAGCAACAGTAAATATAGATGATAATGAGATGTAGGCAGTGTTTGGTGAAAATTTTAAAAGTGCTTATTTGTTTGTAAAATCAAACCAAAAGCAGAATAAGAAATCTAAAGCACTCATCTCATTGCTTTGAGATTCAGATTAATGAAGCAGAATCAAAAGCAGAAGTTGATGTGATTTTTTTCAGCCAAAACCTTAGAAACACTTTCTTTAGTGATTTCAGGCACTCCCTCATTCATATTCATGTAAACCAATATGCATGAATTGCATTGGCCTCTAACAAATCATTCGTTTTTGTTGCTCAAATATGATCAGTAGTGGGTCCCGTCAGAATTGCAAAGTAACAAGGCGGCCCTCACTCGGAATTAAAGGGAGACAGAGGAGCCCAATATCTGATGCAATAATTAATGCTGTGAAAAATGTATCCATTCCTGTAAAATTGCTGCATGTTACTCCTATGGGGGCATTTACAAAAAAATCGAGAGATTTTTAGAAATTACAAAAACTCTCTTTATGTTTGATTCGTCTTACCATTTCCCTTTCGTATGCAAAAAATAATTTCAAAAGCTCCCCTTATGTTTATCAAAAATATTACATTTACCCACTAAATTTAAAACATAATCAAACTTCAAGGGTTTTTTTTTTGTAATTTTAAAAAAATCCCTTGTTCTTCTTTTCTTGTAATTAGCTCAAACCTTAGGGGCCTTTTTGTAATTATCCCAATGTTTTATTTGATTTTAGCTTGAAAGACGCTAGATATTCAATATATAATTTTCGGGTAAATTACAAAAATTATCCCTATGGTTTAGCGCAATCACAACGACAAAAGAATCATTTATCTTTCAAAATTACACTTACACCCTTATTGATTATGAATACCCTCTTGAGATTTGTTTTTACTCGACAAGTACCCCATATTGTGGGTGTATTTGTTATTTTGGATGATAGTTGGGGTTTTTTTGTAATTTACTGACCTCAAGGGTATTTTTTGTAATTAACCATTCTTTTTTAATCTTTTAATATTGTTTGGCAACTTGGTTCTGGCAATTGCATAAAATCTCCTTTATTCTTGCTTTGTGAAGTTGCTGGCGCTTGACAACTGAAGAAATAGCTAAATAGCTTTGTACCATACTTGACCTCAATTTTTAGTATTACACAATTGTGTCCATTTCTTGGATGTCAATACTTGTAACATCAATTCTCGTCTTCCTCTATACGAATAGAAAACTGTACATATCAGCCAGATATGTTATTATTGTGTTTTTACTAGAGTTTAATAATAATTCATTTGGTTTCATAGTGACCAATTCAATAAAGACAATACTCTATTCGGGAGAAATTAAAAAAAAGAAAAAAGATAATTCTTTCTTATGAAATAAAAGACCAAAGACCAAAGAAAAATGTTAATTATGTTAAAAAAATAATAATTTGTAATAAGCACTACACATATCTACCAAACCCACATACATAAAGAGTGGTTAGGATTTATTCATACCAAACCCACCTAACATTCCACTAATTTGTGTTTGGTTTTTACAATATTTTAGTGATCATATTAGGTAAGAATTTGCCTATAAAAGGCTTGTAATCTGTAGAAGCAAATCATCCCATCAAAAATCATTCCTACTATTTCTTGTATTTCAATTGTTAGCAAAAGCCTAATAAGGCAAGCTTGAGTGTGAGAGTTGTAGTAAATTCAAGAGTGTTTTTTCAAAAATTATATTCTTAAAATTACTTGTTGTAATAATTAAATACATTTAGCATCCGTCTAATTTTTACTTCTCTCACATTTTATATTTACACCGTATACCCAACAATTGTGGTATCGAGCCACCCCTCGCCTGATATCCCTTCTTATTTGCAAAAATGGCGTCAACTGGGCCCAGTGAACTTGCATTCACATATTCCCAACAAGGTGTTCCTATCTTTGTTGGTCAAGATTACTGAACTATGGAGCGTTTTAATGCGCACGTTGTTCGCGTCCCCATGAACTATGGGATATTGTTGAAGAGGGGTATAGTACACATACTCCGGAGGAGGAAGCCGCACTAACCGCCACAAAGAAAAAAAAAGAGCATAAGGAGAACAAGACCAAAGATGCAAGAGCCTTGTCCTTTATGCACCAAGGGGGTAAGTAAAGCAATTCTTCCGCGCATTACATGTGTCAAAACATCAAAAGAAGCATGGGAAATTTTGAAAAAGCAATTTGGAGGCTATGAAAAGGTGATCTCTATTAAACCGCAAAATTTATGGCGAGATTTTGATAATTTGTCAATGAAGGACAATGAAAATGTCCAAGAATTTTTTCCTCGAGTTTCCACCGTAGTCAATCAAATCGGAGGATACAGGGGATACCATTGAAGATAAAAAGATCGTTGAAAAAGTGCTTCTAAGTCTCCGGCCAAAAAAAATTCGAGCATATTGTTGTTGCTTATTGAAGAATCCAAAGATTTATCCACACTATCTTTGGATGAACTCATGGGATCGCTTGAAGCCCATGAAAAAGAATGAGTAGATTCTCAAGTCAAAGCTTGAGCAAGCCTTCCAAGTAAAAACAAACATTTCGAAAAAGAAAATAAAAAAGATGGCGAGCAAGAAAAGCAAAATAACTCAAAGACATCGAAGTGCAAGAGGAAGAGGTCGCGCGGACACCGCATACACGAGGACGAGGAAGACGAGGTGGATTCAATCGAGAAAATTCAAATCAAAATTCGATTTGTATTGCGGATATGCGAAAAAATAACCACGATACCAAATATTGCCGTTTTAAGTGCAAAAGATGCAAAAATGCAAATCATTCTCAAAGAGACTCTGTTGGCATAAAGATGATGGAGATACAAATGAAGCAAATTTATCCAAGAAAAAGAGCCTAATCGTATTTTTTCATGTTTGAATTCTCAACAACAAATTGAGAATATTTGGTACGTGGGCAGTGGTGGTTGCGAATCACATGTGTGGAAACAAGAAAATGTTCGTGAATCTCGATGAATCATATTCATCCAAGTAAGGCTCGGAGATGGCAAATCCCGCAAGATCACCGGAAAAGAGAAATAGCAGATCCAGCATAAGAGAAGGTAAAATGAATATCATCAAAGATGTATTTTATGTACCGACTTGACTCAAAATTTATTGAGCGTGGGCCAACTCTTGGAGAAAGATTACAAGGTGGAGTTCAATAATGACCACTCAGTATCATTATTGACAAACAAAAGAATCTCACAATGGCTAAAATTAAGATGAGTTCAAACAAAATATTTCCTCTTAATTTGCCATTGGTAGAAAAATTGCACTTCAAAGTACCACATAAGCGGAACATAATTTATGGCATTTGAGGTATGGGCATTTGAGCTATAAAGGTTTAAACTTGTTGAAAAAGAAAAATATGGTGTTTGGTCTTCCTAACATTCCAGGATCGAGAAAAGACATGTGAAGGATATATTTTTGGCAAAATGCATCGTTTGCCATTTCCAAAGATATCATACAGAGCCAAAGCTCCGCTCGAGATAGTGCATGCAGATATTTGTGGGCCAACACAAACACCGTCACTCAATGACAACAGGTACTTCCTATTGTTCGTTGATGATTTTTCCAGAATGATGTGGGTTTATATTTTGAAGCAAAAGTCAGAAGCATTTTCAAAATTTTTGGAGTTCAAAAATTATGTGGAAAACCAAAGTGGCAGAAAAATAAAGACTCTACAAACAGACCGAGGAGGAGAATTCATCGGAAAATCCTTCTTGGACTATTGCAAAGACAAAGGGATCCACAGACAACTAACAGTTCGTTATAGCCCACAACAAAATGGCGTTGCAGAGCGAAAAAATCGCACAATAGTCGAGATGGCACGAAACATGATGACAGGAAAAGGACTTCCAAAACTTTCTCAGCGTAAGCGAAAGAAATGCGGCTGTCTATATTTTGAACCGTTCACCAACAAAGGCAGTTCCAAATAAGACACCGTATGAAGCGTGGCACCAAAGAAAGCCACAGGTAAACCATCTCAAAGTTTTCGGATGCATTGCTTATTCTCATATTCCATCTCAACAAAGAGAAAAATTTGATGAAAAAGGAGAAAAAATGATCTTTGTTGGTTATAGTGATGAAACGAAAGGATATCGTTTACTAAACCCAAAAACAAATAAACTTATTATTTCTCGAGATGTCATTTTTGATGAATGCAGTCATGGAATTGGAATGAAAATAAAAAAATGAAGAAGATTGTGCATTTGCCTATTTCAACAAGTCATGGAGATCAACCAAGCACCAACTCAAGTTCCAGTCCAAGCTTGAGTTCACCATCACCATCTGAAGAATTATATCCAGAATCTGAAAGTCCAATTAGAAGGGTAAGAAGTTTAAGAGAAATATACAAAACTTGTGATGTTGCATTTTTTGCTTGTGAACCTCAGAATTATGAAGAAGCCGCTAAAGAAGAAGTTTGGCAAATCGCAATGGATGAAGAAATTGGAAGCATTGAAAAAAACAATACTTGGGAGCTCGTAGAACTTCCTGAAGGAAAAAGTGTGATCGGGGTCAAATGGATCTATAAGACCAAGTACAAAGAAGATGGCTCAATTCACAAGCACAAAGCCCGCTTAGTTGCAAAAGGATATTCTCAGCAACCAGGAGTTGATTTCAACGAGACATTTGCACCAGTTGCTCGAATGGAGATAATACTTAATTGTCTTGGCCATCGCAAAGACAATTTGAACTACCGATCTACCAAATGGATGTTAAATCAGCATTTCTCAATGGTGACTTGGAAGAAGAAGTGTCGTGGAACAACCGAAAGGCTACATTGCCAATGGTGAAGAAGATAAAGTCTATCGACTTAAAAGCATTATATGGATTGAAACAAGCACCAAGAGCATGGAACAAAGAAGATTGACAAATACTTTCAACAAACCGGTTTTCAAAGAAGCCCGAGTGAGTGAACCGTCATTATACGTAAAGAAACAAGGTGCGCAAGATTTTTAATTGTTTGTCTTTACGTAGATGACTTGATCTATACAGGACAAATCCAACATTGGTGCAAGAAGAATTCAAAAAGGCAATGATGAAAGAGTACGAGATGACTGATTTGGGTCTCTAGAAATATTTTCTTGGGATTCAAGTTCGGCAATCAAAAGGAGAAATATTTATTCCTCAAGAAAAATATGTTGAAGCATTGTTGAAGAAATTTCAGATGAGCAAATCGCAAGTTTATCTCAACTCCACTTGCAGTCAATGAAAAACTGCAATTGAATGATGGTGCAACTAAAGCTGATCCAAAGATGTACCGAAGCTTAGTAGGATCGTTGATCTACTTGACAAATACAAGACCTGATATTGTCTATCCAGTCAGTCTGATATCACGATTCATGCACGATCCAAGCAAGCTACATTATGTAGCAAAAAAAATTCTTCGATACCTTTAAGGCGAAAATTCGATCGGTATGTTAGAGAAAAAGAAAATAAGCTCATTGGATATACGAGATAGTGACTGGTTTGGTCACTTGTCACTGCCCTTTTCTCTACTATTTGATTTGATCGGTACCTCATAAGCTCATTGCTTTTGGCTTTCTATCCGGTGTCATAGGGATGGTCTAAGGTCTCAGCCTTTCTCGAACAAAATGATAGTCCAGCTCAACAACTTGATAGATTTGTATTGACGGATCGTAATAAGATTACATAGTCAAAGTGGATTTCGCTAATCGCGTGAAAGCGTACTCTGCGTATGTCTAGGATTTTGCCGATTGAAGAGAAGGCTAGCCAGCTAAAGCCGATACCGAGTCTTTTGAAACGAACGAAGCTCTCTGGTGGACCCGCTATCCTGTACTAGTCCGCCAGAAGACTGACAAGCGCCTCACTGAGGCTCAGACTCGCCGTCCGACTCGACTAGCTCTCCAGCCATAAGAGTCACCGTGGTCAAGACCTATATAAAGACCAATCGGCTCAAGGATGATTCTCTCTAGAGTGCCAGCATATCAGCTAACAACTCAAAATGATCATAGTGGCGACGTCACCACATGGTCTCTCCAACACCCTAAGACACTCGGATAGACTCGAAGTTGCTCTTTCGCAGCGGCAACTAGCTCACCTCAAAAAGATTCCTGCACTCCTCAGCGTATACGATGCATTGAAGATGCCTGCAGAACTAAGGATGTCCCTAGTATACGTATTAACGAACCCAGAGGAGTTTTCTAATGAAGTGAACCAAGTTGAGATGAGAAGTAGTGAACCAACTTATGCCGAGTGTTTGGCTTTGATCACGTTTACGGACGATTACTTGCAACCAGGACTCATTAAGCATAACTGGCCTTTGTTCATTTCAGGATACCTTAATGGATTGGAGATAACAAGAATCATGATAGATGTGGGGGCGGCTGTTAATATCCTACCTTTGAGAATGCTAAAAGGTCTCGGGATTGCTATTCATCGATTGGCCTCAAGCAATCTACTTATCCAAGGATTTCACCAAAGTAGGCAGAGATTTCCGGGCATTGTACGACTTGAATTAAAGATCGAGGAATTTGAGGATACCATATCCCTTTATAAATATAAAAACTTTAGAGAAGAAAGTGATTTGGCTTTGAATCGATCTAAACTTAGGGCCAAGTCCTTTAGACAAGATGCCCCAAAAGTGATCGACAGAGATATGCTTAACACATTCAAGTTGAAGAAGGCTTGGTATTACATAGCTCACATAGAGCTTTATATTCGCCGGCCAGATCTTGCAAGCCGCTGGCTGATCAAGGGAACCAATATCTGAGGTGAGGCCTTTATATGTTGTGAGATAGTCGATTAGTCCGCTTTACCTATAGGATAAAGGATAGTAGCTCAGCTTCTTCAAGCGGGGGCATAAAATATGCCTGACTTTATGGCTAACCTTCCTTTATAACTCCAAAGGTAGAGTTCATCTTCCAGTAGCCAAAGGAGTCTACGATAATGGCCAACCAATCCAACTCCCCGCGGCCAAGAACTACCCTCTCACTTCTCCCCTCGAGCTATAGCTTAAAGAAAGGCTACTCAAAGGTCCTCACTTCTAGACACCCAAGTCTCACTCAAGAAAGAATTCTTTATCAAGTAGGCTTCCGGTCTCCTCCGAGAAGAATAAGAATCATCGATTCGGTGCAAGAGAGAATTCATTAGAAAGCGCAGCTAAGACACGGAATATAAGACTACATATGCCTCGCTAGCAAGAATCAAGCTTCCCTAGGGGAGTATAAAGATAGAAGGACTATGGCACTCTCAAGCGAGGAAAAAAGCCGGACGCTTTCTCAACCTATAGTTATTTGACTCGGGTAGATAGGGATCAACAAGAGGAAAAGATAAAAGAAGACACTTTCGCTTTTCATTTGTTGCTTGGCCTTTGGCTTTCGCTTGTTAAGAAACACGGATGCTTTTATCTTTGAATGTTGGTCGAACTCGCTCACGTAGAGTACTCATATGATTGAAATGGAAAGTGTTTCGACCGTCCGGAGGAACACAAAGAGACCGGCCCCACACAAAGCAAAACAAGGAAGATAGATCAATGGCACACTTATTGAGCCCAATTCTTGTTTGTCGTATCTAAAGTTGCTAAGCGGCGAAGCCCAACCTAACCGAAATAAACTCGTCTACTCGACAAACCGGGCTCTTCACGAAAAGTCAAAGCTAGCAACGGAGATCTACATCGCCACCAATGTCCTTCTCCATTTCCTACTCTTTGACTCCACAAAACTCACCAGTTTGAAAGCTCACACCCCCCGACCTACTTCTAGTCATATTTGGACAAGGAAAGGGCAAGGATAGAGGTGAGTGAAACTTCGCAGCCTCCTTCTTGAACAACCAAGGCACGGACTTGAAAAGCAAAGGCTAGAATAGCATATAGAAATAGGGTTCCAAACCTTGTATCAATTGGCACTATCAAGTTGGAATCAACAAATGAAGAGAAGGAAAGGAAGTCCCAAGTCCCAAGCGCGTTTGCGCCGCCTCGATGGGAAGCCATTTGAGAAAGTGCCACGGCTCCCGATTCATGTGCATAGGCTTAGAGCCAATAGTTGCCCCCGGAATGAATTAAATTGGGCCCTTCTAAGAGCTTCTTTCTTTGACTTTTTGGTATTTGTCTTGAGAACTTCCACCCTCTCTCGCCTCTATCTATCGCCCCTCATTTGCTACCCGATTAGCTCCCTACGAGGCACCTTTGGTCTAGGCTTTGACCCAAAAGTCCACTTTGGATTGAGAACGTCCCACACGCGGATTCATAGATTGAATTCACCGCGGAAAGCTCCTCGCTACACAGTCGCGTCACCGCATTCGTTCGGTTGGATCGCCAAAGCGGGTGATGAAGGCCGACACGATTGACCGAACTAGAGTCTCACGAGGATTTAGCGATTCCGTGGCTGCATATTCATCGAGCACATGTGGCCGAGTCGCCCGTGACTGAGCTCGAGCTCCTTCGGATCCTTATACTTGACCGAGAAAAACAAGTTCCGAGGCATCTTCCATTCATATCGATTTGGGTTTTTCCTCACCATATTTTGATCCGCCTCTTCTTGGAAAGCTCTATGGGCCGAGGCTATATGGGCTTATGATCGCAAAAGTACATCCGGGTATGTATTCCGCCTTGGCTCAAAAATAATATCTTGGTCATCAAAGAAAAGAAAAGACAAGTCATGTCACTTTCATCACAGGTGACGAGAATACATCGGCTTTTGACGGATGCGACTTGTGAAGCAAGATGGCTTAGAAGAATTTTAGCCGATGTTCAAAGAAAGTCAAGACACTCCTACAATAATTTTATGTGACAACATGTCAACTATTGCAATGACAAAAATCCAGTTTTCATGCAAGATCAAAGCACATCAACTTCGACACCATTTCATCGTGTCTTGTGAATGATCAAGAAATTCAATCGAGTTTGTGAACACAAAGGAGCAATTGGCATATGGTTTCACCAAAGCAGTGAGCCTTGAAAAAATTGAACAACTTCGAAAGAATGTAGGGATTACAAATTAAGAGGGTGTGTTAAAAAAATAATAATATGTAATAAGCACTACACATATCTACCAAACCCACATACATAAAGAGTGGTTAGGATTTATTCATACCAAACCCACCTAACATTCCACTAATTTGTGTTTGGTTTTTACAATATTTTAGTGATCATATTAGGTAAGAATTTGCCTATAAAAGGCTTGTAATCTGTAGAAGCAAATCATCCCATCAAAAATCATTCCTACTATTTCTTGTATTTCAATTGTTAGCAAAAGCCTAATAAGGCAAGCTTGAGTGTGAGAGTTGTAGTAAATTCAAGAGTGTTTTTTCAAAAATTATATTCTTAAAATTACTGTTGTAATAATTAAATACATTTAGCCTTCGTCTAATTTTTTACTTCTCTCACATTTTATATTTACACCCGTATACCCAACAAATTACTCGGCTGATCGAAGATGTGATGGAGGTCGACCCAATAGTTAACTGACACGTAACGCCCAGCAGCAGGACATGGCAGCCACGGAGTTGTACTTCCGTCGTCCAAATCATAAATATACACGTCCCTGCCTTTCTTATCCGTATAGTATATGGAATTAGGCTTGGTTCCCGAAAAATCGAACAAAATCCATCTGACATCGATAATCGATAAAAATTGTTTGGTCGCCTATGTTGTCTACCTCCACACACTCCATTCCATTGATATCCACCCGAAAGACTCTAAATTCCACTCCGTCTTTTAGATAACTGCCCGAATACATTTTAACAACCAACAAGAGCTCACCAGTAGTACCACATTCGATCAAGCAATCTTCGTGCCATGTGACCCAACTCCGATCTGGTAGAGGAACTTTCCAAGGTTGTCCCCCATCCTCCATCAATATGGGCATCAACTCAAGAGTTTTGCCCACAAGATGAATAGTCACAAAGTTATAACTAGGTTTCATGATGCCATAAATCTTCCCTTGAAACGAGGCAATCGCCAGTAAATGATACTCATCTTCTTCCTCTAAAGAATGCTTCACAAACTCGTCATCTCCAATCTTGCAAAATGATTGATCTGAGATACAGTTGAACAAGATGTAACAATCTGGTTCGGTTGGCGGTTTGGACAAAATACACATGTTGTAGAGATGTGATTCGTCCAGACTGGGGAGTTGGATTGTCTCCATAGATACTGGATTCCAAAGGCAACAATCATCGCTGGTGTAATCCACCAAAACCAACCATCCATAGGTCGAAGCAAATATGTACTTGTCGCGCAAAATTGGAATAGATGTGGTTTGATATCGATTCTCTGACAAGCTATAAAAAAAGTGTTTTTCATATTCCGCACCGTGTGATGTCAAAAGTAAAGGAGGTTGCTTTTTTCTAATCTCGTTCTTCATTGTGATGCTGCATCAACAATTGATTATAAGATAATCGATAGACTCTTTCATATATTTGATCAAATTAATGTGTTAAAGGCATGAGGTCTAATGACACACGATAGCACAAAAAGAAAGAAAACCGCATAATGGATTTTTATACAATATTTTGTTTGTTTGATTTCAAAAGGGTTGTCAAGAGTATCAAAAGGCTTATGGAAATATGTATTATGTGCTAGTACTCATTACTAAAACAAAAACAATTGAACAATAAATAGTTCGAGTTCTGAGAAATTAACTCAAAACAATTAACAACAGATGAACACAATCACACGTGATGCAAATCGATTCACTGCATATTCTAGCAAAGATCAAACAACATCCTTAAAAGCCTAATAATAGCTTATCACCCCTAATAATTAAACACCAAAACAGAGATACCATATATGCAAAAGTTAGATAGACATACCGAGAAATAATCTAAATCTAAAGGTGAACAAGAGAAAGCCAATTCTAATTTTTTTGTCCTCCTAAAAACAATGTGTCTGCGTGTATATATATATATATATATATGAATATCGTACATGTGTTATAAAACACCTACCTTCAATAACAAGGAAAATACTTTATTCCTTGGAAAGACGATCTCCAACAAGAATTTTAATGTGGGATTCTGAAATATATTATTATTATATAAAGGCGGAATATAATTAGAAGGATATATATTTGTTACTAGAGAATAAAAGGAAGAAGAACGTAACATGCCAAAACACAAACTCATACAGAATCGTGTGACGTGTCTGAGTAGGAATGTACGTGGTTATAGACTTATACAGTAGTTGGTTTCTTAATTATAGTTAGAGCCTTAGAGATAGATACAAAAAAAATACTTGAGGTTCGGGCTAATTATGAAAAAAAAAACCTAAAAATTTTTTAAATTTATTAAAAAATTCTTTGAGGTTTAATTCGATCTTATATTTTCCCCCAACATAAACAAAAAATATTTCAAATACCCGAAATATTACAGTTATCTCCTTAAATTTAAGATAGAAAAAAAATCTGAGACTTTTTTTTTTATAATTTTTAAAAATCTCCTGATTTTTCTTGTAATTGGCCCAAACCTTAGGGAGTTTTGTAATTATCCCTTATAGTTATAGTAAAACTGTCATAAAAAATAATAAGGAAATAATAAATAAACCCTTAAGAGTTAAAACGGTCGGTCAGTGAATAAGGTATTAATATTTAACGAGTAAGTCTCATGTGAGACCGTCTCACGAGTTTAAATTTATGAGGCGGATCCAACCCATTTTATAAATCAAAACAAGTTAGATCTAAATTCAAATGGGTTATATACATAATATGGGTCAATTAAGATCCGTTTCACGAAACTAATCCGTGAGACCGTCTCATATAAAGTTTTTGTCTTAATGATAAAAGGAAAATCATAAAGTAGGGTTTTTCTTTCCCTAAACTATCTGTCTTTCCTTGTAGGCTGTAGTCTTATATCTACTCGATTTTATATCGTATGTTTTGTAAATTAAAAATTTGTCCTGAGTTGCCTTCCTTCTCTCTCTGTCAAATTTACACAAGACCCTTTTGCGAGCAATTATTGACATTCAAACGGATTTCGTCTTGTTAATCAAAGGTATTTTTTCTCCACTAATCCGAATTGGTTTCATGGATGATTTTTTCTCTATTTTTACTTCTCTAAATTTTTTTCAGTTACAATTTCTTGTTTACACACCAAATTGCGTAAAAAATTAAATTTGATGGGAGATATAAATCTGAAGCTTTGTTGGACGGTCGTTGTTTTGGTAATGTGTTTGAATATATATAAATAATCTCACTACAAACATTCTTTAACTTATTCATAAAAGTGTGGTTCTAACGACGGCTACAGTAAATTACAAGCAAAACAGTTGTATATTGTCATAGTGATTCATGATGGCAAATTCTTTTTTATGGGCAATAATTATTTATTTATTTATTTATTTTTGGGTTTTTCTTATATGCAACTACTTTAATAAATTATACAAATTAATATTATTATTTTTAATGATCTCATTATTCTAGATTACAAGTATGACGACGAATTGGGCTGATCTTCCTCATGATCTTCTAAATTTGATTCTGTCAAATTTATTTGGTAAGGACAGACATCTTCACCATATCGTTATTCGCCTTGTCTGATGTATTACCTTAGGCGCAAACATATATGGAAATTTTATCAAGACAACAATTTTTTCCACATGCATTTTCCCGAACTAGAAAATGCAAATATACGTTGTTCCAAGTATGGATGGTTGTTGATGTCTCGATACGACAACAGTCTTTTCTTTTTTGATCCTTTTAATAATCAAATGGTCAAATTGCCATGCAAAATTGGTTTTGGCTATACCACGGTCTGTTTTTTCTATCCACCAACTTCCCCAAACTGCACTATTTTTGGGATTCAAACTCCAAGAAGATGGCACAATGTTGTGAATATATGCATTCTGAAACGTGGAGCGGATAAGTGGGAAAGCAACGAGTATCGCATCAAGACTAAATTCCGGGTGTCGCATGGGGACCCAGTTTTGCACCGTGAACAAGTATACTTTTTGGATGTGAAAGGGAATGTCGCTACATTTGATATTAGTAAGTCGCGTTTGATTGTCAATTCCAGTGCCTAAGGCGGCACGACGTGAGGCTTGGCGACAAAATTAAAGAGCACTATTTATTTAAAATCAAAGCGAAGAGCAAACATTGTTTGTTTGTGTTTGTCTTTGCATGATGAAAGAAAGGTGAATATGTTTAGGCTCTTAGAACCGGAGATGAAGTTGGAATTAGTAGAGGATATTGGGGATAAGGTGTTGTACCTTAGTCTTTGGTTGTCTTTTTTGACTCATCCTAAAAGCATGGCAAACAAATTTACTTTCCAAAGTTCCATGGTGATACTTGCCACTTTTTACCCTTTATGTACAAGAAAGTATCATTTTTTGGATAACAATTACTCGGGGCGACAATTCGTATGGTCTTAAAAGATTGGATTTTGCCGCTTGGATAATGCCTGCATCAATTCCACAACTCCCAACAGAATTATTGGCATGGTCTCTAGAAGATTAGAATTTAGCTCTAGTTTTTCTCTTCTCTTTGTGGGGTGGGGGAAGAGGAATTTTGTGGAAGAAATGGTTTTTTTTTAAGAGTTAAAAATAAGTTATAGGACCAATTTTGTCATTTTGTTTGACTATTTTTTGTTTTTCTTTTCTTTTTAAGAGTTAAAATAAGTTGCAGAACCAATTTTGCTCAAACAGATGAAAAAATGGGTCCATGTGGACTAGGACGGTCCAACTCAACATTATAACGGGTCATGTGCCCCTCACATGCCATTTTCTCGCCCGAGTTTTATTGATTCGGTGACTTTGGGATTAAAATTACGATAAATTTAAAGTTATAGGACTAAATTTGCAAAATGCAAATTGAACAGGATCAAAGTTACAGGACCATTTTTGCATTTTTTCCATTGTTTTGAGCCAACTATTGTGATCCTATTTTTGCTTTTCAATTTATTATGTTGCAATCTGATGGATTTGCATCTAATCACAATAAACACTACGTTGATCTACTCAGAACATAAATTGTGAATCTATTTTTTTAATTCCTCTAGAATTAAATGTTCGGTCATCTAAAATTCTCACGTAATCTTTTTTCCTCAACTTTTATCTACAAGAATATAGATATTACAATTTCAAATAGTGGTACCACTTGGCACTTGTTCCTCATTAGCAATAATAATTAATCAAATTGTTGCTGATTGATTAGAGATTGCATTTGTTTTTGTTAAATATTGTAAATATTTTGTAGTCAATTCATATAATTAATAGCTTCCTAATTATTAGCCTATAGTCATGCCTATTGTTACACTTGTAATTTGTATATATAGTATGGTGGTAAAACCGGTTACGATCCGAACTGTTCTTAGTATTTCTCTCTCAAAGGCATGGACAATTCATCAATTGTATGTGAAAAATGCCTTCCTTCATAGTGAGCTTCAGGAAACAGTTTATATGCATCAAACCATTAGGTTACAGGGATCGTGATCATCCTGATTATGTATGTCTTTTGCGTAAGTAATTGTATGGACTTAAGCAGGCACCCCGATTTTGGTATAAGCATTTTGCTGATTATGTTTTGTCTATTGAGTTCACTAATAGCATGTGTGACAATTCTTATTTATTTACAAGGCGCGACGATATATGGTTTACATTTTATTATATGTTGATGATATTATTCTCATTGCATCTTCTGATGTTCTCCGGTGTTCTATCCTGGATCTTCTTAGTTCTGAGTTTGCTATGAAAGATCTTGGTCTTCTGAATTATTTTCTTGGTATTGTTGTGACCCGACATAAGGGGGTATGTGTCTTTCACAATGCAAGTATGCCGAGGAGATAATTGAGCGTGCATGGATGTCTTCTTGTAAACCATCTCCTACTCCGATTGACACAAAGTCAAAGGTTGGTGCTACATCTAGTGCTAAATTTGATGATTCCACTCTTTATCGGGGTCTTGCAGGGGCTCTACAGTATGTCACTTTTACACGGCCGGATATCTCTTATGTCGTACAACGGGTTTGCCTACATATGCATGATCCAAGAGTTTATGTCTACTCTCAAATGGGTTATTCGGTATGTTCAGGGTACATTGGATCACGGGCTTCATTTATACCCGTCTTCTTTTTCTACCCTTGTCTCTTATACTAATGCAGATTGGGAGGATGACGTGACACGCTACGTTCTACATCTGATTACTGTGTATTTTTGGGTGACAATTTGATCTCCTGGTCGTCCAAACGTCAACCCACATTGTCTCGTTCTAGTGTCGAGGCTGAGTATCGTGGGGTGGCAAATGTTGTCTCCGAATCATGTTGGATTCGAACCTTCTCTTAGAGTTGCATTATAGGCTACTCTTGTTTATTGCGACAGTATAAGTGATATTTATTTATTAGGTAATCCAGTTCAACATCAACGTACAAAACATATTGAAATGGATACCCACTTTGTTTTGGAGAAAGTTGCGCGTGGTCAAGTCTGTGTACTTCATGTGCCATCACGTCATCAGATAGCGGACATCTTCACCAAAGGTTTTCCGCTAGTTTTGTTTGAAGATTTTCGGGACAGTCTTAGTGTCCGTAGATCTCCCGCTTAGACTACGGGGGTGTTAAATATATTGTAAATATTTTGTAGTCAATGCATATAATTAGCTTCCTAATTATTATCCTATAGTTATGCCTAAAATTAGCTTCCTAATTATCAGCCTATAGTTATTGTTAGGCTTGTAATTTGTATATATGCTGACCACTTGAAGGTAAATGATCAAGGAAAATATTCCCATAATCTTTAAGTTTTCAACTCGCTAGCTACAAAAATTATTTTTCGATTTAATTTAGTTATTAAAATAAAAATAAAAATTCACAATTACTGAGATATTCACTTGATGTTTTTCTTTTTTATTTAGTGGAATGGTCATATTTAAAGGGATTAAGGACAACTTTTAATGGGATATTTAGAGTTAAAAAGTAATCGGATTTTTTTAATAAGTTGGGAGTAGTGGTTGGAGGGATGTGATAAATTTCAAAGAAATCAAAGATACAAATGATCGACCACGATCAACACCCTTACAAAGAGTGATCTCGTGATAAAATTAATCGGATTATTAATTATGATAAAAATTCATTTTTTATAGTTTATCCTATACTGGTCCGTTACTTGGCCCGAATGCTTTGGATAAGACCACCTTTTAATACACATCCATCACATTCTTTTGTTTGAACTCGGGCCCAGTAAATTGGCTAGGCTCGACATGTAATCTGTCCCACCTGCACTGACCGCACCGATCCACCATCAAGGGAAACTCGGCAATTTATATTAAAGTGTGAAAATACCATAATAACCCCCATATAATTGAGACCTAAAATTCGTCATTTTCCCATTCGTATTACAAAATGCTGGAGTGTTTGAGCAAATTGAGGTTAAGGTACTTCCATGGTTGGTTATCAATCGAACAATTCTTACCGTATAATCGTCAGTTGACTCAAGGAGGAAATTATGCTAGTAAGTCGAAGATCGATAAATTTCACCCTTTGTTTTTGAAGTTCGGTCATGTCATTACAGGTACTCAAACTCAAACTTCGTCATTAAAAGTAATACCCGTTGTCAGTGGGCTAATCCTAATGGTTAAGATCGATATAATAATTATTTGATATCATCAACGTGGGTTCATGTATGTCCAGGCATACACATATAGCTGGTTCTTTGTTTGGAATTTCTATGCTTTGCAAATCTTGACCAATTTTATGCAATGACCAACAGTGGTTTAAGAACATGTTACTGATGGAAAAATTGATAAGAACACACCTTCCAATTTGGCTTAACAATCTTCCTTGCATATTATAACGTAGAACATAAACATACTATGGTTGATAGTCCATGAAATAGCCCAAATCAACTACAAAAATGCCATGAAATCCATTACAAATGGGTTATGAAATACATAAATGTATTTTCAACTGAACAAGTTCAAGAGCACACTAATTTGTAAATGTATGTAGTAGTGCGCGCACACACACACAACTCTAATGGTATGTATGGAATTGTTTTCAAATGCAATTTTCCAATTTCCAACTATTCCAGAAAATGAGTTTATGTTTGTTTAGGAAATTCTCAATATAAATAAAGTCATTTTCAGTTTTCATTTTTTATGGAAAGATTCTTTTGAAAACACAACCAAACAAGTTTCACCATAATCACGCAAATCTGTGCGAAAATACACTACAATCACACAAATCTATGTCAAAAATACATATAAAAAACTATAACCAAACATCTTTTCATTTCTAAACAGAAATTCAGACAACAAACCAAACATATTCTCAATTCTCACACGAAAACCAATAAAGTTTGAAAATTAATTTTCCAACACTAGAAACTGGAAATTGGACTTGGGAACACATCCATACATCCCGTTAGTCTTTTGCCACCAAAAAACAAATAAACAAGAAAAACAGAAAAAGAACTTGGCAACCATTATATTCATCGTACATCACCACATATGCAACATAGGGAAATCAGCCTTACTATGAACGCATCAAAACATTGGACAACATAAACCAAATAAGTAATACTAGAACAATGTGTAATGGAATATCATGGTTTAAAACTACCAAAGTAGACTGAAAATAGGATGGGAAGATAACTTCTCATAGAGGCTAACATTAAACTATAATTGTTAAGTTTACATAATCGTTGCAAACTGGACTCCCAAGGGGAAAAAATACACATAGTAAGAAGTAATATACATTTGGGTAGATTGTTCAAAATAGGAACCATCTGAAATTGATTCACAATTGATTGATAAGTACTAAAAATACAAGAACCAAACTCATCCTTCAAACCCTCTTCATTTGGGCCACCCTGAACCTCGTTGGCTTCATCACCTCTAACATGTGCACCTTCTCCATTCAAATTGACATTGTCATCGCTATTATTTTCAGTGAGATACATAACGTCAACTGAATTATCAAAAGAATAACATGTCCTATCTGATATAAATCAATAGGTGACACTTGAAAAGCATGAAACACTTTAAAGTGAGTTTAAGCACTGTTTCGTAGTAAAAAGATCTATTAGGTCTGAAAAATCTCTGATGCTTGGACTTCTGTCGTTTAAATATATGAAGCATAAAATAAAATAAGGTGCACTCATATAGGATAACCATAATTAAATATTTGGAAAATTCTTCAGGAATATGAGTTAGGAATTTACTGATATATTCCTATCTTCCCAAAAATAGAGGATATATAATCAGAGACACATACATGTTTATTAATCAGGAAAATAAACATATATATATATATATATATATATATAGAAAGAGCTAAATGAGTTAAATGAGTGTAATCTGCTTGTGTTTCAAAACAAGGATTGAGTTGATTTTAAGATATAATACAAAAGCACATCGAATCTCAAGAAAGGCAATCAACCAAACAACTACATTATTTCTAATCAAACATTTTGTATCAAGAAATTGATTTCATAATTTTTCATCGCATTAGATCTAACAATTTTGGAGTTAGGCAAAAGATTACAAAAGAAGACGACAATGCTCATACACAATATATCACAAACTTGTGTTCAAATCCTTGCTTAGCCTAGCAATTTTTGGGCAGCAAACTTTCTAGAGGAAGATGTAGTGTATGCACACAAGTAAGAAAGACACAAGACATCAAAATCAAGTCATGGTAAAATATTATACGTGCAAAACATCATGTTCATGTAAACAAAGCCAATTACTTCCACATGAAATAAAAACACTCTTCATTGCAGAACAATTCATATAACATGATAATATAAATGATAATAAAAAAGAATTCAGCAGATAAAAGAATGGTTTAACTAACAACAAATTTCTTCATTCATGAATTGTATCAAAATAAATAAAACTCATAGGTCAATACGCTCAATGGAGTAACTAACATTTGCTGACTACTCGACCTGAGCAAACATAATTAAAAACTCTCGGTATCTGCAAAAATGTTCTGTTTCAAATAATTATAAAAACTTCACCATCCATACTCATCTTTGGATACATCCGGAAAAATCAAGAATTATACGAAGAGATGCTGACTGATGATAAAGAGTGCTTCTAATATCACAAAATCAATGTAGTAATAACTTGAAAAGTTAAAACAAAACTAAAACAACAAAACACCAGATCTGACCAAAACATGCAAGAGAATAAGAAAAAATGTATAGCATTATGATATAAACCAAAATCAAAAGACATAATTAGCAAGTCACAAACGACACATGCAACGTAACAAAGGATGCATGCAGTGGAAAAATAAAGAAAAATAGCAAAAGTGGAAATCAGAGAGACACTTTATATCCATTTAATAAGTTGTACTCCAGTTAATAATAGGAAAAAGTGTAAACACGTTTTAGTCGTTAAGAATTAGTTAGTTGCTATGTTAGTTAGAATGAGCTGGCACAAATAGCCCAAGCAAACGGTTATAGTTGCACGGGATTTTTCAAGAATAAATACTCCCTCACCAGCTGAAACATGTATCAAATTTTGTCATTTTAATGCACTGAGCTTGTTTCCTTTAAGCTTGCTTCTGTGAGTTTAGTGTCAGTGTGTGAGGCAATCTCGAGGCTAATTCATTTATTTAGCTTCCATATCTCTCCATTCTTTCTATTTTTGGTTTTAGGGTGTATCAACATGGTATCAGAGACGTCGATCCTCATCGACTTTGGATTTGAAGATGGCGGAAGGAACACGTTTGATGGAGCTTCGGTAGGATGTTCATGATTTGCACGAACATCTGAGATTGATTACAGAAAGATCTGACAAGAATATGGATGAATTAAGAACTCTTATGGAGGCTATGGCATCCAACATTCTGGGCCTGGCATGTCTAGAGGAGGAGGAGATTCACATAGGAATCAAGGGGGAAGGACATCAGGATTATCAATTAGCAACTAAATATGCCAGAGTTGAATTTCCGAAATTCAATGGTGAGGATCTACCGGGCTGGGTGTATAAATGTGAACAATATTTTGAAATATATGAACCCCTCTCAAGATCAGGTGAAATTGGTAACAATTCATTTGGGAGGGAGAGCATTGCAATGGAACCAGATGTATATGAAGTCAAGACTCACAAAAGAACTCCCAAATTGGGAAGAGTACGTTCCAACACTAAATGACAGGTTTGGCTCTCTTCTTTATGAGGATCCTAAGTCTAAGAAGAAGAAGAAGCCTCTACAGAGAGAGAGAAGAGAGAGAATATTGTTCCATGGGGCAAATGAATGGAGATTTGCAAACTAAAAACTCAACATACAACAAGCATAAACCTCTACAGAGAGAGAGAGAGAGAAGAGAGAGAATAGACGTAGATTGAGAATGCATAACTTTTAAAAGAAGCATAAGATGCCTACATATACAAACACATCTTACTAGAGACTATAAGTCAATAACAACTTAGCTGCTTTAAGTCATTCTATTCCACCATAAGGTCCTTAATAAGAGTTTATTTCATCATCTTCTGATTCACCTACAAGTTGAAGGAATAGATATGGAAATTTCAATATGTAAGGAGACTTTGTGGCAATTAACAGAGAACCATATGAAGTAATTTTTGCCATCAGGGATCCAGATCAAGCAGTAATCTGAATATGTTCAATATTTATATTTATATGCAGAAAAACCACTTAAGACTTTCAACGACAGAAATTGCTCCAAACTAGAATCGAGTATTATGTTCCACAAACTCAGACCAAAAGAATGATATTGATGTCAGTCAAAAATAACTCATTACATTCATCTAAAAACGTGGATAATATGGCTAGTCTCACTATGTTAACGAAAAATTAATTTTATTATCTAACGAAATTATCACACATAAAAAGGTAGACCACCTTTGAACTGATTACATTGATGAGACAAATAAACAAAAGAAATCATCAGTGGTAACAATAATTATAAGTTTTATCACAATAGGCCGCAAACATAAGCTACTAAGAATTCGTTTACAAGGGCGGGGTAGAATTAGCTCCATTAATGAGTCAAAAACCAAATATATATACAAATTAAAAAGAGAGGATGAGCAAGCAAACATGATGGAGGGAATGATTTAAATACAAAACGACATCAAATTTGCAACAGACCTCAGGCTTGTTCTTTATATTCTTAGCCCTGTGGGCGTAATTTAACGTGCTGAGGGTCTCCTCAAGACAGTGAAAGCTGCTGATACAGTAACAATAATACAAGTCCTTGTTCTTCACCCCAACGAATCTCGAAGCAAGCGTGTGAACTTGTTATCCCTGTTAAAAAAGAGATCTCTAGGATAAAAATATTAACAACCGGGAAAGCAATTTAAATGTGAGAAACAAGGAAATATGGTTAATGAAAAAAGATTCAACCTATAAGGAATATGTCCAAGATGCTCCTCTGCCTAACGTAAGCAAACTTTTTTTTATTTCTCCAGCTTCTCTTGCCCTCTACTTAGAATACTGAAAATATATATTTGGGAATAAAAGAAAAAAATAGAAAATAGAAAATAATTAAATAAGCTTGCACCATCATTGATATGAATAGAACCTACAAATATAACAAAATGTCAAATGAGAAACTCATTATAATTGTTCATTACTTGGTAACCATGTTAACTACTTGGGCACAGAAGCAAAACGTTACCTCCCTAGCACCAGAACTAGAGATGTTCTCTAAACCAACCAAATTCAACTTGCCGCATTTAATTAGTTTTTCACCTGCAGATGTCGATTCCTTTATATACATTGTGATGGAAAATAATGGATTGTTTGATGACGCTAATTCACAAAGTGATGAAAATGCTGAGAAAAAAAATCTTAGCAACTCATACAGGGCCAAAGTGAACAATCACATGAAATTATGCAATATATGAATCTCAAAGTCGACTATATCATAATAACAACTACATAAGAACACTGGCTAAGCTCATTACAGAAATAGTAACAATGCAATCAGATTACAGAAAAGAACAAACAAACAATAAGTGCGCGCACATACACACTCTTACTCACACAAGGCCCTATTGCTTGTATCAACATAGTCGAGTCACAAGGCCCTCATAAAATAGAGATTTCCATGGCAAGACTCAAACTCTTGCTACCACTCGCTTCAAGGTGTGACTGCATCATTTATGAAAACTATGGACGTTTATAATGACGCTGAGAATGTACATGATGGAGTTTAAATGGCAAACGGAGCCACCCAATTAAATAATTGTTTAACTTGGCCAGTATTCGTAGTTACGGCAAAATACAATTAGCAACATTCTAGAAACGAAGCAACCCCAACTTTAAAGAAAGAGCAGAATGAGAATAGAAACTTACATCAACATAAGCGCCATCAAAGTATGAGACATTTGACCTCCACCGAGACACCTGTAAATAAAGCTCCCGCCGTGAAAATAGCAGTCGACCCCACTATATCCACCAGCGCTTCCGTGGCTCCACCGTGAAATGTATTCCCAGTATTCTTAAGTGAGTGAGTTCACCGCACCACGACAAAATAAACAATCAGTCAACCCCGTTCCAAATTAAGCGATGTAAAACATGTAATTGTAAATTAGGGTTTTTTTCTCCAGGGAAATGTATAACGCACCACCAGGCGAGGGGGGACAGTGAAGGAGCAAACGATGCGGTCGCGTCCAATGTGATCAATTTTGAGGCCTCGCACCACCTTTGGCTCTTTGAATCTTGCACGCATTGTGATATAGATCCAAATAAAAGACTATATTGCCCTCATTTTTTTTCCATTCGGAGCTCGTGAGCGAACCGAGGAGACGAGCTCGGTTTTCAAGAGAGTCACCGCATGGGCATGATAACGCTTTAAGGAGCTCGCGACCTGAGGCGAGGTAACACCTAGGCCGGATCCTACCGCGTGGGTATGACAGCACATTAAGGAGCATGCGACCCGAGGCGAGGTGACACCTAGGTCAGATCCTACCGCGTGGGCATGATAACACTTTAAGGAGCTCGCGACCCGAGGCAAGGTGACACCTAGGTCGGATCCTATTCCAATATAGGATCCCCATTTTCTCAGAAGAATCCAAACTCGAGCCGAAGTGGTAATCCGGGTTGACCCAAAATATTGACCGTTGATTCAGTGATGGTGACGTCTATGCCTTGGATAGTAGGACACGTGGATCTAGCATGTACGACCTAGCCAAACCAAAACTGTAAATACCTCCAGTTTCTCATTATTACAGGTATTTCATTTATTGCTATTCACTTCGCTCTTCAGTTCATTAACGACCTTACACCTGTATCTGACTTAAGCATTGGAGGGTCTTAGCTGGGGACCATCCCGGCTAGCCTAATGTTCACTCTTTTATAGGACCTAAACCGAAAGTACTAAGGCTCATGCCGAAGCGACCCGAACCGAGGTACATGCAATTTATTCACCCAAATCAGTTGGCGCCGTCTATGGGAATATAGATCGAACTGAGTATGGACGAGACTCCAGTGAAAGCAAAAGGAACACCACCTCGTGGGCTGAACATGGAAGAAGCACCAATAAGGAAAAAAGAGACCACACCTCGGGGAGCATCCCCATCACTACAAATCTAGGAGTAGCATCGTCGAAAGAAGTCAAGATCCAATGATCAGTATGCGGTCAAGTGACTTTAATAAATTGTTAGAAAGAATGTTGGATGAAAGAGAGAAGAAGATAAAAGCCCCAATTGTCTCCTCTCCAAGGGAGTTACCTAGGGAAAAGTAGGCCACAGTCGGAGAAGAAAACAGGAGGCCAGAGGAAGTTGAATAAGTAGCTAGTCGTTTGGCACAGCGGGCGGGGCGAACTATGGCAAACCATAGCGAGCCTCAGAAAGCAGCGGATATCAACGAGCTTAGCGAGCAGATTGAGCAAGCTTCTATATTGCGACAATTGGGATGATCTTCCTCATGATCTTCTAAATTTGATTTTGTCAAATTTATTAGGTAAGGACAAACATACTTTTAGCCTAGTATGTCGATCATGATCTCAGTCGCTGCAACTTCACCATATCGTTATTCGCCTTGTCTGATGTATTACCTTAGGTGCAAACATATATGGAAATTTTATCAGTACAACAATATTTTCTACATGCATTTTCCCGAACTAGAAAATGCAAATATATGTTTCTCCAAGTATGGATGGTTGTTGATGTCTCGATATGAAAATAGTATTTTCTTTTTTGATCCTTTTAATAATCGAATGGTCGAATTGCCATGCAAAATTGGTTTTGGCTATACTACGGTCTGTTTTTTCCATCCGCCAACTTCCCCAAACTGCACTATTGTTGAGATTTAGACTCCAAGAAGATTGCACAATATTGTGAATATATGCATTCTAAAACGTGGAGCGGATAAGTGGGAAAGCAACGGGTATCGCATCAAGACTAAATTTCGGGTGTCGCATGGGCGCCAGTTTTGCACCGCGAACAAGTATACTTTTTGGATGTGAAAGGTAATGTCGCTACATTTGATATTGATAAGTCGCGTTTGATTGTCAATTCCAGGTACCTAAGGCGACGACGTAGGCTTGGCGACAAAATTAAAGAGCACTATTTATTTAAAATCAAAAGGCGAAGAGCAAACATTGTTTGATGTGTTTGTGCTGCATGATGATAGAAAGGTGAATATGTTTAAGCTCTTAGAACCTGAGATGAAGTGGGAATTAGTATAGGATACTGGGGACAAGGTGTTGTACCTTAGTCATTGGTTGTCTTTTGGAGATAAAGCTCATCTGAAAAGCATGGCAAACGGGATTTACTTTCCAAAGTTCCATGGTGATATTGCCACTTTTTACTCTTTATGTACAAGAAAGTATCATTCTTTGGATAACAATTACTCGGACGACAATTCGTATGGTCTTAAAAGATTGGATTTTGCCGCTTGGATAATGCCTGCACCAATTCCACAACTCCCAAAAGAAAGCAGCGAATATCAACGAGCTTAGCGGACAGATTGAGCAAGCTTCCCGGAAAAACCGCTTGATAAGAAAAAAATAAAATTCTACCCTTATTGCATTAAAATAAATGGTAAAATATCCAAAAAAATCATAAAAATCACATCCCTTAAAAAAATGGATAAGGTTAGTCCATCTTGTATCACTCAAGGAGAATTGTCTCATTTGAACCAAAATAATCTATATAATATATCAAAACAAGATAGTGTTAGTTCCCGCCAAAATGCACTTTCCAGTTTTGGAATATTATTCTGGCTTTATTTTTTATTTTTTATTTTTTTTGTCATTTACAGTGTTCAATATATATATATATATTGGTTTATTGAGAACTATATCTTCTTGATAACTGAAAAATTCATTATATGTCAACTGCATTTTTTTATATTGTGGGTCAAGTTTCAAAACACATTGCATTGGGCCCTGATGGCCACTCATTTGTTTTGTTTCCCTATTTTGAATTAAATCAACTTGAATAGGAAGTTATTTTTATAAATCACTGATAAAAATTTAATTAACGCCAATCATTAATTGATTTAGTTTATTATTTCAAATAAAATATTGCAGTAATAAAATTTAATACAAAAAAATAAATTTGTGTTCAATTGGAACACCATATATTGAGAAAATATAAATATAATTTCTTTGTAATTACCACACATTTATACTGCATTGTACATAAAATTAAAACAATAAAAATATTTATTACAAATAAATAAAAACCTGTTACAATATAAGTGCATTGGAATTTGTTTGCCGTTATAAATGTCATTGGAATTAAGTACAACATCATTCCCATATAAGTCCAAGTAATACATTAAATTTAATTGCACAGGTAATATAAATTTATCATTAATATACATGAGTTTATATGTGGTATAAATACCCCCAATGACAATTTAATAACTTACCAATTGTCATCCCTTCAAGTTAAATCTTTTTCTGCATACATTCCCCATTTGTTGCCAATCTATATCTATATAATATAATATATAAAAGCATGATAGTGCTATTTTGGGAAATTCCGCCAAAATGCAGTTTCCAATTCTGGAATATTTTCTGGCTTTACTTTTTTTTAATAATTGTTTGTCATTTATCGTGTTAATATGTACTGCTTTTATGGAGAACTGTGTCAATCTGCTCGATAACTACAAAATTTATTATACATCAGCTCACTTTTTTATGTTGTCGGCAAGTTTCAAAACAATACAAGATTGGGACCAGTGATGGGCCGATGGCCATTCATTTTTTTTTTTAGTTTTCTTCATTTGAATTTGAGAAAACAATTTGAATAGGGGTATGTTTTAACACATTATGTTGGTATCTCAATTAATACCCAACAATGGAATTAGTAAATTTTCATCAAACTGGATATTTTTTGAAAAAATTCCGTGCAAATAAACTTTTCATTGTAAATTATAAAAACATATATATCGAAATTCTCAATTAATATGTATTCAAATTTTTGCAAAAGAATATGATTGAATGGATAACAACGTTTATCTGAACATTATATGTACCTAATACCGGATATCATCTAAAAAAAATACCAGATATCGAAAATGTAGCAACATATTCCGATAACACCTATTCCGATAAAGAGTTAAATATGCATAGGACAGATAAAGAACATCTTGAAACTCTAACTAATTTAATAAGTTGAATTTCCCAATGCATCTAATAATAACACAGTGATTATTCCCTAGCATAGTTTTTAAATTTTTTTTTTTTTTGAAAAGAGCATAGTTTTTAAATTTGGTTGAACTTAAGTTTATAAATTTCAAAAATAGACACAACGATTTGATATTACATTAGTTTTTGAACTTTAAAATTATCATAAGTCATAACAATGGAAATATATTCAGATCAATTATGAAATAGTTAAGATTTATATCTTTTTTTCTTACAAAAATTATAGAAATCAAAATAGAGCCATACCCGTGCGAAAGAAAACAGATATTTACATTTTTTTATGAAAAAAGTCTTAAAAATCAAAAAATATTCAGAAGTTTCTAAAAAACTTGGATCCGGATATTTTTCCAATATGACACAGATATTCAACAAAAATATAAAATAAATGTCCAACAAAAATAACCAAAAATGCAAGAATCTCAATCGGATAATAAAAAAAACATGGCACGAATGCATATTTTACATGTTTCTTTACGAATGCATAAATGTTATATGTAATAGTAAATACCAAACAATTTCGTCGATAAGTATTTTTTTTTTGTATAATCAAAATTATTTTAAAGTTGATTTCCAATTTTTGATTATTGGGATATTGGTGATCCAACATTCAACTACAGTTTTTTTGGTGCTTTATTTTCATATGAAGGGGTTGTCTCGACTAGAGTCGGCAAATTTGGCCCCTAACGGACGGCCAAACCGCAAATTTAGCATTTAGACCGGACTGTGCAAGTCCAAGTGGCTACGATAATCTAGAGGGGGGTGAATAGATTATGCCCATTTTCTTGATTATGCCCTATTTTTCGAATGTAATAAGCCAAGACAAGAATGGAAGTGCGGGAAGTAAACAACACATATCGATTTATAGAGCTTCAACCCACCTAGGGACTACGTGCTCTACCATCCCAGTATATCCGAGATGGGTTTCGAAAAAGAAAAAGAATTTTATTAATTACCACAATTAATACAACATCACCTTACAACACCTCTTTGGAGATTACCACAATCTCCCTTGAAAATTACCACAATCTTCTTGCAACGGCACCTTGTGAAGATCACCATAATCTTCCACCTTGAAGAATACCAAATTCTTCAACACCTCAAAAAGTACCAAATTCTTCAATAAGAAGATTACCACAATCTTCTTGCACCTAACACCTAGATCACCCAAGTGTGTTCTTACCACAAGAACACTAACAAGGATATCTTGTTTTGAATGATGACCACAAATTCAAGATTACAACTCGATAATGAATAATACAATGTTGAGTGCACGTGTAATCAAGAAATAAGCCTAGACCTCAAGATGTGAAAGTGTAAGACCTTAGGCTATTACAACAAGAATATTGAAAATGAAAGAACAAGTATTTGCTTGAGTGTATCTTGTTGTGTTGTATATCAATTGGTTGTATTGTTGCTCCAAAACTTCCTCTATTTATAGGAGATGATTGATCATGGATAGGCTCCTCTTGAGGATTGAAAATCTGAGAAAAATACAATTAAAATCAAGAATATAACTGTTAGAAATCAATCCCACAAATTAAGGAAAATGCATGCATTTGCACAACGGTTAGAATTTTGTTGTCAAAACAATAGATGCACGTCGGTCCGCGCTCTAATCTGAAAAAAGAAATTTAATACAACAAAAATAACACCTTGGACCGGTCCGGGGGTTGGGCCAGATCGACCGACACAGGTCCGACCGGCCGCCCCTTGTGGACCGGTCACCCTGCTCTTTTTTTTTTGAGAAACAGAGTTTTGTCCTCTCTTCAGCACCGATAGCCCTTTGCGCGATCGGTCGACCTCCAGGGATTTTTCAAACGTCTCATTTCTATTTTGGAAATCATCTTACAGACACAGGATGCCCTATAGGACGACCGGTTGAACACGAGACAGAAGTGTTGTCCAATTTTTATCAAAAATAAACTTCAAAAATAAACTTAAAAAAACACTCCGAAAAATTAGTAAAAACATTTTAAATCGATCGGGAGTATTTGGACAACATTTAGAAATATTGTTTTGGTGTAAAAACACATTAACACAAAATCATAAAAAATGTTGTCCAATTTCTTGGCTGGAAGGGAAGAAGAAGAGTGAACTGATAGATCGAATAATAAACTCTAAGAAATACTCCGAAAAATTAGTAAAAATATTTTAAATCATTTAGGAGTATTTGGACAACATTTAGAAACATTGTTTTGGTGTAAAAACAAAATCATCAAAATCATGATAAAAACATTTATCTAACAAACTCCCCCTTTTTGATGATTACAAACCAAACAATTTAAGGAGGTCGATTTTGAAAACAAAATAATTTTACCGGTTAAAAATAAACTGTCCGTTGAGAGCGACAACATTCCACGCATAATAATCACAAGGATGGGAGTAGAGATTCTTAAAAACTTTTAACAAACGCTCCCCCTATTAACAAGCATAACAAGAGTAGTATAGAGGCAATCACCAAAAGCTAAAACCTCAGCTTTTACATATCGAGCTTAAGTATCAAGAGCTTATAAGCTTCCCCTGTTAACAAAACATCATTAGACATGTAAATAAGTCCATAATACAATAAGTGGACTAAGTAAGATCCACAACTTTTGGCTTGTAATAGCCACAACTTATAGCTTATTTGAGCTAAAGAGCTTATATCATGTTTCTCCCCCTTTGGAATCATCAAAAAGAATGTTAGCACGATAAAAACATCATATATCCATATCAAAGTGCACATTTTGACCGATTTATCGAGCTGATTGGATAATGAAGCTTAAATGCCAAATAAAAAGGGAAGAATCTATCATTTGATTTACAAAAGCTCATATAAATAGCAAAGCATGATCTCTATAAGTATATAAGACTTTTAAAAATGAGAGATTCATGTAATTGAAGAAATTTTCTTTGAAACATTTTATCAAACACTTGGTAAGAAACAAATAATAGAGAAGATGTATATAGCTCTTGTAAATGTAATAATGTCCAAAAAATCAACAAATGTATACAACAACAATATATCAACTTGTTCATCAACATTAAGACAATTTTCTCAAGGGTTCAACCCAATTGAGATAAATCTATCCGACTAAGCAATATAAGAAATGTATTACAAATGCCACCAAACAAAAATTAAAGAAACATTTTTACCATCAAGTACTTCATCAATATTTTACTATTTAGGCAATATAACCAACCTAAACATCAATCAATGCCAACATGCACAAATAAGAGTATTTTTACCATCAAATACCCCGACTATATCCATCCAACACATCATTGTGGCAATTAGCAATCACTTTGCTAAAACTCTTCCCCCTTTGAAATCAACAAGCAAATGTCATTAGCATAAGAGAGATAGTATCAAAAAGTGCATTACAAATTTAAAGATATGAAAGAGTCAGGAGCATGAATAAAAATAAAGAAAGCGATAAAAACATCATTCTTCATCCGAAGAAAAATAGGCGTTGGGGAGGTCTTTGATGAACTTCTTCAACTTTCCAACCGACTTTTTGAGCTTGGAGTTTTCTTGCCTTAACTCCTCGTGACTAGTTCTAAGAGCCTCATAGTTGAGCCTTTGCTCGTTGAGTTGGGCTTGATAGTATTCTCGGGAAACTTGGGCACCGGTATTACCCTCCGGATTGCCTTGACCTTCACCCAAGCCAATCTCTCGGCTTCCTCGTAATCAAAGATATCATTAGGATTTTGGGACGACGAACCTTGGTGTCTTCCTTTTGCCGTCTTAGTAGGGCAAATAGGTATATTATTATGCATTCGGACAATTACAGAATATTATCGATATCAAAGTCATCTTGAATAATCTCCGAATTAAATTCCAATAACAGCAAACCTGAATGCAAGAGAAGTTTGCAAATCCAATTCCCCATAGCAAATTTCTTGTTCCCCTGTGTGATAGACTCAATGACGCATTGAATTAAAATTACACCAAAATTAAGCAATTCCCTTTCTGCGATTTTGTATGTCAAGAAAAAATCCAAAAGTAGTCCCAACCTCCTTCCCGAACGTGCAACAACTGACATATATCATTGGAAGTCCACTTAAAGTGACGATCTTTAACAAACAAATTCATAGCCACAGGCTTTCTTTGATCATCATATTCAATCCATAAATTCGAATAAAAATGTAATATCACATCATCATCATACATAACAAACGGATGTTCCCATAAATACATCCATTCTTGATGCTCAAAAAATTACTTAATAGTAGGATATCCTCCCGAAAAAGTGCCAAACCGATATGTCTTAGTTCGGCCAATAGATTTATTGCTCAAGTCCAAATTATCATAATAATACTCCGCATATTTATTGATAAAATTAAACACATTTGCGGGACGGGGAGCTTGAGAAATAAGAGATTTCTTACTCTTGGCCCAACGGGCATTGTCGAGTGAGATAGTGTCGCGGAGCTCACCGTGTTCTTGAGCCACATTCCTTTGAGTAACTCTAATTTCGCGTTGCTCGGCCTCTTCTTGGTGATTATTCGAAATTCTCTCTTTGGCTCTTCTACGCTTGGAGTTTAGATTACGACCGGTAGAATCTCTTGGAGGAGCCATAAATGTGAAATCCTTGTAGAATAGAAGAGATTAGCATAAACAATCGAGAGATTTGATGAAGAAATGAAGATTTGGGAGAGAAATGGGTGAAATCGCGCAAGAGGATTTTAAGGGGCTGTTTTGAGTCAGTTTCTATAAACTGAGGGCAGTCGAGTTTTAAGACCAAAAAATTATTAGGGCGACCGGTCGGAGGGGTGTTCGACCGGTCGCTATGTAGGGGGACCGGTCGACCCCCTCATTTGACCGGTTCCCTGATTGCAATTATCCAAACTGTGCAGAAATTCGATTTTTCACCCCAAGAGTTTTTAAAAGCATGCAAAATGCAAATATAAACTTTAATCAAAATGCACGAGCTCGAATGTTTTATAAAAAAAATTCAATAAAATATAAGACTCGGATAAAAAGAGGTTTAACAAATAGCGCCTTTCAAAAAAAAATTGAAAAATCCTTTTAATGTCATCTATACGAGATAATTGAGAAACGAGCATATAGGTAAACGACATGAGAGTAAACATAGCACAAGTAAACGTACCTCGATAGTTTATGTCTCTCTTGACAAATTATGAGTAGATAATCATTGATGAAGAAATGTAAGTCCTACACAAATCTTACAACGAAAGTTCTTGCACAAAACATAGTGATACAAGTGTAGGCTAAAGCAATGAGATGTCACAAGTATGCTTATGCTATATAAATCCATAATAGATAATAGTCAAATAAGTTTTTGTAAAATATACAAGAGTTTAGACAAGTAATATACAAGGTCTCTTATAAAAGAGTTTTGAAAATCCAAGAGTATTTTGTAGAGACCTCATTTAAAGAAAAATCATTTTGACAATTAAGGCAAAAAAAATAAAAACATGCATAATAACAAGACAATGTGCGTATTTAAATAGGGAGATACAGTTTACCAATTACGCCGTTTCCATGGGTTGTGTCTTTCTCTTTGTTGATAGTATCTTTCTCTTGGGAAATCATCATGTTGATGATGTCTTCTCCAATTTTTCCAATTCCAAGGATTATGTCCTCCCCATTGTTGATCATAGTTTCTTTTTGGAATTTGATAATATCTTCTTCTTTGAACAAGTGAGACTGGCATGTGGTGTCTTCTTGCTGGTATGACTTTTCTTTTATTGTTTTACCACTGAGTACCTAATATGACATTGTTTTGTGGTACCCTCAAGTGTTTGGGTCCTTCGTGATTAGTTTTGAGACTTTTAGGTCACTAATAATAATTAGAGCTATTTCTAGCCCGACAAGTATTTACCGTATGACCCTTTTTACCACAATAAGAACAAGTAATAATTCTAGGAGCATAATGACCAACATGCTTAGAGACTTGATTCTTTCTCATATGATTGACAACATTAGGCTTATGATCAAGTCCAAGTTTCAAAATATCACAACTATGAACATCAACAATAATAGACATTTTATCGGTAATCAAGTTAAATTTTAATAAATCCTTATTCATGCAATTAATATCCTCAACAAGAGTACTATTTTCTTTTTCAAGGATTCTAACCTTATCAAGTGTGGTGGAGTGAGCACATGAAAGTGATTCATAAGAGGTAAATAATCTATCCTTATCATTTTTCAAAACATTGAATTCCTTTTTTCAAATTTTTGTATTTAAAGAGCAAGCTTTGGAATTCATTTTGAAGCTCATCAAAATCATTTTGCAAGTCATCATGCAAATCATTACTAAAAGAGGTAGACGAGTTAGAGCGTACCTCATTGTCTTCGTTAATACCCATAAGATATTGTTCGACTTCTTCATCATCGGAAGTTGTGAGAAGCTCATCCCATGTTGTTGGATTTGTATCCATTTGAGAGGTAGATGCTTTTGAATAACTCCTTTTATTTTCATAAACTTCATAGATAGCTTCTAGTTTTCTCCATACTTTATGTACCGATCGAATTCCTAGAATATGATCATATTCCGAAGAGGTTAGTGAACAATACATAATATTAAGAGCTTTGCCATTTAAGGAGATGATTTTCTTCTCTTCATCATTGAGCTCCTTGAGGACTTTGGAGGTGTGAGGTGCGTCTTTCATCTAATGGATTCTCCATTAATGATCGTGTTCCAAATATCAAACCCGCAACTTTGTAAATAGCATTCTCGATGAGAATCCATGGACAAAAGACCCTGAATGATACCAATTGGTCCGTGATGAGGGAGCGGGCAAGGAAGTTCAAGGATGCACTAAATGGGATGATTCAAGTCATTCAGCACGAGGCCGAGAGTGCATTGCCGAAGGAGGAAGATGATCGGGTGGTCCAGTTGATTAGCGTCGTCAACGGTCCAGAGGCCACCTCAGACTGAGCAAGTAAAGGATGCCATGAATATAAGCCACTTAGCTTCTTGAAGACCTTATAATCAAGTGCTCGATGGTGTTGTATTCGTTTATCGTCGTTAGTTGCAGTTTGGATTTTATTTTGAGTCATGTTAGTGTTTCGGAGGCCAAATAAACATTTAAGGCCGCGTTTTGAGTTGTTATTTCGAGTTTAGGATGAATAGGGGGTAAAATTACTGAAGAAGTCGAAGGGGCCGATGCCGTGGAAAGCACGGCCTAGCCGTGCTTAGATTACACGGTCGTGTTCGGACCCGTCATCGCGAACACGATCGTGTTGGCATTTGTGGCGGAGGCTTCGTAGGAACCACGGCTTGGCCGTGCTTTGGGAACACGGCCGTGTTCGGGAAATCCTTCGCGAACACGTCCTGGCCGTGCTTCCTGGCACGACCGTGTGGGGGCTGGATTCCGGTGACGTCGGCGAACACGGCTTGGCCGTGTTTCTCAACACGACCGTGTTTTTTAGGCGGATTTTCGATTTTTTTTGTTTTTGTTTCTTTTTTCGGTTTTAAGTTGTGTTCTTGGTAGGTTAGGGTTTGGACCCTTTATAAGGGTGAACACTTATTGTTTTCAATCAGTTATCAATACAATTAATATTTTACTCTCTAAATTGAGTGTTTCTCCAAGTGCTTCAAGATTTACGTTTCTTATTGAAATTATCGACTTATCGGGCAATAATCCATAATTGCTTATGGCGTCTTCGCATACCGAGGTTCTTGCTTTGCTAAGCAACAGGTCAAGGTTTCCACCATCTTAACCGAACTAGTGAAGATCTTGGGTTAACAACATATTGTGGTGGGGTCGTATGCACAATTGTTGATGCGGTTCACATCAGTTGGTAATCAGAGCCATCTAGCAAGGTTAAGTCTATCCTTGTTCTTTACTTTTTGCTATTTTCCAGAATTTATCATAAACCCTAATTCTTGAAGGATACAAAAAAAATCGAATTGCACAAAAAAAATCAACGGGTAAAGAATCATAAACCGCGTGCAAAAAAAAAACGAAAATTCTGGAAAATTTAAACCCTAGTCTTCAATTTCATCTTATTACGATCCGTTGATTGGCTTGGTAATTTTCTTGGCGTGTTGAGGCGTACTTGCGATTGTCTGATTGGTTTATAATCGTGACAAGTGCGGGTACTTGGGGATTGTGAGTTGAGTGATACACGAGTGTATACACGTGAGGGAGTGATTTAAACATGACCGACAAAAATTGACAAACACCAAATTTAGGTAACAAGTTGGATATGGAGGCGATAGCAAACATGGTTAAGAAAATAATGTTTGAGACATACGGGGATCCCAGAGAGGCGCCAAGAATCGAGGAGCCTGCTACTAGGGCGGAGGAGGTTCGAGTTAGAGGAGTGGGCGGATGAGGTTGATGATTTTGATTCCGAAAGAGAGCAGAATTGCAATCTGGGTAGAGGTCAGCGCAGAAATATGGGTGATCGGGGACGTGAGGATAGCAATTTGAGTAACATCAAAATGCAAATCCCTTCGTTCCAGGGAAAAAGTGATCCGGACACCTATTTGGATTGGGAGAGTAAAATCGAGAATGTTTTCGACTGCCAAAATTATTCTGAATTGAAAAAGGTGAAATTGGCGTCAACTGAATTCTCAGATTACGCAAGTATTTGGTGGGATCAATTGATGGTCTCAAGGATGAGAAGCGGCGAGCGGCCCGTTTCCACATGGGAGGAGATGAGGAGTCTGATGTGACGTCGTTTTGTACCAAACCATTATTATAGGGGCGTCTATCAGAGGTTGCAAAGGTTGACTCAGGGGTCGAAGAGTGTGGAGGATTACCACAAGGAGATGGAGATGCTTATGGCAAGGGCAAATATCGATAAGGACTCGGAGGTGACTATGGCTAGGTTCATCGCGGGCCTGAATACTGTTCGCCTTATTTTTAGCTTCACCGCAAGTGTACGGTGTAGTTTATAGAATAGGGTAAGCAAGGTCGTATCCACGTAGACTAATAAATTTATGTGCTAAGTATTGAACTAAGATAGTCTTATTTTTATTTAGACGATCGAAATTTGATAATTGTAGTACAAGTAAAGACAAGATTAACCACAAAAACACAAGATACTAAGAATAATGGAATTATCAAGGGAATGAAATGGATTCCTGGGTTATGATTTCAATCAATATTTCTTTTATTGTCCGATTTAATCAAAGCCAAAGTTATTATCAATATACCTATAAGACGATCACAACGGTATTTTATCCTCCCTCTCGAGATGTATATAAAGTGTAGATTGAAATATCTATGCTAGCATCTCTACTCAGCATAAGATACACAACTCCCAAGTGCACAAAAGATCAAAAATCCTCACAAATATTCACAAACCTCTCGATTATGCAAATATTCATGTTAAATCATTGGCCAAATGATAAAACAAGAATAAGAACAAAGTACTCAAATAAGCTTCAAGACAATAACTTCAACTAAGATTAAAACATTCAACAAGAGTTCAATTAATCTACTTCCAAAACCCGGAAATCGCAAGAAGTTTAGCTACTCATTATAAGTAAACAACTCATATACAAATTGTCCATATTCATGACAAGCTAAAATGAAAGATTAAAGCACAAAGAATGAGAAAACTTAGGGAAATGGATAATCTCTCGATTAATCTTCAATCCTCAAGCTCCGATTTGACCCGATTCTTCCCTTGGTTCTTTCTTGATGAAGTTGATGTATTTCTTGTGTTCTTGGGTGTATTCCCAGCCTTCTCCTCCTCCCTAGATCAAGCCTCCCCTCTCTCTCTTTATAGCCCCTCAAAAGTCTAAGAAAAAGGTGGAGAAACATAATAATTTTCGCCCCGGGGCACTGCGGCGCCCAGAAATTTCCCACAAATGATCCACCCGGGCGCTACAGCGCCGGGTGTTGGGCGCTTCAGTGCCCCGCTTGAAATTCATACGGCAAAGAACCAGATCGGGCGCCGCAGCCTCCCCGAGTTTTTCACCCACCAAATGTTGGAATTTGCTTTTGAGCCCTTATTCAAAGTTGTAGCCCTATCTCTTAGCTTTCCATAGCCACTTGAATCATACCAATATCAATTTTGTAGAGAGAGTTATGGCCAAAATACAAAACTCTGCCAGTGCTAGAAATTCCAAACGCATTTGGACTTTTCTTCCAATCAATCTCTCATTGTTTGCTCGGTCGTACTTATTTTGATACACAATTCATTAGTATGACTATAAACTCAATATAATTGGCTCTCAACATGGCTTGGCTACTCAAATGACTCAAAATACTCAAAAACAACACAAAACTCAAGTCTAGGAAGTCCAAATCATTGGTATAAAACCAAGTGAACAAATACTCTCATTGCGGACGCCGTCGACCTACATCACTTTGTCGATCTCGAGGAGATGGTGCACATGGCGGTGAAAGTTGAGCAGCAGCTCAAGAGGAGTGGTTTCAACCGGCAATCACCGAGCTCTAACTCCAATGCATGGAAGTCAAACACCAACAAAAAGGAGGAGCAGAGTTTGAAGGCAGCGGGCCCAAGTGGGAGGGCTACCGAGCCTAAACCCGCAGGTAAAATCGAACCTTCTACTACCCGAATGAGGGATATTAAATATTTTAAATGTCATGGGCTTGGGCATATAGCTAGTCAATGTCCAAATAAGAGGGTGTTGGTGTTGCGTGAGAATGGGGAAGTGGAGTCGGAGAGTGAGAGAGTGCAGGATTATAAGTTGCAGTAGTGCAAAGATGGTGGATAAGTTAGGAATCCCGACGGTTAAAACACCCACAACCTTATAAGTTGCAGTAGTTGAGCGGCTGTGGGGAGATGCGGATAAACAGGCAGGCGAAGGTAGCATTTCAAATAGGGGATATAAGGATGAGGTGTTGTGCGATGTGATGCCGATGCAGGCGGGGCACATCCTGTTGGGTAGGCCATGGCAGTTTGATAGGAGGGTTAAACATGACGGCTACACCAACCAGTATACTCTTGTTCATAATGAAAAGCATTTTGTACTTCTTCCTTTAACTCCAAAAGAAATCTATGAGGATCAAGTAAAATCGAGAGTGGGAGAGGTAAAAGAAAAAGAGAGTTCGGCTAGTGAGCATAAAAATCAAAATAAAGCCGAGAAAAAGGAGAGCTTGAGAGAAAACAAGAGTGAGGGTCCGGCTAAGGGTAGAAGTGAGGTTCGAGAGATGGCCGGGAAAAAGGAGAGCAATAATTTTGAGAGGGCCGAAAAACAAAACGGGGGAAAAATGGGCATGAGGTAAGAAACGAGGGGAAAATAAATTTAATGGCAAAAATGAGTGACCTTAGGAAAGCCACCACAAGTGGTTGTTCGATGATACTCTTGGTTTACAAGGGCACTTATTTTTCTACTGACAGTCTTAACCCCGATTTGTCTAGTTTTGTCTTGTCTTTGTTGCAAGAATTCGAGGATGTATTTTCTGACGAGATGCCGGATGGATTACCACCTATTCGGGGAATTGAGCATCAGATTGATTTCATTCTGGGTGCATCACTGCCTAACCGGCTGGTGTACAGAACTAATCTGAAGGAGACTAAAGAGTTGCAGCGGCAGGTTGAGGAGTTGCTAAGCAAGAAACTCATCCGGGAAAACATGAGTCCTTGTGTGGTTCCTGGTCTTTACTTGTTCCGAAAGATGGGTCTTGGAGGATGTGTGTGGATTTCCGGGCTATTAACAACGTTACTATCAAATACCGGCATCCCATACCTCGCTTGGATGATATGTTAGATGAACTCTATGGGTCTAGCATATTCTCCAAGATAGATTTGAGGAGCGGCTACCATCAAATTCGGATGCAGAAGGGGATGAGTGAAAAGCGGCTTTTAAGATGAAGCATGGGTTGTATGAGTGGTTAGTCATGCCATTTGGGCTGACCAACGCACCTAGCACGTTCATGAGACTTATGAACCATGTTTTAAGAGCTTTCATTGGTAAGTTTGTCATGGTTTACTTTGATGATATTCTCATTTATAGTAAATCATTGTACGAACACTTGGATCATTTAAGGGCCGTCTTGGAAGTGTTGAGGAAGGAAAAGTTGTATGCAAACGTCAAGAAGTGCACGTTTTGTTCGGAACTGATGATATTCTTGGGGTTTGTAGTGAGCTCGAGGGGAATTACTGTGGATGAGGAGAAGATTAATGCTATACAAGACTGGCCTAAACCCACATCGGCCAGTCAAGTGCGTAGCTTTCATGGCCTTACGAGCTTTTATCGGAGGTTTGTGCGGGATTTCAGTACTATCGCAGCACCTTTGACGGAAATGATTAAAAAGAGTGTGGCGTTTCAGTGGGGAGAGGCCCAAGGGCCAAGACAAAGCATTTGAGTTGTTGAAGGAAAGGCTAACACATGCGCCTTTGCTAGCATTGTCGGATTTTACCAAGGTTTTTAAGATCGAGTGTGATGCGTCGGGGGTTGGGATCGGCGCCGTACTAATGAAAGAAGGGCAACCGATCACGTTCTTTAGCGAAAAACTGAGTGGGGCGGCCTTGAACTATCCGACGTACGACAAGGAGTTGTATGCTTTGGTCCAGGCCTTGAAAACGTGGCAGCACTATTTGTGGCCGAAAGAGTTCATAATCCACACCAATCATGAGTCCCTAAAGTACCTCAAGGGGCAGCAAAAGTTGAACAAGCGCTATGCACGTTGGCTCGAATTCATCGAGACATTTCCCTACATCATCCGGTACAAGCAAGGTAAAACTAATATTGTAGCATATGCATCACGGAGGTACACTCTTATCTCTACTTTAGATGCTAAAATCCTTGGATTTGAAAATATTAAAGAGTTGTACTTGCATGATCTTGATTTTTCTAAGTCATTTGGTGCGTGCGAAAAGGGGGCCGAGGGTAAGTTTTACAGGCATGAAGGGTTTCTATTTCGGGAGGATAAATTGTGCATTCCCAATGTTCTTTGAGGACTTACTAGTGAGAGAAATCGCATGGTGGGGGTCTTATGAGACATTTTGGGGTAGCCAAAACTTTAGCCGTCTTGCAAGAGCATTTCTATTGGCCACATATGAAGCGAGATGTTGAGCGCATTTGTAGTAGATGTGTTACTTGTAGGCAAGCTAAATGTCGGGTTCAAAACTAGGGACTTTACACGCCCCTACCCATTCCGACGACACCATGGGTTGGTATTTCTATGGACTTTGTGTTAGGACTTCCAAGAACTAAACATGGATCTGATTCTATATTTGTTGTCGTAGATCGTTTTTCAAAGATGGCACATTTCATTCCATGTCATAAAAATGATAATGCGTCTTTGATTGCCGATTTATTCTTTAGAGAGGTTGTGAGGTTGCATGGTATGCCTAGAACCATTGTGTCGGATAGAGATTCTAAGTTCTTAAGTTACTTTTGGAAGACCTTGTGGGGGAAGTTGGGAACTAAGTTGTTATTTTCTACTACATGTCATCCCCAAACAGATGGTCAAACTGAAGTAGTGAATAGGACGTTGTCTATGTTATTAAGGGCTATCATTAAAAAGAATATTAAAACTTAGGAAGATTGTTTACCGTATGTTGAGTTTTCTTATAATCGTGTTGTGCATTCTGCATCAAAGTTTTCACCATTTGAACTTGTTTATGGTTTTAATCCACTAACCCTATTGATTTATCACCTTTACTTGCTTTCAAAGATGTTAACTTAGATGGGCGTAAGAAAGTCGATTTTGTGAAACAGATTACATGAGAAAGCGAGACTCAACATCGAACGGCGAATAGAGCAATACACGGCGCAAGCTAACAAGCATTGCAAGAAGATGGTGTTCGAACCGGATGACTGGGTTTGGGTACACATGCGGCCCGAATGGTTACCGGCATATCGAAGGTCCAAGCTGCAGCCGCGGGGAGATGGTTCATTCCAAGTGCTCAAGCGGATCAATGATAATGCCTACAAAATCGATTTATCGGGCGACTATGGGGTCAGTGCTTCTTTCAATGTTGCGAATCTTAGTCCATTTGATGTAAATTCGGATTTGAGGACAAATCCTTCTCAAGAGGAGGGGAATGATGAGAATCCATGGATGAAAGACCTTGAAATGATACAATTGGTCCAGTGATGAGGGCGCGGGCAAGGAAGTTCAAGGATGCACTAAATGGGCTGATTTAAGTCACTCAGCACGAGGTCGAGAGTGCATTGCCGAAGGAAAAAGATGATCGAGTGGTCCAGTTAATTAGCGTCGTCAACGGTCCAGAGGCCACCTCAGACTGAGCAAGTAAAGAATGCCATGAATACAAGCCACTTAGCTTCTTGAAGACTTTATAATCAAGTGCTCGAGGGTGTTGTATTCGTTTATCGTAGTTAGTTGTAGTTTGGTTTTTATTTTGAGTCATGTTAGTGTTTTGGAGGCCAAATAAACCTTTAAGGTCGCATCTTGAGTTGTTATTTCGAGTTTAGGACGAACATGGGGTAAAATTACTGAAGAAGTCGAAGAGACCGACGTCGTGGAAATCACGGCCTGGCCGTGCTTAGATTACACGGCCGTGCTCGGACCCGTCGTCGCGAACATGGCCGTGTTGGCATTTGTGGTGGAGGCTTCATAGGAACCACGGCTTGGCCGTGCTTTGGGAACACGGTCGTGTTCGGAAAATCCTTCGCGACCACGGCGTGGTCGTGCTTCCTGGCACGACCGTGTGGGGGCTGGATTCCAGGCGACGTGCGAAACATGGCATGGCCGTGTTTCTCTAGAACGGCCGTGTTTTAGGCCGGATTTTCGAATTTTTCTGTTTTTGTTTGCTTCCTGGCACGGGTTGTGTGGGGGCTGGATTCCAGGCGATGTGCAAAACATGGCATGGCCGTGTTTTATGTGAATTTTTCTGTTTTTGTTTCCTATTTCAGTTTTAAGTTGTTTTCTTGGTAGGTTAGGGTTTGGACCCTTTATAAGGGTGAACACTTATTGTTTTCAATCAGTTATCAATACAATTAATCTTTTACTCTCTAAATTGATTGTTTCTCCAAGTGCTTCAAGATTTACGTTTCTTGTTGCAATTATCGACTTATCAGGCAATAATCCATAATTGCTTGTGGCGTCTTCGCATACCGAGGTTCTTGCTTTGCTAAGAAACGGGTCGAGGTTTCCACCATCTTAATCGAACTAGTGAAGATCTTGGGTTAACAACATATTGTTGTTGGGTCGTATGCACAGTTGTTGCTGCGGTTCAGATCACATTCCATTCTTTCTTTCCAAAATTTATAATTTTTGGAATCAAATAGTGGTGGTTTGTTGGTGGAGACGCCGGTAAGGCAGATTTATAGAGCTTCATCCCACCTAGGGACTACATGCTCTACCACCCCAGTATATTCGGGATGGGTTTCAAAAAAGTAAAAGAATTTTATTAATTACCACAATTAATACAACATCACCTTACAACACCTCTTTGGAGATTACCACAATCTCCCTTGAAAATTACCACAACCTTCTTGCAACGGCACCTTGTGAAGATCACCACAATTTTTCACCTTGAAGAATACCAAATTCTTCAACACCTCAAAGAGTACCAAACTATTCAATAAAAAGATTACCACAATCTTCTTGCACCTAACACCTAGATCACCCAAGTGTGTTATTACCACAAAAACACTCACAAAGATATCTTGTGTTGAATGATGACCACAAATTCAAGATTACAACTGGATAATGAATAATACAATTTTGAGTGCACGTGTAATCAAGAAATACGCCTAAACCTCAAGATGTGAAAGTGTAAGACCTTAGGCTATTACAACAAGAATTTTGAAAATGAAAGAACAAGTATTTGCTTGAGTGTATCTTGTTGTGTTGTATATCAATTGGTTGTATTGTTGCTCCAAAACTTTCTCTATTTATATGAGATGATTGATAATGGATAGGCTCCTCTTGGGGATTGAAAATCTACAGAAAAATACAATTAAAATCAAGAATATAGCTGTTAGAAATCAATCCCACAAATTAAGGATAATATGGTTGTTGCACAATGGTTAGAATTTTGCTGTCAAAACAATAGGGCGACCGGTCGCGCTCTAATACAGAAAAGAATTTATTACAACAAAAATAACACCTTGGATCGGTCCAGGGGGTTGGACCGGTCGCCCCCCTTGTGGAATGATCACCCTGCTTTTTTTTAGAACAGAGTTTTCTTCTCTATTCAGGCAACGGTCGCCCTTTGCGCGATCGGTCGACCTCCAGGGATTTTTCAAACGTCTCATTTCTATTTTGGAAATCATCTTACAGACATAGAATGCTCTATAGGGCGACCGGTTGAATACGAGACAGAAGTATTGTCCAATGTTTATCAAAAATAAACTTCAAAAAATACTCCAAAAAATTAGTAAAAACATTTTAAATCGATCAGGAGTATTTGGACAACATTTAGAAATATTATTTTGGTGTAAAAACACATTAACACAAAATCATCAAAAGTGTTGTCCAATTTTTATCGAATAATAAACTCTAAGAAATACTCCAAAAAATTAGTAAAAATATTTTAAATTATTTAGGAGTATTTGGACAACATTTAGAAACATTGTTTTGGTGTAAAAACAAAATCATCAAAATCATGATAAAAATATTTAGGGAAAAGGACATGAATACCCCATTTTCCATATCCAATCCCTGTACAATGTCCATTTTTCGCTGATTTTGGACAAAAATACTCATTTTCCGCTGATTTTTTTACGTTGGTTTCTTTTTTGTTTCTTAGTTGTTTCAAACATGCATGTTTGTTGTTTCTTTGTTGTTTCATACATGTTTCATTTATGTTTCTTATATGTTTCACTTAGCCAACTTTTCATTGCATTCCACAGTTGCATGGTGAAAATCTCAGTTGTGGTATGCCACAATGGACAATGGGAAGAAAATAGAGAGTATACCAACATTGAGATAACAAGAATACTGATTCCAATGGACTGCACATTCAACACCCTAAAAGAAATCTAGGAACAACAAATTCAATTCAGAAAATTTGACTTTACTTGTCCATCATCGGCTACGAGAAATGGACACGACTCCACTGTCAGACCAAAAAATACTTTGTATTGACTTCCAACATCGTAGAATTATTGAATGCATCAACTGTAGCGGTGAAAGACCTACTAATAACAACTTTGCTACAATACGTGAGATCTTTAGTTCAAGATTAGGCATGCAAATATCGAAATGAAACAAGATCAACATTTACAAGGATGACAAAAAAAATGAAGAGTATATGGGAAAAAAACTACATTATTTCTCTAAATTTAAAAGCAATTTACTACAAACTTTTATCACATGATCCCCTGTTTCACAATTGTTTCTTATATGTTTCATTTATGTTTCTTACATGTTTCAACTCATTACACCATCATTAAGATTTACATATCAACAATTCTCTAAAATCATTAGGAAGTGGAGGTGGAAACTCGATGTCGTTGTCATCGTCATCACCATTTTGCAGCTTCAACTTAGCATGATTGTGAAGCAGATTACTGAGCCTTTTGTTCATTCTCTATCTCGAATCCATAGCATTCCCAACAATAAAATGCTCGGCATAACAAACAACAAAAAATCCCACATTCACTACAAAAGAAATAAAAAAAGATACACAGCCAGATAGATAACACAACAAATCAAAAATAATAAAAAAGAATAAATAAATGGAAAATACATAAAAGCACAAAAGAAACATAAAAGAAACAACTTCAAACAACACCGAAACAAACGAAAAACTTCAAATCACAAAAGTATGTTTGGTAAATTATTTTCTAATAGAGTTTATATAATCTTTAAAAAAATGTTTAGCTGCAATTCGGTTCAACTTGCTTGTAAAAATAAAATCATATTATACATTTTCCTAAAAGAGACCCTAACACAGCCAAAACTCCAACAAAAATTAAAAGATCATAATACCATCTAAAAAAATTGCGGCCAGAAATTGGCATAACACCAATTTTCTCTTCATAAATTAAATTAATTTATTTTACATGTATGTGCAGTAACAACAGTAACTGAATGAATCAAAGCAGTATAAAACACTTGAATTCAATGAGAATCAGCACAGAACACAGATTTTCTGTAGAAAAACTGTTACCAACTTTGTTACCACCATCCACCATTTACGGTGTCAACCTGGGCAGTAGATCTTCCAATACATCTTCCAATGTCGATCCAATAAACGGTTGAAGATCTTCCGATTTTGGTCCAATGGACGGCTATCCCCCTGTAACAATCCCACTAATTTCTTCCAACATCTTCACTACTTGAGGCATCTTAGGTCTACACTCCGGCACATTAGCAACGCAATCCATTGCTAATTGCTACAACCGCCATCGATTCCTTTCTCGCTATGAAATCTTACAAGCGTTATATCAAAAACATCAAAGATCCCAATCGATCATCTATGGGACTCAACACTTTTGCCAATCCAAACCTGGCACGACTCGGCCAAGTGTGGGATCGCGCCGGTGGAGACGATCTGGGAGATTTGCTTGCGGAAGCGCGTGGTGGAGTGGTACGCACAAGTGGAAAACGTGGCTGACAAAGTGATGGAGCTATTGGGGTATTTTTGTGATAGGATGGAGGGGGTGGGGTATTTTTGTGATGAGTGGGTATTTTTATCTTTTTTCTAAAAATCAGGGTATTTTGTGTAGTTTCCTCAAACATTTATCTAACAGGCTGGGCCTTTTTTATGAAGGCCTGAAAAAATTTAGGCCTAAATGGCCCGACCCAGTAGTCTCGTCGGGCTGATCGGGCTTGGGCCAAAATGGCCCATATTTTTCGGGCTTGGCCGGGCCAAGAAAAATGGTTTTCAGTTTTCACGTTTTACTTCAGTAATTTGCAATTTCATACAAATGTTTGCCAATTAAAAGCTGAACAAGGTATAAAAAGATATTTTCGGTGATTGCACATAATTTGCCGCCACATCCTAAACCTTAGACAACCGCTCACTTTTCAGTTTCCACGTTTCACTTCAGTAATTTGCCATTTTATGTTTCCCTTTTTATATTTAAAATAACAATCCCACTTTTCAGTTTTCATGTTTCACTGCCTCGTGAATTTTTGTTTTTTTTAATGTGTATTAATGTTTTATATTTTATTTTCTAATGTAAAATTATATATATTTTTAATATTTTGACTTGGGCTGGTTTTGGCCTGATGGCCCGTGGATGGGCTGGGCTAGAAAAATTGAGGCCCGACAGAAATTAGCCCGGCCCGATCCGACCCGATTTTCTAGAATGGCCCGTTGACTTGGGATGGGCCAGCTCATTGCCAGCTCTAGTCTCGACACTATAAAACTAGCAATCCCAAGTATCTTTTGTGTTGTCTTATGCGAGGAAAATGCAACTTACCGTTTAAATTGCCAGAATTATTATATGGAGGTTCTGATAAAAGTAAACACTTCCGCCAAAATATATGAAGTTACAAAATGTTATATTTTACTTCAATAGGAAGAAACATTCACAAAGAGATGAGGGTGGCTCACCTATTTTCAAGATACATGGCCAAAATTATCACTTGATTGAAAGTCTTCTATACTCACTCATTTATTATTTAATGATAGTTATTTGGCTTTACAATTAAATAATGCATTGAATTTAATTAATTTAATTAACTAAAAAATTAAAATCTCCTTCACTTATTATATAACCCGTGCATCGCACAGGTGGACTGCTAGTTCAACATAAACACCAATCATCAAATGGCGCTCTTACTCAGTTTAGTTAAGGATATAAATCCTGGTAAATGTCATTTGGAGATAATTAAATGCCTACACTTAAAAGCATATTTCATGATTTGGAGGGTACGTGAACTTCATTCCGTTAACATACTTAATTTTTATTTTCAAATATGACCGAAATAATAAAATAAACTAACCACTTAATATTTTATGTATAGGGATCCAATATTCAAAAATGTCAAGTTGAAGATTTTAAATACATAGATATCTTTACTCTTAAAACACATGAATATAAACATGAAATAATCCCAATTAAAAAAATAGAAGGAGCACTAAGAATAATACAATGGCAAATTTTTGGGCATGTCGGGCTAGACCGGGCCAAACAGTAATCGAGTCTCTAATTTTAATACCCAACACGGCCTAGAGCATGAATAATATACTGAAAACTCAAGCCGACTAGAGCAGTTTTTCGGGCCTATATTATTACAAATTTCAACCTCGATAAAAATACTACCATTGGGGCCAAAATTGACATAGGCACAACTAGAGCTGTCAAAAATGGCCCGGACCGATGGGCCGGCCCGACCAGCCCGATAATAGGGATGTACTGGGCTACGATTTTATAGCCCCGAAAAGATCCGGGTCTATTTGCCCCGGTCCGTTAGGCCCGCAACATCGGGCCAGCCTGGTTAGCCCGAAGCAAATTTAGTGTATTTTTAATACTTGGTCGGGTGGGCTCCCAAAATAATGACCCGGAGAAATTTTAGCCCGACCCAACCGATTTCCTCTTGGCCCGATGGACCGGCACCGGGACAGCCCAACTTGGACACTTTGAAAGCTCTAGGCACAATCGTTCAAATTGATTGTATAGAATACAAATATGTTATAATTGAGTACCAAATTTTCATGTTTTGTTACTTGATTCATATTTTAATATTAGCTAATTGTAGACTATTCTTCATGCCTTGGTTGTACTTCTCCCCTGAAAATGAAGTTTATTAGAAAAATAATATGAAAAAAATAATTTAAAAATAAGGATGCACTAAGCAAAAAACATTAATTCATCATTAGTTTTTTGGTGCAATTTTTTTTATCTCATTATTATCTATAGGACATCCTGAAAACACTGTGATGTGGTTATAGAATTGGGTCATACATGTGTTAGATAAATGTTTTTATCAAGATTTTGATGATTTTATTTAAATGAGTTTTTATACCAAAACAATGTTTTTAAATGTTGTCCAAATACTCCTAATTGATTTAAAATATTTTTGCTAGTTTTTTGGAGTATTTTTTGAAGTTTATTTTTGACAAAAATCAGACAACACTTCAAATTGGAGGTCGACCGATCGAGCAAACGGTCGACCGGTACCTGAAGAAAGAAAAACAAGAACAGAACTCTCTGTCTTGAAAATTTGAGGAGGGCGACCGGTTCAAGATGGGGCCGATCGGTCGCACCCTAGGGCGACCGGTGGCACACCCCTCGGACCGGTCGCACCCCCCTCCGCCTGGTACATGGATCGCACTATTTTCTTGTAACGTTCAAAATTTTCTATACAGCGACCGGTCGCGCTGTGTAATCTTTTGACAGCAAATTTGAACCGTTGGACATCCATATCAGCAAGATTTGCTTTTCAATTTTGTACATTATTTCTACATCTTGTGATCTTATTTTTGTAGACAAAAGTGAAGAAGGAGGAGCCTATGTTGGTGAAGATTCTCCTATAAATAGATGATGATTTGAAGACACAATATACAACAATACAAGCAATCAAAACAACAAGAAATCTGCAAAATTCTCCAAGCCTTCATATTTCATATTCTTGTTGTAATAAGCCTAAATTCTTGCACTTGCACAGTCTTGAGGTCTAGGCTTTTTATTCTTGATTACACTTGCACTCAAAGTTTGTATACTTCATTTATTGAGTTGTAATCTTGAATTCGTTTCTATCATCCAAAACAAGATATCCTTGTTAGTGTTCTTGTGGTAAGAACACATTTGGGTGATTTTAGGTGTTGAAGATTGTGGTAATCTTCATAGGTGGTGAAGGAAGATTGTTGTAATCTCCTTGAAGGTGTTGTAAGAAGATTGTGGTAATCTTCAAAGATGGTGTTGTAACAATTGTGGTAATTGTTAATAAAATCTTTTTTTCTTTTTAAAATCCACTACGGATATACCGGGGTGGTAGTAGATTAGGCCCTAAGTGGGTTGAACTACTATAAATCAACGTGTGTTGTTTAATTTCCGCATTTACATTCTTGTCATTTACTTGTTCATTCGAAAAAGAGGGCGATTTGCGAAAAATCAGCATAATCTATTCACCCCTCTAGATTATCGTAGCCACTTGGACTAACAAGTGGTATCAAAGCCAAACTCTTTGGCTAGCTCGTTCCGAGTAAAGAGGAAAGATCCATGGCGACGAACGAAGCTTATCTCACCATCGGCGCCTCCACCAACAAGCCACCGCTATTCGACGCCAACAACTACACATTTTGGAAAGACCGTATGTAGTGCTTTCTACAAGGGTGCGGGTTTGACATTTGGAATGTGGTTATTGAAGGAGTTGCTCAACCAACCAAGAAATTGGAGGACGGCACCTCGGCTCCTAAACCTTTCAAGGAGTTGGATGATAATGACAAGAAGGCTTTTTCCCTAAACGGTAAGGCCTTAAATATTTTGCATTGCTCTCTCACCGCCACCGAGTATAATCGCATAAGAGGCATGAGGTCGGCACATGAAGTTTGGGAAAAATTAGAAACTATTTATGAGGGCACAAAGAAAGTCAAGCAAGCAAGAAAAACTATGCTTGTTAAAGATTTTGAAAATTTCAATATTCATGATGGTGAAAGTATATCAAAAATGGTGGAAAGGCTTGACAACATAGTCAATCCTCTTGTGGCACTCGGAAAAGTCATATCCGAAGAAGACAAGGTCATCAAAGTCTTAAATGCCCTTCCCGGCTCATGGTCCGAAAAAGTGACGGCAATCACGGAAGCTCAAAATCTCGAGGCTCTCAAGTTCGATGAACTCGTTGAAAATCTCCTCATTTATGAAGTATATCTCAAGGAGATGAAAAATTCTCAACCATCCACCTCTAAACCGGGTATTCAAAATATTCCTAAAGGTTTAGCTTCTTCTTCAAATATTTCCTATTATGCTAGTGATGAAGATGATGAGGAAACGGCGGCCCTTGTCCGAAAGATTCAAAATACCTCGTGGACACCGGATGTTCACACCATATGACCGGAAGGAGAGAACTTTTTACCAACATCAAGCTCAAAGAAGATGGTATGGTTATATTCGGCAATGGCAAAGGAAAAATCATTGGCAATGGAGACATTGATAATTCTTCTTTCTCTCTTAGTAATGTTTTATTAGTAGATGAGCTTAAGTTTAATTTGATAAGTGTAAGCCAACTTTGTCACTCAAATTATAATGTTGTTTTTAATAAATAAAAATGTCTTATTCTTAAAAATAATAAAATTATTTGTGAAGCAAATAGAAAAGGAAATCTTTACAAAATTTGCACAAGTGATTTGGTTAGTCAAAATAGTTCTTGTCTTGTCGCCAATAATGATTTAACTAGTTTATGGCATAGGCGACTTGGACATGTTGGATATAAAAATTTGCAAACTATTTACAAAAACCAACATGTGAAAGGACTACCCAAATTAAATTTTGAAAATCTTGGCTTATATGACACTTGTCAAAAGAACAAATTAGTTAAGAGTGGTTTTAAGCCCAAAAATGAAATTTCCACAACCAAGCAAGCCTCTACAACTTCTTCATTTAGATTTGTATGGGGATATTGGTACGACAAGTCTAAGTGGAAAACATTATACATTTGTTATAGTCGATGATTTTTATAGATATACTTGGGCTCTTTTTCTTGCAAATAAAAGTGATGTCGTTAATGAGTTTGTTAAGTTGTGTAGACTTATTGAGAATGAAAAAGGAAGATACTATTAAGTTTATTCGAAGTGATCGAGGTGGAGAATTTGACGGGGAGTTTAGAGTCTTTTGTGAAACCAAGGGATATGGTCACAATTTTTCGGCTCCAAGAACACCTCAACAAAATGGAGTAGCCGAAAGGAAGAATCGGACACTTCAAGAATGAGTCGGTCCATGCTCAATGAATTTTCACTTTCAAAATATTTTTGGACCGAAGCCGTAAGTACCTCTTGCTATGTCATTAATCGAGTTTATATTCGTCCTAAAATGAATAAAATTCCATATGAGCTTTGGAAAGGAAGAATTCCAAATATTAGTTATTTCAAAATATTTGGATGTAAATGTTTTATTTTGAATACTAAGGATCAATTGGACAAACTTGATCCTAAGGCCGATGAAGGAATATTTATGGGGTATTCAACCAAGAGCAAAGCATATCGGGTTTATAATAAGACTAGTATGGTTGTTGAAGAATCCATTCATGTCAAATTCAATGAAGCCTCGGGTAATGAAAGGATACCCAATGATGAAAGTGATGAAGAGGAAATTATTGAACCCATTGTTCAAAATGATGCTCAAAATGATCAACCTTCTACCTTAATTGATCAACCATCCGCTTCAAATGTTCCTCAAGAAGATAGAGGTGATACTTTGAATCTTCCCGTAGCATTGAAATTTAAGGGAGATCACCCAAAAGATCTTATTTTTGGTGATCCCCTTGATAAAGTAATGACCCGAAGAAATTTTGCCGAGAAAGCTCTTATATCTCAAAAAGAGCCTAAAAATGCTAAGGAAGCTATTGAAGATGAGGATTGGTTTCTATAAATGCAAGAGGAGTTGAATCAATTTGAAAGGAATGATGGAATTTAGTACCTTGTCCTCCATCTCAAACAATTATTGGTACAAAATGGGTATTTCGGAACAAGCTTGATGACCAAGGCAATATTGTTCAAAACAAAGCAAGGTTAATAGCTCAAGGTTATTGTCAAGAAGAAGGTATTGATTATGATGAAACATTTGCACCCGTAGCACGTTTAGAAGCTATTCGTATTTTACTTGCCTATTCTTGTTTTAAAAATTTTAAGCTTTACCAAATGGATGTAAAATCCGCTTTTCTAAATGGTATTATTGAAGAAGAAGTCTATGTAAAACAACCTCCGGGGTTTGAAAATTTTTCTAGGCCAAATGATGTTTTTTAAACTTAAGAAGGCCTTGTATGGTTTAAAACAAGCACCTCGTGCATGGTATGATAGACTTAGCTCTTTTCTTTTGCAAAATGGATTTATAAGAGGTAAAGTTGATACTACTCTCTTTGTTTTTGAAAAAGGGCAAGATTGCCTATTAGTGCAAATTTATGTTGATGATATTATATTTGGTGCTACTAATGAATCTTTGTGCAAGAAATTTTATGAGTTGATGCAAGGTGAATTTGAGATGAGCATGATGGGGGATCTCAACTTCTTTCTTGGACTTCAAATTAAGCAATGCCAAGAAGGTATCTACATTTCACAATCAAAATATAAAAAAGAACTTTTGAAAAAGATCGGTATTGAATAAGGAAGAACCGTCTCTACCCCTATGGCAACAAATGTCAAAATTGACAAAGATGAGAAAGGCAAATCCGTGGAATAATCAAAGTATCGAGGTATGATTGGTAGTTTACTTTATTTTAACCGAACGTAGATCGGATATTCTTCATGTCGTATGCCTATGTGCTCGTTTTCAAAGCAATCCCAAAGAATCTCATATGAGTGCCGTTAAAAGGATTTTTCGATATTTAAAAGACACTATTCAATATGGTTTATTTTTTCCAAAGAATGAAAATTTTTCTCTTAAAGGTTATAGTGATTTGGACTATGCGGGAAATATTGATGATCGGAAAAGCACTTCCGGATCATGTCAATTTTTGGGCGATTGCCTAGTCTCTTGGTTTTCAAAGAAACAAAATTGTGTTTCACTTTCAACGGTCGAAACCGAATATATTTCCGCAGCTTTTTGTTGTACTCAACTTCTTTGGATGAAACAAACCTTAGCGGATTACAAATGTTCCTTTGAAAATGTTCCTATCTTTTGTGATAACATATCCGCTATAAATATTGCTCAAAACCCGGTTCATCATAACCGTACTAAACATATAGAGATTCGACATCATTTTCTAAGGGATTGTGTCTCAAAACGAAAAATTGAAATATCTTTTGTACCATCTCAAGATCAATTGGCGGACATTTTTACTAAACCGCTATCTTCCGAGACTTTTGCATCAATACGAGCTCGGTTAGGCATAATGCATATTGAATGAGGTCTATGATTGCATTTTGCACGTTTTTTAAAACTTAGGGGCAGAAAATCGGATTTTTGGTTCAAACTTCGGATTTTGGGAAACAGAAAGAACCTGTAGACTGACTGGGCTGAGGTCGACCCCTCGACCGATCGCCCCCAGCCCCGACCGGTCGCCCAATGCAATTTTTTTTTGTTAAAATCGCCTCTGTTCTCAGACTTAGCCATTTTGGCTCATTTTGTCCATTTTTCGCCCCCTTCGCATTTTGCACACAATTCCACTTCAAATTTGTTTTCTTGCATTCATTTTATATCTTGGACTTCATTAAGCTCGATTATCATCATCATTGCTCATCTTTACCAATCGAATGGTAAGAATTTCTCCTTTTAATCTCAATTGGGTTGAACCCTTGAGAATGTGCTTGTATCTTGCTATTTTGATGAAAATTATGTATTAGTGTGTTGTATATGATGATGGTTGATGGATGAATGTTGTATTATTACATTTGGTGATGAAAATTTTGGCTTAAATGAATTACAAAGACGTTATATATCTTTCTTGTTTTATTCAACGCACGCCAAGTGTTCGACAAAATGCTTCTATGAAAAATTCATCACCTACATGATTCTCTTGATTTGATAAGTTTTATAAGTTTATAAGAGATCATGTTTTATCAATCAAATGAGCTTTTGCAAATAAAATGATCAACTTTTTCCTTTTATTTGGAATATAAGCTTCAATGGTCAAAACGTTCGATAAATCGATAAAATTGCGCACTTTGATATCATTGTATGATATTTTTATCGTGCTAACACTCTTTTTGATGATTCCAAAGGGGAGAAATAGGAAAAATGCTCATATGCTTAAAGAAGCAAAAATAAGCTCGCAAGAAAAGCTATAAGATAGAGCTCTTAAAAGCCAAAAGCTGTGAATATTACTTAGTCCATTTGATGTATTGTGAACTTTTATGCTTGACTAATGATGTCTTGTGACAGGGGGAGCTTCTAAACTCAAGAAATTCAAGCTTACTTTGTAAAAGCTAAGGGCATGTTTGTTTATGTTTCCATGGTCCATTTCCAGTTTCTGGAGTTGGAAATAGAATTTTGAGAATTTATTGGTTTTCGTGTGGAAATTGGGAATGTGTTTGGATGAAGGAATTGAAATGTGTTTTATGTAGGGTTGGAAATGAGATTGTGTTTGGTTTGAATAGTTTTGAAATATTATTTTATGCATATAATAATTGAAAAGTTGGTAGTGGTGGGGTCCACTTCAATATTTTAATTTGAATATATAATATTATATTTGTAAGATTAAGTTGATGGGTCCCATTAGATAGTTATAATTTAAAAATAGTAATATTTTAAGTAGATAAAGTTGATAATGGTGGGTCCCACATATATAATTGGGTTAAAATATGAGAATAGTGATTGATAAGTAATGATGAGTGATGTAGGGTAGTGTATAGGTTTGAGAATAGAAATTATAGGTTTGAGATGTTGTTTTATGTGAAAAATAGAAAATGAAAATGATGATTTCCATTGGAAATTTTATGAACAAACATGATTCCACTTTTATGTATAGTTGGAAACTGGAAAGAGGCCATTAGAAACATAAACAAACAAGGCCTAAAGCTTTTAGCTTGTAGTTGTTTGTTTCTACTTAATTTTTGTTATGCATGTTGATAGGGGGAGCTTATGCAAAATGTTTTTAGAAAATCGTTGCTCCTATCCTAGTGTGTTTTACCTTTGATAAATGTTGCTTGTAATGGATTGATGATTTTAGACCGGAAAATTTGTTTCATTATAAATTGATCTCCTAAAAATTGTTTTGGTTTGTAATCATCAAAAGGGGGAGTTTGTTAGATAAATGTTTTTATCAAAATTTTGATGATTTTGTTTAAATGAGTTTTTATACCAAAACAATATTTTTAAATGTTGTCCAAATACTCCCAATTGATTTAAAATGTTTTTACTAATTTTTTGGAGTATTTTTTGAAGTATATTTTTGACAAAAATCGGACAACACTTCAAATTGGAGGTCGACCGGTACCTGAAGAAAGAAAAACAAGAATAGAACTCTCTGTCTTGAAAATTTGAGGAGGGCACCGGTTCAACATAGGGCCGACCGGTCGCACCCCCTCGGACCGGTCGCACCTCCCTCCGCCTGGTACCTGGATCGCACTATTTTCTTCTAACGTTCAAAATCTTCTATACAACGACTGGTCGCACTATGTAATCTTTTGATAGCAAATTTGAACCGTTGGACATCCATATCAGCAAGATTTGCTTTTCAATTTTGTACATTATTTCTACATCTTGTGATCTTATTTTTGTAGACAAAAGTGAAGAAGGAGGAGCCTATGTTGGTGAAGATTCTCCTATAAATAGATGATGATTTGAAGACACAATATACAACAATACAAGCAATCAAAACAACAAGAAATCTGCAAAATTCTCCAAGCCTTCATATTTCATATTCTTGTTGTAATAAGCCTAAATTCTTGCACTTGCACAGTCTTGAGGTCTAGGCTTTTTATTCTTGATTACACTTGCACTCAAAGTTTGTATACTTCATTTATTGAGTTGTAATCTTGAATTCGTTTCTATCATCCAAAACAAGATATCCTTGTTAGTGTTCTTGTGGTAAGAACACATTTGGGTGATTTTAGGTGTTGAAGATTGTGGTAATCTTCATAGGTGGTGAAGGAAGATTGTGGTAATCTCCTTGAAGGTGTTGTAAGAAGATTGTGGTAATCTTCAAATGTGGTGTTGTAACAATTGTGATAATTGTTAATAAAATCTTTTTTTCTTTTTAAAATTCCACTTCGGATATATCGGGGTGGTAGTAGATTAGGCCCTAAGTGGGTTGAACTACTATAAATCAACGTTTGTTGTTTAATTTCCGCATTTACAATCTTGTCATTTACTTGTTCATTCGAAAAAGAGGGCGATTTGCGAAAAATCGGCATAATCTATTCACCCCCTCTAGATTATTGTAGCCACTTGGACTAACAACATGTGTTATTAATTATTAGATAAGTATGCATTTGAACACTATATCGCAGTTTCATATCCCTTAAAGTCTAAACTAACATTTTAAAATTTTATTCAAACAAAAAGCATAATAATATAAATTAAATTGTGTATATTGAAAACACCCGAGTTATCGAAGTTTTTGAACCTTAGAATTATCTAATTAACAATGAAAACATACTCAGATCAATTATAAAATAGTATATACATATATCTTTTTTTTCACGAAAGTTAGTAGAAATCGAAACAGAGCCATACCCGTGCAAAAAAAATAGATATCACTTTATATTTTTTGACGAAAAAAGACTTTAAAATGAAAAATATTCAGAAGTTTCTAAAAAAATTAGATCTTGATTTTTTTCAACATGAAACAGATATTCAACAAAAATATTGAACAAATATCGAACAAAAAAAACAAAAAATGCAAGAACAAATATACCTGGTACGACCATCTAACTACTTGAATAATATTTACCGACACCCCATTAATTAAAAGCTAAGGCTCAAATGGTAGAAAGGTTACAAAAGGCCATAAATTGCCAGAGTTACTGTGTGGAGATTCTGATAAAAGTAAACACTTCCGCCAAAATATATGAAGCTACAACAACACGTTTTATTTTACTTGAGTGGGATGAAAAATATATTGACAGATAAATCAAAGTGCCTCTCCTCATGTGTTTCAAGATGCATGGTCAAAATTATAACTTAATTGGAAGTCTTCTACTATTATCCAATCATTTATTATTTAATCATAGCTAATTGAATTTACAACTAAATAATTATTTAATTCAATTAATTAAATAACTAAAATATTAAGTTACCTTGACTTAATATAAAATTCGTGCATCGCACGGGTGGACTGCTAGTTTTACTTTAATAATTATAACTTATCCAAATTTACAATAAGAAATTACAATATTTTAATTTTTAAAGTTGTTAAGTAAAATTGAGAAGTCAAAATAATTTACCTCTATATTTTAATTTTTTAATATATATATATATATAATGATAATAATAACAAACCTATTTCCATATATGTTTTTTCGCCTTTTTGCATTTGCTAAAAACAAATTTAGATACTTTTTAATGGAAAACAAAAAAAATAGACATATATGCTCAATATCTTTGTAATTATATCATTAATTTTATTTATCTTAATTATGGTATGCATTGACATTTTAATTTATGTATGTCTAATTAGTATTAAATACTATACATCTAAATTTGAAAAGACTAAAACAAATAGTTTGTTGACCGATATTATTGTAATTTATCATTAATTTTGTCAATTTTAAGTTTGGTATGCATTAACAATCTAATTTGTATATGATTTATCAGTATTAAATAAATTTCAAAAAATTTGAATAAAAAATATGAAAACGAATATGCATTATTGGCTCGGTTTCCGTAAATTGTACTATACAATTTATCTCGTTTATTTTCAAACTATAAAATTGACAAGATTGTATTCATAATAAATGATGAAAAAAGAATACAATATTAAAAAAATATGAATATAAAGTATATTAATGAGTTATAATAATTGAAAATTATATATTTTGATTGTATTGTAATATTTGGAGAGAAGAAAAAAGTTATTACAATACAATCAATATATATATATATATACATATCTGTAATGAGTCAGTATATCTTAACATGCCCAATGTTTATGTTATATTAAAATCTATAGATACGGAAATAATATCACGCCCACCGTCAATACTACTTATCCATTATTGATGATGCAATTTTTTGTGGAACTGATCATCATCATTACAGGTTATTCAGTACGGGTTGATATAAATAAAAGTATCTAATTATTAGAGGTGTCAAAATAGGCTCGGACCTAGGGATCTGGTTGTAATTTTGGAGGCCCGAAAAGATTACACCTATGTTGCCCAAAAATGTGGTTGACCGGTCATTCCATGTGTATTTTCATGAGTTGGGTCTCAAAAATAGTTGCCCAATGGAATTTTGTCATGGCCTAACCCAAATTGTCTTATTGGCCTGACATGCCAACACCTATCGGCCCATTTGATAGTTTTACTGTTATTAAAATAGCCCGTGCATTGCATGAGGCATCATCTAGTATTACCTTAAATCATTAAAACCTACCTATTATCATTTAGCATTTTCTATTGCATGTTGTTGACATAATAAAATTATCATTTTTATTACTCATTTTTTTTATAATAACAATTGATCATTTTTCAGATTTAGAAAGGGAAATTTTAGACTATTATTCTTAAAATAGTCCCAACCCTCAAATTTTCAGCGTGATCGAAACTTGGGGGCTAATTTATTAAACTAAAGATATTTAAAAATCTAATTAACCAAATAATACCAAAAATAAAAAAAATTAAAATATTTTTTCGGATAATTTTAACTATTTTTTGCTAAAAAATGGTGCATGCAATAATTAAAAAGTAAAATTCAATTAAATTAATTTTTTTAATAAATTTTCAGAAATAATGTTATATTGGGATTAACTTTGTGCTCTAGTGGTTGAGAGATGTATTGTAAGAGATGTTTCCCCTATTCTACTCAAAAAAGAAATAATGATATATTTAAAATTGAAATTATAACTGAAACTAATTCAATTAAAAAATATGTTTTTTAAAATTTTTTGGAAAAAAAAGAAAAATTGATCTCCTAATATTTTAATTTTTTTTGTTTTTTGGCCTTATTTCATTAATTAGATTTTTAAATAGTTTTAGTTTAATAAATTAGCCAAACTTGGGCCATCTCTAAATTAGTCTTTGTCAGCTGTCTGTTTATCATGCATCTATTTTGAGTATAGCATGTTGTGTTTATTGCTTGACCCAAAATCTTTTAGCGGCCTGCTTGACTAACAACATGGTACTTGCTGCTTCTTTGAGAGTTCTATTCCTTCTTTCTACAACTCCATTTTGCTGTGGAGTCCTTGCTGCAACTCCATTTTGCTGTGAGGTCATTTTCCCTCTTTTCTATAGCAGCTATCTCTGCTATTAGCTTAGCATTTTCAACCTTTAGAATTTCATTCTCATCAGCTATTTGACTTAGAGTACTCGGCTCCTTAGTCACCGTGAGTTTTAATCTTGAGTAGGCCGTTTTCCTCATTTAGTAGTGTGTGTGAGGATTTGATGTGTTCAAAATCTTTCATCATTTTGCCTAATGAATCATAAAGATCAGTGGGTGATGAAGTGTATGTGTCACAATCACTATCACTAGTATCCGAGTGTGATGAGTTAGAGTGTACCTCATCTTCTTGGTCGGAGTTGGTTTTGTTCTTTAGCCATCGACGATCAAGGCTTCTTCTTCGTAGTCACTTGAGTAGTCGGCTTTACTACTCTCCGAGTCTCTTTGTGTCTTTTGTCTTGGTTGTATCAGATCTGCGGCCAACATCGCTTTTTCTTTTCTTGTCTTCTTTCTCAAGACCTTTCTTTCCTCTTCATTCCCGTATTTGTTGACTACGGGATATGGGCACTCAATGGCATAGTGACCTGGTTGTTTTGCCCAAAGATAGATTTTCAACCTTCCGATCGACTCTTTCCATTCTTGGATTGTCGGCCCTTTGATATTCAACTTTTTGATGCTCGCTCTCTTGGTTGGTCTATCTTCCTTGACTTGGAAGGTCTTGAGTGTCTTCCGGGATTCACCTTTGCTTTTTTGTAGTTCTTATTGAAGAACTTGTTGAACCTTTTTAACCATCGGGGCAATCTCCTCTTGGTCAACTTCTTTTGACCTCGGCTCTCTTGCCATCCTTAACAATTAGAAGAAATTGGTTTGGGCACGCTTGTCTCCTCTTGGTCTTTTCTTCTCGGCCTTAAATTCGTAGGCTTTGAGATCCGAGAATAGCTCATGGTTGGATGTCTTGATAGGTCCATGGAATGTCTCGGTGCCATGACCTTCATTTCCCACTCACCGGGAGACTTCTTAGAATTTTCATACACATTTCTTCTCGTGTATATTCTTTTCCAAGTGCGAGATAGCTCGTTGGTAATTTCGTGAACCGAGCATCCAGCTTGATCCAAGGTCTCTCCTGCGAGCATTTTAAAATTCTCAAATTTACAGACAAATGACCGATAATTTGTTTTCCTTGATTTGCTCTAAGCTTTCACAAATCAATGTTAGCTTGTCCCATTTCTTTAGTCGTTTTGCATGATTTGACTTTGTTGAACATGGCTTTGTCCAAGGTTTTGTATGAATGTCCTTGGCCACATTGTCCAAGTTATATCTTTTCCTCGTCATTTGTCCATTCAAATTCTTGGTTTTCAACCATGGCGGGTCCGGGAGCAAGATCCTCTTCTCCTTCACCGCAGCTCTCTCCTGCATTGTGTTCACTTTTAAGATTTGGAGTGGCCCATCTTCTATTACTATCCACATCTCATTGTGTAATCTTTGATAGATGAGCCTCGCATACGAATTTTCCAATCATCAAATTCTTCAATTGTGAACATAGGGATGCGTGTCAAATTTGCTTCCATGATGATAACTTTTCTTTGGTAAAAAGAGTTTTGAAAGATCAAGTACTAAAACAGGACTTTGAAAAATTTGGAGATCTAGTTTAGTAACCGGTCATGGAAGGCTCAATGAACCAACCACTCGATACCACTTGTAGGTCCCAAGGGTGTGAGTGTAAGGTTTAGAAGGGGGGTTGATAAACCTTACCAACTTTTCGATTAGTCCTATTAATATGATCGAGTTAATACTTCACGGTTGTGTCCTTGATGGACAACTAAGTTAGTTAATCAAATAGAGTTAGTCACTCAACGCACTGACTCGAGCCGTTGATAGAATAACTCACTTTGTTTTGACTAAAGACTTAACTCGTCTGTGATTTGTTTTCATTGGAAGACTTAACACCCTTGAATTTGGTTAAGTTTGTTTTAATACTTAATTTTAACACTCAGTTGATTATCAATTGGATAGCAAATTTATCGTGAGATATAAAAATAAGTTGCGAGAAATTAAAGTCTTTGAAATGTAAATGACACAATAAGTTTTTATAGAGGTTCAAGATGGGGTAATTCTTCCACTTCTCTCTTCTCCAACTCCTCGGAGGAATCTACTAAGTATTGATCAATATACATAGTGGTTAAATCCGTATACAAGTCTTGATCACACATCCGACTTGATCCTTTGGGACTCGATGCGAGATGCCTTGGTCACACAAACCGGCTTCTCGTGCGACTCGGCTTCTTCTTCTTCACAGGCGGTTGCCTTGCTACTACATCCCACTTGCTCAAGCTTATTGGATTTGATCACGAAGCCCTCCAAAAACTTGAGACTGGTTCGACCTTGAACCTTCCTACAATCCTTCGTGGAATGTAGACCCTTGATTCTTCAAATGGTTCTTCTTCAACTGATAGAAGTTGTCTTTCCTTCACAGGTGAGTGTTGGATTGATTTCCTTCGTAATATAGGCTTGAGGATTAAACTTGAATGACTTGAGAATTTTGGTTAGGGATCAAATGTTTTCTTGAATGTTCGTGGTTCAGGTCGGTAACCTTCTCTCAGAGTTATTCCTCAGCCTTTTATAGTGATCTTTCAAAAATCTGCCCGTTGAAGAGATAGGCTTATTTTTGAAAGTCACTTGTGGTCGTTGGCTTGTCTTGTTGCAGTCCTTGGAATTGCCATTTCCTCGTATGAATGATTCTTCACTTTTCAAAAATTCTCACACAGTGTGCATGCTTCCCATTGGTTTATTCCTTTTGCACACTTCCTCGAACTCGAAAGCACTTCAAGAAAGATAGTATGGAAGTATTACTTGTTTAAGTAATTCTCCGATTTACTCGTGCAACGGATCTCTTTCAGTTATCTCGACTTGACTGCATTTTCTTAACATCCCCAGGTGACTTCGAGTCAGCTTCCAATCATTGGATGACTCTTCTGTTACTTCAACTTGAGACATGGCTATCTTGAGTTGACTTGACTGATACATTACTCAGCTGCATTTCAGCTGTACCTTTAGTCGAGTTCCTGTCTTCTCTTCTTTGCCACACTCAGCTGCCTTGCAGCGGAGTCTTCCGTCTTATCTCCAGATGTCTTCTTGCATGTTCAGGAATAGCTGACTTAATTCAGCTCGACTAGCCCTATCTATTACAATGCAATTTACAACAAAAATGAGGTGCCAACTTCCTATTCTAAGTTTTACATGGCATTCATCAAAATCTACAAAATAATTTCCCAACAATTTCCCCCTTTTTGATGATGCCAAAACTTAAAACATACATCGATAATTAAACAACAAAGATACATACAGGCAAATGTAGAATCACAGAATGTATGCTTAGAATCAATCTTTTATTGATCATAACATTCTTGTTCTTTACATAGTCACATTTCTGAGTGTATCGAGCTTGAATCAAAAGAAAATGTATCGAGCTTAAATGGACCTTAAAGTAACCATGTTGTTCTATATCTCCACAAGTATAGAAATTGTACAATTTTATTCAATGTACAGAAGACTTACATAAAAATGTATTTACATAGTAAAGTACACAAAGGGGTGGACAACAACACTTCATCTCCTTCGCTGCCTCATTTCATCTTCTTCAGCTTTGTCATCTTCTGATCTTCTTCTCTTTTTCTCATATTCAGCCGCCTTCTTCTTTTCATACGCCTTTCCTCGGCGCCTTCATCTCTTCTCGGTCTTTCTTGTATTTCCTCCCATAGCCGAGTTTGTCTCTTATTTTCCTCTTCAATTCTCTTCACATACTCAAGATTATTCTTAGTCACTTGCGGGTTGGCTATTTCACAAATCCACCCAATAGATCCCTTCTTTCTTGCCGGATCTATGTACTCAATGTTTTTGGGCGAGATCTGTGTCCAAACCTCTTCCTCCGCCATCGCTTCTTCCTCCGCCTGCCTGGGCGTGTATTGTCTTGGGCCTTTTTTTCCAACCGAGTGACTAGCAGAGTGACCAGCAGAGCGACCGCATGAGTTTGTCAGCTCGTCGCCTTCTTCACATAGTTTGAGACCTTTTTCCCAAGACAAATCCTGGCTTGAGTCATGGACATGTTTACGAAATAACCTTCGAGATGCGGCGTCTTGAATTCATCAACAGATCTTGCTCGGTTAGTCATCCTAAATGACATAGGTGTCTCTCGTCATTGGAATGCCTCCATGTTGTTTCGTAATATCCATAACTCGGGCATTCATCTTTCCTTCCACTTCCTTCATCCCCGCTCCAATCGTCTTTCTCTTTTCGGCCATAGTACTGCAGAGTGTTGGAGTGGCGAGTCATCGAGTTTGCCGATGATATCACCGTAATAAGACCTTGTTGGGGGTTTTAGCAATCATCAAGGTCACATCTTTCGAACCTTCCCCCTCAACAAATTTTCCTTTCTTCTCTCTTATTATTTCATCACCGTCTTTCCCTTTACTGAGATGTTTCCTCATTCTCGACTTCGTATCCCTTCATGCTTTTAGGTATTCCTCTTCCCCCTTTTGGCATCATCAAATGAGAGAAACCCCGAAATAAGCTAGCAAGCAAGAAGTCTAGTCTCACGATAGTTGAGTTCTACTTGAATCAGGCTCGAGTAAGTCGCACGGAACTCGGCGAGTGGCGTTGGATTCAATCTACCAACTTCATCTCGGCCGTGAGAAGATCAATTTTCGATCCATGTACTCTTCCACATGCAGGAGCTCGTTCTTATTGTGTTCACGCATCAGTTGTATCTCTGTGGTGTGAGATTCATGCATTTGTGCGATGTGCTCTTGCACTTTTGTCTTTGAATCGGCATTCTCCGCCCGCCGGACTAGCAACTTGTTGAACAATGTCCTGAAATACGAGCTTGTTCCACGCGCATTGTCTGTTCTTTGTTGCCACCACTCACGGATCCCGACTATGATGCCACGCAACCTGCAGTAAGGTTGGCGTCTCTCGTTATCCACCTCATGTCCAAAGTGAGGCCTGATGCCTCTCCATCCGTTCAATCTCGGCAAATAAGGCTTTGAACACCTCCCGAACTTTAGTTGTCACCTCTGTTTCACCGACGGCCAAGCAGTCAAAGTCATAGTCACCGAACAATGGTGTCGATGGAATAACAGAACAGGGATCGGGATCGGTCATAGTCGGGTTGATTCTTCGGGAGGTCGTACTCCGGAGAAGGAAATGATTCTACAAAAGGATCATCACGGCAAATCGAATCTGTTCAATGATAAGTGGTGCTCGTGGAGTCCTCTCATGGTCGAACCTTTGCGGCTGGGGAGCCCGCGCGCCGGACTCTTTCACCGTGGTTTGTTGTGAAATTGACCCGACTTTGCCGAGCCTCACCGATCTCAACAAAATGATTCTACAATTGTTCCTTCTTATCTCCGGTTGTCTTCTTGCATGTTCAGGGCATAGCCGACTTAATTCAAATTTCGACCATTTATCTATTACAATGCAATTTACAACAAAAATAGGGTGTCAACTTCCTATTCAAAGTTTTACATGACATTCATCAAAATCTACAAAATAATTTCCCAACAATTATTTTCAAGCGAAATTTCCATCTTTCCCTTTATCTTTCTACATCTTGTTATCTCCGCCATGTCCACTCTCTTATTTGCCCAAAGACCAGGCACCCTTTTTATTCACTTTCCCCATACGGTTTTTAATCTTAGAGTAGATCTATGGTTTTTAAGATCTTTGGCAAAAGGTGGCCGGTGGCGGCGGCGAACGCCGTCGAGAATGAGAGGTTTTGGCGGCGATAAGAGAACACCGCTGCGACGAGAGTCACGCGCATTGAAATCGGGTCTTGGTGCTTTATGACTCGCCTCGCCCCTCATAACCTAGTTGGGCCGTCTCTATCTTGCCGGTCGATTCTTCACTTTCTCGGCTTTTCATTTTTATTTTGTTCACGTTCCTTTACGATTTTTATCTTATATCTGTTGTGATTGTTTTATGATTTTAGATATCACAGTTTTTTTTTCTTTTTTTGGGTTCAAGTTTAGATTTTTACGTAGATCCGTGGTTTTTTTAGTTCTTAGGAGTTGTTTTGGTTATCTTTTTTGTTCAAAGTTTCGATTTTTATTTTGAGTAGGTACGAAAAATCAGATTTTTATCGTAGATCTGTGGTTTTTTTTTTAATCTTAGGACTTGTCTTGGTTATTGTTTTTGTTCAAAGATTCGATTTTTATCTTGAGTAGATCCGAGGTTTTTTAGGATCCGAGGAGTTGTTTTGGTTATCATTTTGTTCAAAGTTTCTTTTTTTTTTTTTTAATCACGACTAAGTACTAAAGATAATATTTTCATCTTAGATCTCATGGGAAGAAACAGAAAACAAGTAAATTGAATGAAGTTCTCTATTCAAACATGAAATCGTTCAACTTTACACAAAGATCTTCCGTAAATCGAGATACTTATGTACTTATTATTATACACCAAAAGTTAATAGTTTGGAATCGAATCCGCTTAATTGTTGTTACCTACCGCTTTTTCCGAGTTTTTAATTTTTTGTATCATGAATTAAATGGATGAATAGTTGGTTTTACTTTGTACACTTTCCATCCACTTGTCTCGAGACCAATGTATTTATCATTATTTTTTTGGTTATTACGGTATATTTTCATTCTAAATATTGGGACTATCTATTTGCTTTTGTTAGTTTCCGTCGCACATCATTGATCTTGATCCTCATCAAGAATATCCGGTGGTTGGGTGGAAGATACATCCTTTGTGGAGAAAAACAAAATTTCCGTCAAGCATATGATAAACTTGATGGTATGCATTAATCTTTGCTAGCGAACAAAATTTTATCTTTCACTCTTGTCTTGGTTAATTCTACCGCATTGAGTCCTAGGTTGCTTCACTATACATAACATTACATAAAATTCTTCGATAATTTTCAAGATTTTGATGCTTTAGTGACCAAATTCTTCTTTAGTTATAACAATAGAGATGATAGTCAATCAATTTTATTTTTATTGCACACCATCATCTATGAAATTGGTCAAAATGCTTGGCTTGCTCTGCAATTTGAATCAATCACATTTTCGATTTTTGTTTTCACGTTGATTCTCAAATGTACACGTTTTCTTGCTCTTTATTTTTTGTTTTAGATTTAGAATATGCATTTACTCAAAGATTTTAATTATTGATATTTTATTTATTGATGGGATAGGGTCCAAAAGCATTTGATTACCATGTGTTTCAGGCACTTTCAGAAAGTATAAGGAAAAATTGGGACATCAACATTCAAATACAGAATCTAAGGTACACATTTCCTTTTTTGCCTTATTTGTTGATAGTCTGCTGATTCTTTCCAGGATTATTAGGGTATGATTTTGTTTTAGATTCAGATTTATCCTTTCTCCTTCTTAACAAAGGAAAATAGTTTACCTTGCTTTTAATCTTTAAGATGGACTTGTGTAATCTTAAAAACTTACATCACAGGTTCCTGCAAAGAAGCTTGTTGACCTTATTTTTTTTCTACAACCAATTCAGTAATACTTATGTTGTCGAAAATGATTGCTAAATTGGTTGACTATATTTCCGTCTTTGTTCTGGATGATTTTCATGTTTTTTTAATTTTTATCTTATTTTTGTTTCCGACTTAATGAAGCATTCCTAGGACAACTACATGGAGGATCTCTGCAAACATAAAGGTTGGTACTCTCTTTTATCCTCTGTTTTTTTAATAAAGTTGTGATTTTCTAACATTTGCATATGGAACTTCAATCATCAAGCATAATATTTTGGGCATCTCTTGTACTTTTCTCTTATCAACGTAAGCCTAACAAGGACCATATCAGGGAGAAGCGTTTTCAAGGGCTGCAATTGGTCTGACCATTCTTACGTCCTGTATTCTTTTGTTTATTTATATGATTACTTGAACATTCTCATGAAATCCTTGATGAGGCCACTTGAACGCTAAGATTAGTAAAATAATGTGTTAGTCATTAGTTGGGCCTGACTTATTGAGTTGTGATTCTTAGAAAATGTGATATGGCAGACTCATCTATGCTGAATCATGTCTTTTTACCTCTCATTGCTAAGTCATATATGTTGTCGGGATCTTAAATACAGACATAAAGATGGGGTATTATACAGCCCACAGCCCATTCTTTAAATGGGAGTCTTCTATGGGCTAATCATGGATTGGTTGCTTAGATCACCATGCCCACTAGGAAGAGCCGTGGAGATTGTTTATAAACCTTGAACGGTCTTACATCTCTTTCTGGACCAGCTGGCAGTCACCATTGCATACTGTAGCTGCAAGGTATACACACAATTGTAGAGTTTTACCGCACAGTGTTTACATGTATGACGTGCCAATTTTACTGAAAAAGTTACTTGGATAATGAAGTAATGAACCAATTATCATTAGTCTTTTCTGATATATTACTGATTGTGTTTACAATTCAACCTTTTCTTGGTTGGGACCAAAGAAATGTAAATGAAGGAAAGTTCTTTGATTCTAACCCTTGAACCTGATGACCTATGATGATCAGTCGAATTTTAAGAAAGAAGATTCTACTGCAAAACTTTTAAGATGATTTGCCTGTTATGGCTTGTTTCATACTGTGAGCCCAGAGTCACGCAACTGCATTTCAATGTCTTAGATTCTGAAAATCATAGATAAAACAAGCTTATTATTTGGTTAAATGTGTTCTTTTACCTGTTTATCCGCTATTTTTATATTCTATTTCTTTTGAGTTTTATTTATTGCTTCTATATGTGCAACAATATTGATGATCAATGCTAACTTTATTCATTTTTGTTTCTTACTCTATTCTTTTTTTTTTTTTGGTCGGTTAAAAAAGGTGGGGGATAGATGTCAAGTTGAACCAGGGGAAAAAGAGGGGTTGTCAAATTTGTTGGTGGCGAAACGTTTGCACTGGTTTTGGGTTGGAGTTCGATGATGAACCTCTCGGAAAACATGATGGCATGTATGTGATTTTCGGCCTCATGACGTCTCCTACATTATTTCATAGTAATTAGCAACCACCACATTTATCATCTTCCCATCAAAAATGTTGTGGTATTAATCTGAGCACGATAGGCATACTCTGTTGTGCTTATCTTTTTTGTGTTAATTATTACATGAAATTTTATTCTCTTTTTAAATTGCAGTTTAATGGGCATCTAGTATTAAAACTATTTATCATTCATCTTCTGCTTATTTGTTTGAACCATCTTTCATATTTAGGTGTTTATGAGGGCTTTTAGATAAGGTCGGCAACATCCTTAACATAGATACTATATTTCAAGTAAAATTTGGTGTAGCATGAAGGATATGTGCATACCCCCTGCATTTTCTGATCATCTCAGTTGTGATGCATTATGCATTTGATCATGCTTCCATTTGATTCTTTGCAGGGTAAAAGGAAAGCGTTATTTTGATCCCTTTCTTTCTTTCTTTGTGGTTGAATGGTCAGACCTGATAAATTAAAGGTTCGTGCTCGACAACTACATCTGTTAGTATTGCATTTTGTAAATTATGATATCTTGTAAAGATAAGATGTCTTGCACTATGTCAAAAAAATGACTGCTAATAGTTGTAATTACTTGTTCGAGGAAAATTATAGAATAGATGAGGCTACATAAAGCTTGATAATCTATACTTATATAACGAAATGAAACTTTAAAATCGAATATTTCATTAGGAGTTTTGAAGGGTGGGTTCAAACTAGAAGATTTTTAATATTCGGAAGGAAACGAGTTGGGTGTAGTTAATGCGGTGGGCCGGGTCTTTGGTGTTGAAGTGGAGTTGCTTTTTGATTTTTTCTTCTTTCTCATTTCTTTTTGTCCTTTTAGCCTCCTGTCAGGCTAAGCTCGTCCAGCGTCGTACATTTTTCGAATTGTCTCTTTGTCGTAGCCGTAATTGGTACGGACAACAATTAACTTACCCTTGCCATTTCCAGCAGCCCACTTAGTTTCTTAGTCTTGGTCATTTAGCCGTTTCTCTTCTTTTTCGATTAGACGCTTCTCTTTGATCTCTTCATTCTTCATTTTCCAGTAGGAGGTGTTCTGTTTTCCTTCTTTCCCCATGCTGATGCAAAAACGGAACACCTCCTACTGGAAAATGTTGAAGGAAGAGATCAAAGAGAAACGTCTAATCGAAAAATAAGAGAAGCGGCAGACAACTCAAGAAATTAAGTGGGCTGCTGGAAATGGCAAGGGTAAGTTAACTGTTGTCTGTACCAATTACGGCTACGACAAAGAGACACCGAAAAAATGTACGACGGCGGACGACTAACTGACTAGGGAGGCTAAAAGGGACAAACAAGAAATGAGAAAGAAGAAAAAAATCAGCCAAAGCAGCCCCAGCCCCAGCCCGCATTAACTACATCCAACTCGTTTCCTTCCGAATACTAAAAATCATCTAGTTTGAACCCACCCTTCAAAACTCCTAATGAAATATTGACAGTTTTAAAGTTTCATTTCTTTGTATATAAGTAACAGTATCAAGCTTTATGTAGCCTCAACTATTCTATAATATTCCTCGAACAAGTAATTGCAACCATTAGCAGTCATTTTTTTGACATAGTGCAAGACATCTTATCTTTACAAGGTATCGGAATTTACAAAATGCAATACTAACAGATGTAGTTGTCGAGCACGAACCTTTAATTTATCAGGTCTGACCATTCAACCACGAAGAGCAGGGCAGTCAAAATAACGCTTTCCTTTTACCCTGCAAGGAATCAAATGGAAGCATGATCAAATGCATAATGCATCACAACTGAGATGATCAGAAAATGCAGGGGACTTGATGGAAGAAATATTGGTATGCGCATATCTTTCATTCTACACCAAATTTTACTTGAAATATAGTATCTATGTTAAGGATGTTGCCGACCTTATCTAAAAGCCCTCATAAACACCTAAATATGAAAGATGGTTCAAACAAATAAGCAGAATATGAATGATAAATAGTTTTAATACCAGATGCCCATTAAACTGCAATTTAAAAAGAGAATAAAATTTCATAGAATAATTAACACAAAAAAGATAAGCACAACAGAGTATGCCTATCGTGCTCAGATTAATACCACAACATTTTTTATGGGAAGATGATAAATGTGGTGGTTAATTACTATGAAATAATGTAGAGACGCGTCATGAGGCCGAAAATCACATACATGCCATCATGTTTTCGAGAGGTTCATCATAATCAACTCCAACCCAAAACCAGGTGCAAGCGTTTTACACCAACAAATTTGACAACCCCTCTTTTCTCCCCTGGTTCAACTTGACATCTATCCTCCACCTTTTTAACCGACCAAAAAAAAAAAAAAGAATAGAGTAAGAAACAAAAATGAATAAAGTTAGCATTGATCATCAATATTGTTGCACATATAGAAGCAATAAATAAAACTCAAAAGAAATAGAATATAAAAATAGCGGATAACCAGGTAAAAGAACACATTTAACCAAATAATAAGCTTGTTTTATCTATGATTTTCAGAATCTAAGACATTGAAATGCGATTGCGTGACTGGGCTCACAAAAGATGAAACAAGCCAATTAAAGTCATAACAGGCAAATCATCTTAAAAGTTTGGCAGTAGAATCTTCTTTCTCCCCAACCTCTCATCAATGTAGATTTTCTTAAAATTCGACTGATCATCATAGGTCATCAGGTTCAAGGGTTAGAATCAAAGAACTTTCCTTCATTTACATTTCTTTGGTCCCAACCAAGAAAAGGTTGAATTGTAAACACAATCAGTAATATATCAGAAAAGACTAATGATAATTGGTTCATTACTTCATTATCCAAGTAACTTTTTCAGTAAAATTGGCACGTCGTACATGTAAACACTGTGCGGTAAAACTCTACAATTGTGTGTATACCTTGCAGCTACAGTATGCAATGGTGACTGCCAGCTGGTCCAGAAAGAGATGTAAGACCGTTCAAGGTTTATAAACAATCTCCACGGCTCTTCCTAGTGGGCATGGTGATCTAAGCAACCAATCCATGATTAGCCCATAGAAGACTCCCATTTAAAGAATGGGTTGTGTGATGTATAATACCCCATCTTTATGTTTGTATTTAAGATCCCGACAACATATATGACTTAGCAATGAGAGGTAAAAAGACATGATTCAAAGATAGATGAGTCTCAATAAATATCACATTTTCTAAGAATCACAACTCAATAAGTCAGGCCCAACTAATGACTAACACATTATTTTACTAATCTTAGCGTTCAAGTGGCCTCATCAAGGATTTCATGAGAATGTTCAAGTAATCATATAAATAAACAAAAGAATACAGGACGTAAGAATGGTCAGACCAATTGCAACCCTTGAAAACGCTTCTCCCTGATATGGTCCTTGTTAGGCTTGCGTTGATAAGAGAAAAGTACAAGAGATGCCCAAAATATTATGCTTGATGATTGAAGTTCCATATGCAAATGTTAGAAAATCACAACTTTATTAAAAAAACAGAGGATAAAAGAGAGTACCAACCTTTATGTTTGCACAGAGATCCTCCATGTAGTTGTCCGGAATCTGTTCGTCGGAAACAAAAATAAGATAAAAATTAAAAAAACATGAAAATCATCCAGAACAAAGACGGAAATATAGTCAACCAATTTAGCAATCATTTTCGACAACATAAGTATTGCTGAATTGGTTGTAGAAAAAAATAAGGTCAACAAGCTTCCTTGCAAGAACCTGTGATGTAAGTTTTAAAGATTACACAAGTCCATCTTAAAGATTAAAAGCAAGGTAAACTATTTTCCTTTGTTAAGGAGGAGAAAGGATAAATCTGAATCTAAAACAAAATCATACCCTAATAATCCTGGAAAGAATCGGACTATCGAAAATAAGGCAAAAAAGAAAATGCGTACCTTAGACTCTGTATTTGAATGTTGATGTCCCAATTTTTCCTTATACTTTCTGAAAGTGCCTGAAACACATGGTAATCAAATGCTTTTGGACCCTATCCCATCAGTAAATAAAATTCAATAATTAAAATGCTGAGTAAATGCATATTCTAAATCTAAAACAAAAAATAAAGAGCAAGAAAACGTGTACATTTCAGAATCAACGTGAAAACAAAAATCGAAGTAACAGATTCAGATTCAAATTGCAGAGCAAGCCAAGCATTTTGACCAATTTCATAGATGATGGCTGTGCAATAAAAATAAAATTCTGACTGACTATCATCTCTATTGTTATAACTAAAGAAGAATTTGGTCACTAAAGCATCAAAATCATGAAAATTATCTGAAGAATTTTATGTAATGTTATGTATAGTGAAGCAACCTATGACTCGATGCCAGCCGAATTTACCAAGACATGAGTGAAAGATAAAATTTTGTTCTGGCTAGCAAAGATTAATGCATACCATCAAGTTTATCATATGCTTCGACGGAAATTTTGTATTTCTCCACAAGGGATGTATCTTCCAGCCAACCACCAGATGTTACTGATGAGGGATCAAGATCAATGATGTGCAGACGGAAACTAACAAAAGCAAATAGATAGTCCCAATATTTAGAATGAAAATATACCGTAATAACCAAAAAAAATAATGATAAATACATTGGTCTCGAGACAAGTGGATGGAAAGTGTACAAAGTAAAACCAACTATTCATCCATTTAATTCATGATACAAAAAATTAAAAACTGGAAAAAGCAGGTAGGTAACAACAATTAACGGATTCCTGATTCCAAACTATTAACTTTTGGTGTATAATAATTTTGAGTCAATAGGAAAGTATGATCAGTGGTTCATATTGCCTCAATATTGCTGCCCTTTTTGTCAAATGTCTTGTTTTGCACAAGAGCCAGCCGTTACGTAAATTGAATGAGTTTCCTCGATATTCGGGCCGCATTATACGTCTCGCTCACTCCAAAAATATCTAGAGATGGCCCAAGTTTGGCTAATTTATTAAACTAAAACTATTTAAAAATCTAATTAATGAAATAAGGCCAAAAAAACAAAAAATATTAAAATATTAGGAGATCAATTTTTCTTTTTTTTTCGAAAAATTTTAAAAAACATATTTTTTAATTGAATTAGTTTCAGTTATAATTTCAATTTTAAATATAACATTATTTCTTTTTTGAGTAGAATGGGGGAAACATCTCTTACAACACATCTCTCAACCACTAGAGCACAAAGTTAATCCAAATATAAAATTATCTCTTAAAATTATTTGGTTAATTAGATTTTTAAATATCTTTAGTTTAATAAATTAGCCCCCAAGTTTCGATCAAGCTGAAAATTTGAGGGTTGGGACTATTTTAAGAATAATAGTCTAAAATTTCCCTTTCTAAATCTGAAAAATGATCAATTGTTATTATAAAAAAAATGAGTAATAAAAATGATAATTTTATTATGTCAACAACATGCAATAGAAAATGCTAAATGATAATAGGTAGGTTTTAATGATTAAGGTAATACTAGATGATGCCTCATGCAATGCACGGGCTATTTTAATAACAGTAAAACTATCAAATGGGTCGATAGGTGTTGGCATGTCAGGCCAATAAGACAATTTGGGTCAGGCCATGACAAAATTCCATTGGGTAGCTATTTTTCTCTCATAAATAAATTAGATAAAGAATACACAGAAAACAACACCCTTGAAGTACTTTTCTCTCATATGCTCGTTAATAGTCACAGCATGCTTTCTTACAATAAAAATGCATTTAAATTAGGGATAATTACCAACAAAAAAAAAACATGCGGTTCAGGATGATTACACAAAAAAAGGCTCAGAAGTTGAGAATTGCAAAAACTCCCTTGAGGTTTGATCCGTTCTACATTTTCCCCTTTCATCAGAAAAAACAATTCAAAAATCCCCTAACATTTATAAAAATATTACGGCTATCCCCTTAAATTTAAGGCATAATCAAACCTTAAGGAGTTTTTTATAATTTTCATAAACCTCTTGGTTTTATCGTAAAGTCCAAAACTTAGGGGACTTTTTGTAATTATCCCTTGAAATTATCCAATCTCACAGCAACATTGTTTTTATCTGTAATTTGCCTCCTTAGGTTCTGGACATGGGATCTATAGAAATACAAGTTTCACATTGGAGACCTTTAAACAGTGGAGTGAACGTCATCTCTTTGCTAAGCATTATGGTTGGGCTACCGGTAATTATGCTATCTTACTTGTTTTGTTATCTTGTATAAATCCTTTTCACTTCCAGGTTCATTTGAACTATTTTCAGGTACAGATCATTTTCGTGAGTAATTTTATCACTATTGTGGTGTTGCTAGTCCAATCAATTCTTGATGTTATTTAGTTTTAAATGGTGACTCTAGGATTCAGGGGCACATATGGAGCGTAGAGCTGCTGGATTGCAAACTGTCAGCCTTCAAGAAAATCAAGTTCTCAAGAATTTGACGAACTATTCATGGGTGTATCAGGTAGTTAATTCTGTAGACTGGGATTTCTCTAACAATTTCATCAAATATTTCTGTAACAATTTTATACTGAGTATTTATGTAACAATTTCATCAACACCAGCCAGTTATTTATTTTAATTCAACAAGTTGGAATTGTACTCTAATTTATCTCAAAGGAAATCTGCGATTGGAACGGTAAAACTAAGAAAAAAATTAGATTTCAAACCTTATCCAATCACTTATCCAATCGTGTAAAATCTGCAATAAATCACGTTATCCAATTTCAGAATCATTTGTAGTATAAAAAGAACGCGAACCTTGAGAGAGAACTGAGAAAATGAGATCTGCTATAAAACTAAGAATAAATTTAGAAATCTAACCTTATCCAATCACTTATCCAATCACGTAAAATCTGCAACAATACAAAATCACATTGTTATTCGTAGTAAAGAAAGGACCGGGAACCTTGAGAGAGAAGAACGAACCTTGGGGGAGAAGTTGCAGGTTCAATACCCTAATGTATGAGTTTGGGCCTTTTATATGAATGGCCCAACCCATACACACACACATATATATGTGTGTATGTATAAATCGAATATATATAAAAAAATAACAAATAAAAATAAAGAATAAAAATATATAATAAATTATAATATCCAAATATATGTATAAATCGAATATAAGGAAAAATTTTGTAAATTTACCACATATCCGTTCATTTTTGGTAATAAAACAAAGAAAATATTGCTTAAAAATTTGAATCGGGTTAACGGGGTCGCCGATTTTTGGGTTTTTTGCCGGGTTTGATTGGGTGACAACGGTTTTTTAATCACCCGATTTTAATATAGAACCGGACCAGACATATGACCGATTCTTTTTTTATTTGTTACACCTCTGCCGAACCAACCAAATTTCAGGTTTTCAAAACATTGGTTATGGGAGGGGTGGATCACTAATGATTCCAATTTATTTGCATGAAGTACAAATGTTCAACCAAATGAGCTATAATTAATTCCCACTTGAAATTCATTATTTGAGATAACTTCAAGGGATAATTACAAAAACGTCCCTGATATTTGGACTAATTACAAAAAAAAACCTAATTTTTTTTTTGAAAAATTCAAAAAGACACCTTGAGTTTTGATTCGTCCTATATTTTCCTTCTTCGTAAGCAAAAAATATTTGAAAACCCCCCTGATATTTCTGAAAATATTATAGTTACCCCTTTAAATTTAAGACAATATCAAACATGAGCGGCTTTTTGTAATTTAAAGTATGATTTTTATGTAATTAGACCAAACCTTAGGGGTCTTTCGTAATTTTCCCTAACTTTATAGGTGAACTTTAGGGAAAATTTTGCAAAACGGTTCCAAATATTCCAAATAAATATGCATTTTAATCCTACGGGATGTTTCAAAAAATAGTTTAAATTATGAATTTAAGTATTTGAAATCTATTTTATGATGAAATAGTTTAAAGGGGTAATTACAAAAACACCCCTAAGGTTTGGGCTAATTATAAAAAAAATCTACGGATGTTTCAGAATTACCAAAAATTCTTAAGTTTGATTTTGTCTTAAATTTAAGAGTATAACTGCAATACTCTTATAAAAATCAGGGAAGATTTTGCAATATTTTTTGCCTATGAAAAATAAATATAGGACAAAATCAAACCTCAATGATTTTTCGTAATTTTCAAAAATGTCTTGATTTTTTTTTTGTAGTTAGCCCGAACCTCGATATTTTGTTATTGTAATTATCCCTAGTTAAAATATACATTATTATATTGTGGTTTTCACGGTTAACATTTTCATGTTAATTTGTTCCATAAATTATTTTCACGATCAATACTTTTCACTGTACATTTTCACGAAAGCACATATAAAGCAGAGTAAAATTAAGGGCATTTCGACCCACACAACGTCTTTGAGTGCAAAAAAAGAGTTTGTTAACATTTTATGATAGAAAATAGTTTTACACGGGGAAATTGCAAAAAAGGTCCTGTAATTGATGGGATGTTGCACATGACCTCATTAAACCTAATTACTGTTTTGTTAGCACTCCCAGACCAAGATCACAAGGATACAACACTTGAATTCAGAGAGTTTGGACGATACCTTGTGTAAAATTATTAATTTCAAGATATCAAAATGTGAAACATGATGCAACTTGATAAATAAATTCAACTTGTATATGCTATGCACTTGTACCAAAAAATACTAGTTCAATGTAAAGAAATGTTAATGCACAATCATAGCCGTCCCTGGGTTAGCCAAGGCGACGTTGCTGCACAGGATCCCGTCCCGAGATTTTTTTTCTTAATGCTTAAAACATAATTTCTATATGTATACAAAAGGTTGCACGCAGTAATTAAGAAGATGTCTGTTTCAAGTTGTTGAAGTTCTTCCTCAAATGACGTAGACTTCGCTTGTTCGATCTTCCCTAGTACAAACTTTGTCTCTTTTTCTTTTTTCAATTCTTTTATTATATTTCCAATAAAAATATTGCAACCCCTAAACAACTTTTCACCATTTTAAATCGAAAAAAAAACCCCTCCCAAATATAAAATAATGGTAACACTCACTCAAATTCCATCAACAAAGAATTATTTAGCTTTAATTGTTCTATTCTCATTATCATGAATCCATTCTATTTTTCTTAGAATTCTTCTTCCTCAATTTCTTTTTATATCTTAATGATATATTTAGATTTAGATATTTGATTTTTACCAATAATAAAAAGTATTATCAATATTTATCTTTTTATCCTTTAGGCCATTCTCGTCTATCTAAAACAAAATCCTTTTATTTTTCCTAAATTTCTTTTTTTTTAATCTTTTATATATTTTAATCTATAAAGTAATTATTTTAATGAAATAAGTAACAATGAAATTGAAATTGAATGTTTCTTTGTTTTACATTATTTTAATTAAATTGGAAACATTGAAAATGGAATATAATGTTTCAATATTTTGTATTTATTTTTATATTTAGATCATAAAAAAATATTTTTCGTAATATTTATTAATTATTTATTTTTATTTTTATTTTATAAATACAAAGGGCTCCCTTTTTGTTTTCGCGTCGGACCCTTTCAACCATAGGAATGGCCTTGATGCACATTTATGTCGTATCAGTTCATATACCTCTGTTTAACTATTTATACTTGAGTTCTTAATTTTTTTTGAAAGGAAATTTTTTTATTAATATATTAATAAAAATTAGCTTCACCATTAATCGCAAGAACAATGGTTGTCGCATCCAAAAATTTCAATAAGGGTGAGCATTTCTGCAACTTCAGCATCTACAATACCCGGAAATATTTTGGAAAACCCATGGATAAACCATCCAGATGGATCAAACACCACAACTCATGTCCCTGCGCATAATTGAGAGAGAAAATGCTAGTTCCAGGGAACGGCTTATTTGAGAGGCAAATGCTAGCGAGTGAAACGGATGGACGTTCGGGCCAGGAGTGAGCCGTGTTGAAATCCATAAGGTTAATATTGGTAGAGAGAGCAATGGAGTGGGGGTCTGAGTCGATATTGTCGAATTTGTTTTTGTTGCGCACGAACCAAATAAAGTCACAGATCAGGGCTAAAATTTCGGACATATCATTTTCCAAGTGTTTGAATATATCTCTGAGCCACAGTCTGAAGGATTGTTGTTCAAATGAGGAAATTAAAGCCCAAAGTCCCACCATTTTCCAAGTAGATACAACAAAGTCGCATGTAAAGAATAAGTGGGCAGCGAATAGGAACTCATTAGCGCAAAAAATACATGAGCCCGGGGTTTGTAAGTTGCAAATTTCAAGGTTATCTGTTGTGGCCAACAAACCCATGAGACAATGCCGCATGAATAATTTGGTTCGATGAGGGATTCGAAGCTTCCATATTTTTCCAAGCGAGGTCGGGGTCAGAGCTAAAGAAACCAAAAACCTGCAGGATATAATCGGAGAACTTGCCATTCTTCGAGAAATTCCATCCCCAAATGTTGTGAGAAGTGCACGAGCCGAAGGGCATAGAAAGAATGGCTTTGGCTTCATGACTTGAGAAAATATTTCGCACCAGGGGAACATTCAATTCGAGATTCACATGGTCAATGAGATCGGAAACCAGGTGATAGGGTAAGTTTGCTGGTTTGGGGCTGTGGGATCGAAAATCCTTATGGCACGGGATCCATGGGTCCCCCCAAATTCTGGTTGTTGAGCCAGAACGAATAATTTTTCTACATCTGAGTTTGAGGCATCACAAAGACTCCAAAATAATTTTCCAAGACCACGACGGTCGAGTCCCTAAATTTGATGAGAGAAAATCACCATTGGGAAAATATTTGGCTCGAAAAATCCTTGCAAGAAGCGATGACGGGCAAGTGAGGATTCTCCACGCTTGTTTACAGAGCAAGGCTAAATTGAAAGTCTTTAGATGATGGAATCCGAAACCCTCTTGCGACTTACTCAGAGAGAGCTTTCCTCAACTCCTCCAATGGATCGATTTGTTGGATGAGCCCCCACTCCAAAGGAACTGAGCAGATATAGAGTGGATCTTATTTATGATATTGTCCGGAAGCTTGAAACACGACATAGCGAATGTAGGAATCGACTGTATAACAGACTGAATTAAAATAACTTGGCCCCCTTGCGACAACTGTTTCTCCTTCCAACTAGTAAGTTTCGCCCAAATTCGATCAATAATAGAGCCAAAAATCTGCTGTTTTTGGGCACCAATAATAGAGGGAAGACCAATGTATTTTACCTGTGACTCGTTACCTTTGGAATATTAAGGATTTGAGAGATGCTAGCTCGAATATCCGAAGATGTATTTGAACTAAAAAATCTAGGGGTGATTTTTGAAATATATTTTTGCTTATGAAGTGAGAAAATATTAGATGGATCAAACTTCAATGGGGTTTTTGCAATTTTCAAAAACCTCTGGATTTTTTTGTAATTAGACTGAACCTCATGTTTTTTTTAATTATTCCTATAATTTATTTTCATTTTTGGGGTGATTGGTCTGAAATGCAGTATATTTTTTTTTGTAAGCAAGAAGTTCTCTATCTTGTAGAGACACCCAAATGAAACAAGTCACAAGAACGGAATGTTCTCCACTACAACCTATACACATCAATACAAATCTTAACATGAGAGCCAAGATTTCGAAATCTTCCAAACATTGTATAAGTTACATAAAACATGACACAATATAAGTAGCCAAAAGTAGTTCTTCATAAACATTCAAACACAATTAATCATCATTGTAGATATCACAAAAATGGCCTCCTTCTAGAGGCGGAGCTAGACATATAATTTTAGGGGGGCTAATCAATTTTGGGGGGCTAAATCAATAAAAAAATAAATATTTATTGCTCAAAATTAATTTTTTTTAATAAAATTAATTAAATTTTTAAAAAGTTTTGGGAAGCCCCGCCCCCCAAGGGCTAAGGAGGAAACGCCCCTGCCTCCTTCCCACATATTACCCCACCACCACCACCTCCAAGATCTCCCGATGATGGCCCAACCGTAATTATAGTGATATTCGTTTCATCCGGTTGTATTTTCTTCGTCGCCTTCTTCATGTTTGCTTTGTGGTGCTTAATAAAGAAGAGGAAAAAGAAGACGGTTGAAGTTGAAGAAACTGATGTAATACGCACCGATAAACATCGAAAGGTGAAAGAGGCCATTGTGCAAGGCCCTCATGGACCACAAGTTGTAGTCCTAATAAAGTGACGAAGCCAGGAATTTCGGGTAGGGGGGCCCAACTAATATTAATATAAAAAGAGTTCGGCGAATTTTTGGCCACTTCTACATAATAAAAATAGTTTTCACTATGTTTTTTTAGCTATTTTTGAGTTCAAATTTTTAATTTCGTCTTTTTTTTTATTTCTAGGGACCGGTCCACGACTCGGTATCGAAAAATGTACCGCATCAGTTTTTTGAAATATAATTAAGTACCTCATCTGAGAATACAAGAAGGGTATGATCATGTCAAAATGACTAAAAAAACATGTTTTCGAAAAATATTACTATTTTTCATTTTTACAAAACTTAAGTGGACAATTGTCCACTGCCACATATAAAAATGAAAAACAATACATCAAATTTAAAATAAGTAGAAATTTTGATTAAGTCATTGTATTAATTCAATCACATCTTAATATTCAACAATAAATAACAAAATACAATTACATCAATATACCAAAAAGGACAATAGAGACACAAGAGAATAATGCAAACATTCAAGTTAATGTTTATGGCGGAGCTTAAATAATGCACAAAAGTTTAAGAAAAAGGAAAAATGATCAAGACTCATATTTTTCAAGATTCAAAGAATGAAAATAGGAAAGAGGAATGCAATATAATTGAAGATATTTTTCTCATTTTTTTAACTTTTTTTAAAATTTAAATGTGAAATGACCAAAATACCCCTAATTTTTTTCAAAATTTGAGGGAGGCCCAGCGCCCCCCTTGGTTCCTACATGGCTTCGTCCATGGTCACTCCTATCGATAGAAGAAGATAAACATACTCAAAAACAGATCATCAAAAATGAGAAGGTGGAAGAAAAAAAGCAAATGCATGCAAAATCTGGAGAAATTATTGCAATTGACCATCTTGAGACTGGGCAATCTTCTTCTTCAAATTAAATAATCCTAGCATTCGCCAAACTCATCATCGTTTAGAGCAAATCTAACAAGTGAATTGCGTTTGAAAGCAATTTGGTATCGGTGCTATAGTAAGAAACAATTACAAATGGGAATAAAGAACATTGGACATGGTATAATTATGTAATATTGGGAAATTGATTGTAGCTTTTTTAATTAACAAATTAAGATTTTTACCAAAAGATTATTTCTGTAACACCTTATATATTGCAAATTTGTGTTGTTAATTTATGTATATATCATCATTGATTATAGGGATGATTATAAAAACTAACGAAGTTTAATCTAATTACAAAAAAAAAAAAATAGTTATCTTGTAAAATCACAAATACACCCTGGAGGCCTTACAAATACCCTTGATGTTTATATTTTGTCATACAAATTACTCCGCCCAACAACCCTTAATAGGTGTAATTTGTAAAATATAAGCATATATATGTTAAAATGGGGTATTTGTAATTTTGAAAGATGACTAGGTTATTTTGTAATAAGACTAATATATATATGTTAAAATGGGGTATTTGTAATTTTGAAAGATGACTAGGTTATTTTGTAATAAGACTAAACCTTAAGGGTAGTGTTTATAATTATCACTTGATTATTATATCAGCAAGTACATCATGATTTAGGCATTTAAAGTACTGATTAAACCATATCTATCAAAAGGTTATTTAATTATGTTCAATATTGACAGATGTGAAACGATTAAATGAGGGCATCTGAATTCAAATTCAGTATTTTGGATTGGACACTTTTGGACCAATTGGATCCTCAGCATTCTCACCATTAATTCCATGCAAAGCTTTATCAATCTTTCTTTTTTATAAGAAAAAAAAAAAACTTTATCAATCTTGATTTGAAAATGAAATGACCAGCAAGTGATTTATTAGGCTAGCTATTGCCAGCTTCAAGAAGTTTGTAAATGCTTATTTTGATTTTCACCAAATTAAATATAGAATCCTTAAATATAGTTAAATTGCACATTACCCGCTAGAACTACATTTTGTTTCCTTTTCTTTTCCCGGCTTTGTGCATCATTCTTTCTTATGCTGTGTATGTGATACTTTTGAAGTTAAATCCATTGTTCTTAGAAGTGCTAGGTGCTAGGCATGTGTCAGACTGGGTTAAGCTAGCGTGATTTGAGCGGGGTTAGGCGAGACTTAATCAGGAAAATAACGTGGGCGGGGAAAAGAAAGCCTAGCGCCTATGTAAGGACTAATCAGAGTTAGGATTTTTAGAATAGTGGTTAAAACGTAACAATGTTTTCTGTCTTTTCTGGGTAAGTTTATGTCGGACATGTCTGTTTACCATATCTTACCACCTTGATTATGATTTATGACGTCCGAATGAAGTCCGAAAATCCCCAAATCATGAGCCACGAGAATTCTAACCACAACTTCTCATTTTGTCTTTGTGAAAAAATTGCACTTTTGCAAACAACGATTTCCATAGCATTTGTTCCAGTCATCATCAACTTGAATGAATTCTTTTGGGGTCCCTTCGTATATTATTAATTAATTACCACAATATATGCATTGTCAACGTACAAATATATATATATATATATATATAGGATTTATTCTTAATAAACTAAATAAAAGCAAATGACTTTAACATGGTGTATTTATATTATTACATACTTCTATACCCAATAACGGAGTCAGGAAAAATTTAGGGGTGAGTCGACACACAAAAATAGGATGGATCGAATAAAAACTTAAAAAAGCCAAATAATTAACCCTAACTAAAGTATTTTTTTAAAAGAATATTCCTAGCATAACTTTTTTAAAAAATAATTGGGGGTGGACAGTTTTGCCCCACTCCCTCCGCCATTGTCTACAACTCAAAAGTTAATCTATTTTTGTTTTTAGGGTAAAAATAGAGAAGAAAACATACGCATTGTATTATTAAGTGAGACGTAATGGGTCATTTTATTACTCGTGACACTACAAATCAACAACAAACTCATTAATTTTGTAACGCATTGTATTCTACTCCATGTTGTGGAACCTGAATTGGTCTTACCAATTCCCTACTTGGCTTATAGTTAGTCATGTCGGCTCATAGCCAGTTGGCTACGATTGTAGTTGTAATCTTAGTTTTTGAATTGTTTTAATAAAATACTATCGTTCGAAAAAAAATAGTGTTGTTCCCTCCTGATAAGGGTAAAATATGGTCTGGGCCGATGTGCCAGGGCTCATAGCATTGGGCCGACCTATTAAGCCCATAAACATTGGGCTGAAATGATGAGGCCTATTGCATTGGTCCGATCTCTTAAGCCTTGGGTCCTTAAAGATGACCTGGTGAATTTACGGGCATGTCTGATTTGGTACATTCTAAAAGAACCTCTGGGATATGAGAAAAGAGAGGTCGAGCTGGGGGTCAGCTCGGCCTATAAGAGGGGCTCGCAGGATGCCTTTGAGATTTTAAGGGGTGAAATATTAAAGCACTCATCCGACGTGACTCAGGTCATGTCGGAACTGAGGTCTTAAGGGCGTAAAATTAGGGTTTTAGAAGATCTGATCCTGATATAATGATGACTCTGACACCAAATCGAAATGGAATCCCGGATTTTACGGAAACCCTAATCCTAGCTAAGGTATAAAAAGCCCAAGCCCAGGTTCATTCTAACCTAATCTCATTTTTTTACTGTTACATTGCTTTTCTCTCTCTAGCCTTTACTTCTTTTCCAAGACACTAACTTAGGCATCGGAGAGGGTACGCCGGAGCCCCCCTCCGGCCCCCCTTGTGTAGGTTTTTACGGAGGACTTCGTCTTGGGAGGTGATCGGCGAGGAGAGGTCGTTTTTGGAAGCAACCAAGTGGCGCCGTCTGTGGGAACGCTTGAGCAGAGACGTGAGATTCGAGTTTTAGCTATGGAGGATGTTAGGAGAAACTTGGAAGATGATTTGAACCGTACGCCGCTGGGAGATACTCTGGGCGTAGTCACGCAGGAGGATGTTCGACCTCCACCTCCACCACCCCCGGTGGACGGCGGAGCGGCGGCGGTGCGAAGGGACGGAATGGATGAACAGACGCCTATGTCTGGGGGGAGTATAGATTTGGGCCCTATGTTCTTTGAACAGTTGGGTGGTTTCATCACGAGGGTCGTGGAACAAACGGTGGAAAGACGCTTGAGGGAGATGCTTCCACCACCGGCTCCGCCTGTGGTCCCACTGGTGCCTCCTCCTCTTGTGGTCCCCCCTCCGGTGGTTCCTCCTCCTGTGGTCCACCCAGAGGTCGGAGAGAGAGGTCGGCGGCCAGTGGCAGCAGAAGAGGTGCATTCATCAAGGGCGGAGCATGTGTCTGCTGAGGACCAGGATTGGTCGGAACGAATGGACGACCTCCACCGGGAGGTGCTCGGAGGAGGGTGGCTGGAGTGCCAGGAGCGGCTGCAGTTCGGGTGAGGAGGGGAACTCCTTTCTCAGATGAGGTGATGGCGGATGAGCTCTCAGCCTCATACCGAGCTCTGAGCTTCGAATATGATGGTACCACAGATCTGTGGGACCATCTTTGTCGTTTTGAGAATGCTGCTTTGCTACACAGGTTCACGGATGGCGTGATGTGTAGAGTTTTTCCTACCACTCTGACGAATCGGCTCAGCAATGGTTTAACCAGCTTGCCCCGGGCTCCATTCAAAATTTCGATGACTTCAGCTCGGCTTTCCTTAATCAGTTCACGAGTTGCCGTAAGTACCAAAAGGCGCCCCTGACTCTATTTAACATCAAACAGAGAGAAGGGGAGGGACTTCAGAGCTATATTCAGAGGTTTACCGCGGCAAAGTTGGAGGTGCCGTCAGCCCGGTCCGGAAATTTTGGCTAACGCCTAGCTCGGGGCCTGAGGATGGGGAGTTCTTTGAATCATTAGTAATAGCTGCTAAAGACATTCGACGAGTACGTTAGCTCGGGCGGAGAAATATATTAACTTGGAGGAGGCAAGAAAAATGAAGAGGGAGGAAGGAGAGAAGAGAAGAGACGGGGAGGGAGGATCGGGAGGACAAGGGACCTCGAGAAGAAGGCTTGAGGTCCGAGGCAATGGGAGGAAGGCCGAGGTTTGAGAAATATACGCCATTGGGCATCCCTCGGGCGAGTGCTTGTAGCTATTGAGAGGCATCCCGACTGAGGTGGCCAAAGGTGCACGAGGCACCATAAAGCGAAATGTAAGGAATTTTGTAGATTTCATAATGAGTATGGACACACAACAGATCGGTGCACACACCTGAGGGATGAGATCGAGCGGCTCATTCAAGTGGGTCATCTCAGGGAATTTGTGTACATCGACAAAAAGGAGAAAAAAGGGGAGTATAAGAGGGATAACCGGGGATATCACCAACCTCGGCGGGAGCCGGAGCGTAGGGGGGAGGAAAGGGAGGAGCTACCTCCACCTCCGCCCCCACCTCGGCGAGAGGTCATTCAGATGATTGTTGGAAGACCGGCGGAAGGTGATTCGAGGCGAGCTCGGAAAAATTATGTGAGAGCGGCTGCACCAGATCGGGTGCAAGAGCAGTTGAAGGTGGAACCGGTCGGGCCGGGGCCGAGTATCCAATTTGGACCAGAGGATTGCAAGGGTATCGTGACACCTCACAAATGATGCTCTTGTGATCACAAATGACGATCTCCAATTATGATGTGCAACGAGTATTTGTGGATACAGGGAGCTCACCAGATATCCTATTCTATGATTGCTATAAGAAGATGGACCTCCAGGTCGGCTTGGAGGCGGTGGACACGGTGTTGGTCGAATTCGCTGGAGGATGATCCAACCAGTAGGTATGATTACTTTACCTGTCTCTTTGGGTAAGGAGCCTAATCGTAAGACTAGAATGATTCGATTTTTGGTAGTTGACGCACCGTCCTCCTATAATGTCATGTTGGGTATGTAAGTCCAAGCGGCTACGATAATCTAGAGGGGGGGTGAATAGATTATCTCCATCTTTTCGATTTCACCCTCTTTTTCTAACCGAATGCTCAAAGATAATAACAAAGGTGCCGAATGTAAACAACACACGTCGATTTAAAGAGGTTCAACCCACCTAGGGCCTAATCCTCTACCACCCCAGTATATCCGGGATGGATTTCGAAAAGAAAAAGAATTTTATTAATTACCAAAATTAATACAAATTCAACTTACAACACCTTTAAGAGCACCACACTCTTCTTCAACACCACCTTTGAGATTACCACAATCTCTTCTTGAAGATTACCACAATCTTCAAACGGCACCTTGTGAAGATTACCACAATCTTCACCTTGAAGAAACACCACACTCTTCAACACCTCAACAAGAAGATTACCACAATCTTCTTACACCTAACACCTAGTTCACCCAAGTGTGTTCTTACCACAGAACACTCACAAGGATATCTTGTGTTGAATGATTACCCAAAAATTCAAGATTACAACTCGATAATGAATTATACAATTGAGTGCAAGTGTAATCAAGAATAGCCTAGACCTCAAGAATGTGAAAGTGAATAGCTAGGCAAGTTACAACAAGAAATAAGACAATGTAAGAACAAGTGTATTCTTGAGTGTATCTTGTTGTGTTGTAGTTTTCTCTCTTGTTGTGTTGCTTCAATTCTTCCTCTATTTATAGGAGATGATTGATACTTGATAGGCTCCTCTTGGAATCTGATTTCTACAAAAAAATTGCAATTAAAATCAAGATTATAGTTTGTTAGAAATCAATCCCACAATTTAGGGAAAAGTCATCTCTTGCACAACGGTTACATTTTTCTTGTCAAAACTTAAGAGCGACCGCGCACAAATAGACGTTTGAAAATGAGAATACAAATTTACACAGGCGACCGATCGACGTAGGGTTCGACCGGTCGTCCCTTACTTCAACCGGTCGCACAACTTCAAAAAACGAAGGGCAAATGTTCTTTTCAATTTTTGCTCCAGTGCACGGTCGCCCAAGGGGTCGACCGGTCGACGGCACCGGTTTCCCTATAGGGCGACCGGTTGCCCTGACCATTTTCTGCAAACATGAAGTTTTCTGTTTTTCTCAACTTTCAGGTACGGGTTGCCCTATACGGCGACCGGTTGACCTCAAAACAAAAGTGTTATCCAATTTTATATCGAAAATAAACTTCAAGAAATACTCCAAAAAATAGTAAAAATATTTTAGACCGATCGGGAGTATTAGGACAATATTTTAGAACCATTGTTTTGTGTAAAAACACATTAACACAAAATCATCAAAAGTGTTGTCCAATTTATATCGAAAATAAACTTGTAGAAATACTCCGGAAAATATTAAAACCATTTTAAATCATTTAGGAGTATTTGGACAACCTTTAAAAACATTGTTTTGGTATAAAAACAAAATCATCAAAAGCATGATAAAATCATTTATCAAACAGGGTAGACCGGCACTAAATGTTTTCCAAGCTGTGGTGTCGGTATACCATCTGAAAATGAAGTTTCCTGTGGGAGAGGAAGTAGGTGAGGTCGGTGGTGATCAGTATATGGCTAGGAAATTGTATGTAGAAAGTATTCAGAAGGCAGAAAGGGGGAGTGCTTTTGATGATGATAGAAACAAAGACAAGTTGATTAGGTTGGACGAGTCGGTGGAGCACGTCCAACCTAATGAGGAAATGATGATGGTCGAGGCTGGTGCCAGGTGACCCGATAAGGTCACCAAGGTCGGGAAGGAGTTGCTGATGAATTGAGGGATGAGTGGTGGAGTTTCTAAGGAGTAATGTGGATGTATTTGCTTGACAGCGGAAGACCTGGTGGGGATTGATCCGAGCATTCTTGAACATAAAGCTTAATGTTAATCCGTCATATAAACTGGTGAAACAAAAGAAAAGGAATTTCGGCCCTAAGAAGGATGCTATAATTCGGGCGGAGGTGCAAAGGTTGTTGAAAGCAGGGCACATCAAAGAAATCCAGTTTCCAGAATGGCTATCTAATGCAGTATTGGTTCCAAAAACAGAGGATGATTGGCGCATGTGTGTGGACTTTAGGGATTTGAATCGTGCTTGCCCTAAGGATTACTATCCATTGCCCCGAATTGATCAGTTGGTGGATTCGACGTCGGGGTGTGAACTGCTTAGTATGATGGATGCGTCGCAAGGATATCACCAGATCAGGCTAGCAGAAGAAGACCAAAAAAGGGTGTGCTTCACCACCTCTTTTGGTACCTTCTGTTATGTAGTAATGCCGTTCGGATTGAAGAATGCGGGAGCCACATACCAGAGGTTGGTGGATAAGATGTTTGGGGAGCAGCTCGGCAGGAATATGGAGGTGTACGTGGATGATATGTTGGTTAAAAGTATGAAGGCTGTGGATCATGTGTGTGACCTAGCTGAAACGTTCGACACCTTGAGGAAGTATAGAATGAAATTGAACCCCAAGAAGTGTGCCTTTGGGGTCAGGTGGGGAAAGTTCATGGGGTACATGGTAACGGAGAAAGGAATAGAGGCCAATCCGGAGAAGGTCAGAGCCATCAGAGAGATGGCACCACCTCGGGATGCCAAGGATGTGCAGTGTTTAACAGGTCGGCTAGCAGCTCTGAATCGGTTTATTTCACGCTTCGTGGAGAGGAGTTTGCCCTTTTTCAATGTCTTGAGGAAGGCCAAAAAGTTTGTTTGGGATGAGGAGTGCCAAAAGGCTTTCGAGGACTTGAAAAATTACTTGGCTGATCTGTCATTACTAACTAAGCCGTTGCCCGGTGAGCCCTTATACCTTTATCTTTCGGTAGGAGAGCAGGGGGTTAGCACGGTCCTGATCAGGGAGGAGAGATCGGTCCAGAGGCCGGTGTACTATGTCAGTAAAGTTTTAAGGAATGCTGAGTTGTGGTATGCGGAGATCGAGAAGGCAGGTTTGGCCTTGGTGGTGACTGCGAGGAGACTCCGACCGTATTTCCTTTCGCACAAGGTAATTGTCCGAACTAATCTTCCGTTAAGAAATGTGATGAGTAAGCCCGAGGTAGCGGGGATGCTAGTGAAATGGGCTATTGAGCTGAGTGAGTATGATATTGACTTCGAGAACAGATCGGCCATCAAAGCTCAGGCTTTGGCAGACTTTGTTCAAGAATCAATAAGGAATGATAGCAGAGAAGGGACTTGGGTGATTTATGTGGATGGTTCAGTAGGGAGCTCGGGATGTGGTGCTGGTATCGTCTTGATCAGCCCACAAGGGATCGAAAATGATTTTGCTGTGAGGTTGGAGTTCAAGCTATCTAATAATGAGGCGGAGTATGAAGCATTCATCAGAGGAATGCAAATGGCCATCGAGATGGGAGCTGTTAGGATGGTTGTTTACATGGATTCTCACTTCGTCCATAAGCAGGTTATGGGGAATTCGAGGTTAGGGAAGAGAGGATGAAGAGGTATGTTGAAGCATACCGAGCTTTAGAGGAAAAGTGAAAGAGATCAAGATATGTCAGGTCCCGAGGGAAGAGAATGGTCGGGCGGATTTTCTAGCAAAGATGGCCAGTTCGGCCTTGGAAAATCAAGCTAAACAAATCACTCTTTTGATGGCAAAAGAAAACATCTTTGCCGGTTGGAGGTCGGAGAGATTGAGGAGAAAGAGGATTGGAGGTCGGCTATCATAGCTTATTTAAAAGAAGGAGTTTTACCAACAAATAGGCGTGAGGCAGCTCGACTGAAAATTCGGGCGACGCATTTTTGCATTATCGGGGACAAGTTGTATAAGAGAGGCTTCTCTGAGGTGTTTGAGTGGAGAAGAGGGTACATATGTTCTGAGAGAGATGCACGAGGGTTGTTGCGGGAATCACATGGGAGCAAGGATTTTGATGAAGAAGGTCCTTAGAGCGGGGTATTTTTGGCCTTACCTGAAGGAGGAAGCAGAAAAGTTGGTGAGAACATGTGAAAAATGTCAGATCCATGCACCTTTGGTACATCGACCGGCGGAGGAGCTCATGACAATGAGTTCGACATGTCCTTTTGTAAAGTGGGGAATTGATATTGTTGGTCCTTTTCCTCCGGCTTCAGGTCAGAGGAAATTCCTGATTGTGGCAATCGACTATTTTAGCAAGTGGGTGGAGACAGAGCCTCTTGCTAAGATAAATGAGGATGCAATGATGAAATTTATTTGGCAAAACATAGTGTGTCGGTATGGAACACCTCGGATCTTGATATCAGATAATGGAACACAGTTCGCGGGGGCAGAAATCCGAGCTTGGTGTGAGGAATTGAAGATCAAGCAAAACTTCACATCGGTGGCCCATCCACAGGCCAATGGGCAGGTGGAAGTGACCGATAGAATTCTTGTCCAAGGATTGAAAACTCGTCTTGGTGTATGGTATGGATGTTGTGATACCGGCAGAGACCGGGATGGAAACGCATCGAGTTCAGAATTTTGATGAGAATGCTAATGAGATCTGATACGAGAGACGTTGGATACTATAAATGAGAAAATGGAGATGGCATTTTTGCAAATGGAACGGACACGAGGAAGGATCAAGGCAGCCTATGACAAGAAAGTGAAGAAAAGGGCTTTCCAGGTCGGTGACTTGGTTTTGAGAAGGTCAGATGCTAGCAAGAATAAAGGGAAACTAGATGCGAATTGGGAAGGACCACTTTGGGTAGTGAAGGTACTGGCAGGAGGTGTGTACGAACTGGAAGAGCTCGGGGGTCGAAAACTCCCCAGGGCTTGGAATAGTTGCAATTTGAAGAAATATCATTCATAGAGTAGAGGAATATCTGATGTAATCGATTTACTTGTTTTGAATGAAATGATCTGCTGCCCTAAAATTGTGTGTCCGGAAAATGGAAATGATAAAAAATGACAAGTATTTGGAGCTCAGCTCGAGCTAGTCTCCAAATACTTGGGGCCACGAGGCCATGCGAGGAGCTCGGCTCAAGCCAGCTTCCTTTGAAGAGATTGACAAGTATTTGGAGCTCAGCCCGAGCTAGTCTCCAAATACTTGGGGCCACGAGGCCATGCGAGGAGCTCGGCTCGAGCCAGCTTCCTTTGAAGAGATTGACAAGTATTTGGAGCTCAGCCCGAGCTAGTTTCCAAATACTTGAGGCCACGAGGCCATGCGAGGAGCTCGGCTCGAGCCAGCTTCCTTTGAAGAGATTGACAAGTATTTGGAGCTCAGCCCGAGCTAGTCTCCAAATACTTGGGGCCACGAGGCCATGCGAGGAGCTCGGCTCGAGCCAACTTCCTTTGAAGAGATTGACAAGTATTTGGAGCTCAGCCCGAGCTAGTCTCCAAATACTTGGGGCCACGAGGCCATGCGAGGAGCTCGGCTCGAGCCAACTTCCTTTGAAGAGATTGACAAGTATTTGGAGCTCAGCCCGAGCTAGTCTCCAAATACTTGGGGCCACGGGGAGCACAATAGGCCAATCTTTTTTGTAAAAAAAAAAAATAATAAATAATAATAATAACTAAATCTTGAGTATTTTTACAATCCCGAACTATGATGAAAGTAAATAATAGACAAGAGATCGAGAAAATGAAAGTGCGAAGAAACTTCATTGATCATTCAAAAATAATTACAAGTGCATAATGAAAAACTACAAAAGTAGAACTAAACTCCTAAGAGGGAGGAACATTTTCGGTGTTCGGTCGTCCATGGAGATGGTCACATCATCTATGAGAGCGAGATCAGGATCATCATCCGGGATTTTCTATACTTGAGAAGGGCCTACGGGAAGCTGAGGGGTTGGCTAATCTCCGGGAACCTGAGAAGGACCTCCCGAGTTGGAGGCAGGGTGGAGGATGAATGGAGCAGATAGGGATTCTATGAACACCTCCACAGGAGCAAGATTAAGACGCTCCACCTCTTCGAGAGAACACGCCCTTGGGATCGGGCAAGACTTTCCGGGACCTCGGCGATCGAAGGGCTCGGTAGTGATACGCGTTCCCGAGTGAAGCTCACCGATCAAAAGCAAAGCCGTAGTACTCCATGAAAGAACTTTGATAAATTCCCTGGAGCTCGAAAGGCTTGCTTCACCCTCTCCCGAATAGCTTTGAACTATTGAAGAGCCTTCGGGAGGCGAGGAAACTTTGGCGACCAACTTCGATGCCCTCACCGGGCTTGATCGGCGATGACAAGATTACATCGGATCCGGAGATCACTCACTCGGTCTTGAGATCAGCATTATCGCCTCGAGTTTTTTATCTTGGCCTCTAGAGAGGCCACGGTAGCATTTTATCGACCTCCTCCCCCTTCCTTGTATCGGCGGTTCTCCTCTAGGAGTTTAGTCTCCTGAGCTTTCAGCTGAATGCACTCCTTCTTAGAATTATTAAGCTCGACAATATTGGAGGGATCAGCAAAACCGACCCGAGCTCGGGAGATTAGTGCGGCTAGCTGTGCCTCAGCTTTCGAGTGGTTCAAGCAGAAGGAGCTCACCAGCTCAGCATCACTAAGCTTCTCCAAGGCAGTTCGGTCAGGGTTTGGGCAGTTGCCTTGGACGTATTGGATGGCAAAAGTTCCATCGTTGTTCTTCAGGATGGAATTGCTTGTGAAAAAGGTTTGGTTGGGTGTATGGATGGGAGTGCGTGAGAGAGAAAGAGCGTGATGGGAGACGGCGGTGGTCTTCGCCTTCTTGGCGACTCTCCTATATCGGGATGCACGACACCAGACCTCTTAGGAGAAGGAGGTCGGATAGAAGGTTGAGCCCCTGGGCCTGTGAGATCGGCCATCACTACGACAACTGTGTCAAGTCGCCGAATTAGAGGAGTCTGACCTCCAGGGCTCGGGGCGGCAACGCTGGATGAAGGAGGGAGTGAGCCAGGAGCAATTGGTTGCTCCTCGTCATCCAGCTCGGCAACCATCTGTGCCATGAACATATCTGCACAAAGAGGAAGGATTAGCTAATGAGTAAGAATAAAACAAATCAACTACAAAAATGACAATTACCAATGTCACAAGGCAAGGGGGCCACGATGGGGCTCAGCTCAAAGTAATACAGAAGGAATGGAGTTATAAGGCGAGAGAGGTCATACTTGACCAAGGTGAGCTTATTTATCTGAGCTTGGAGATCGGGAGACCGGTCTCTGGGGTTGTGTTTGCGTTGGAGAGGAAGAGTCCAGGTCCAAGCAATAGGAAACCCCCAAACTCGGGGGGAGGAAATAAAAAAATATTTGTCATTCCAGAATTTGTTGGAGGAATGGTACTTGCTTAAAAACTGAGCATCACCCCGGGAGGTGATGTAGAAAAGACCCTTGGTGGTCGAGCTCTTTATTTGGAATAGGGCGAAGAATAGTTCCAGAGTGGGTTCTATGTCTAAGTACTTAGTCAAAATTATGAAGCCGGCAGATATACGGAAGTAGTTCGAGCTAGTTGATTCAAGGGTACCCGGAGAGTTTCGGACACCCCAACCATGAATGGATGGATGGGAAATCGAAGGCGCCTCTATCGGCCTTGCAAAAAGGCTAGGGCATTGGGTGGAGGCCTAGTTAGGTCGGTCGGGCTAATCAGCTGGGTAAATAGAGTTTAAAAGAGGAAGGAATTTGGGCTGTTCTTTTAATGGTTTGAAGATTGGAGGCTGATAGGGTGGTCTCCCTAAAGTCGTGTGGATACATGGGTAAAGGACCCGAGCTCGGAGCTCGGATCTCTATGGTATCAGAGTCCTGACCCGAATCAGAACTGGATTCGGTGGCATCAGGATCCGATGGACGGACTCCGGTGAGAAAGAGTGGTGGTGGGGCGGAACCCGTCATTATGGCCCACCGCTCTAAATTGGCGACGACCGGGTTCGACGGCGTCGAGTGAGAAGAAGAGGATGCCATATTGAAGAAAAGAAAAACTGGAAAGGAAAGAGTTACTTACTGGATAAAAATAGGAGGTTGAAGGAGGAAAGTAGTCCGGAGCGTGAAACTTTCGAAACTACCTAACTGGAGAATTCCACCAGAGAAGAAGAGTATTTGCTTGGGAGAAAGCTCTGAAATTTGAAGGAAAGGAAAGTGAAAAATGGAGGAGAAAGACGGCTTTTATAAGAAGAGAGAGACAAAGGGGTGCCTCGATATTCGAGGAGGCATCACACGGTCCACGAGGCGTTAGGGAACTGAAAAGACGTCTTATCAGTCATATCAATGTGTCAGGCACTCGAAAGGCCAAAGGGCGGCAGGAATTTGAAAGGCCAAGAGGCGGCGGGAAGTCGAAAAGCACAAACCCTAGGTAATAGGTCAACTCGGCCTATTAGCAACTATGGTTGAAACGGAGATCAATCCATAGTTGGGGGGAGGAATTGATAAAGGTAAAATATGGTCTGGGCCGATGTGCCAGGGCTCATAACATTGGGTCGACCTATTAAGCCCATAAACATTGAAAAAATGATGAGGCCTATCAGATTGGTCCGATCTCTTAAGCCTCGGGTCCTTAAAGATGACCTTTGTGAATTTACGGGTATGTCGATCCGTACATTCTAGAAGAACCTCTGGGGATATGAGAAAAGAGAGGTCGAGTGGGGGTCACTTTCGGCCTATAGAGGGCTCGCAGGATGCCTTTGAGATTTTAAGGGTGAAATATTAAAGCACTCATCCGACGCGTGACTCAGTCGCCGGGATCGAGGTCTTAAGGGCGTAAAATTAGGGTTTTAGAAGATCCGATCCTGATATAATGATGACTCTGACACCAAATCATAACGGAATCCCGAATTTTACGGAAACCCTAATCATAGCTAAGGTATAAAAAGCCCAAGCCCAGGTTCATTCTAACCTAATCTCATTTTTTACTGTTACATTGCTTTTCTCTCTCTAGCCTTTACTTCTTTTCCAAGACACTGACTTAGGCATCGGAGAGGGTACGCCGGAGCCCCCCTCCGGCCCCCCTTGTGCAGGTTTTTACGGAGGACTTCGTCTTGGGAGGTGATCGGTGAGGAGAGGTCGTTTTTGGGAGCAACCACCTCCCAAATTAACAAACCATATGCCATTAGCCTGTAGCCACCCCGCCCGGATCTGTATTTACGATTTCAAGAAACGTCACTATATAAACATCCACAAACACACACGGAGAATTTGTATTTGTAACCAATTTGAGAATTTTGGAAGAGCTATACTCACCATTCTGTAGCTGCTTCTTGCATTGGTATGTTAAGCTTTTCGTTTGTGAGTATTTCACCTGTTTGTTCAAATGCCTAAAAGAAGTGTAAAGAATTTTTGAAATTTAGTCAAAATTTTGGTTCTTTTTATGGCCTGTAAACTGTAATGGGAAGACGATGACAGGGAGGTCGGGTGGGGTGGGGGAATTAATGAACGAAGATTAATGTATCTACAGTCTGTGATGCTTTTCGGATAAGCACTGTTTGCAAATTCTTAAAAAAAAGTGATTCCCAGTTTGTAGATGAAAAAAAGTGGGAATCACTTTCTTTTAGAGTTTGCAAACACTCCCTAAAATAGAATGTTACCTCCAGCAACATTTCGTGCAAAAATATTCATGAACAATTTTCGTGTGTAGTGTTTTATTGATGGTATTATCCACCTTCAGTAGATATGATGGTTAGCTCCGAATTTACTGCCAATGATATTATATTTTATCTTCACTTTAACACTCGATTTGAAACCTCCTAGTTAATGTTGAAATTGATAATTTCCTCTCAAAGAGTTGATACATTCTCTTTCGATTACAATTACTGAGTGATAAAATATGATATAAATTACAAAATATCGAAGCAGGTGAGAGCCGAGAATTTTGAGCAATGGGATTCGCTGACAGCAAAATTTGCTGGAGCTGCAAATCTACCATTTCTCAACTGCCTCAGAATTCAGATCGTACTCAATTCTCGGAATCTGATGGCAGGGAATAAATCTGCACTTTTAGCTGTTCCATGGCTGGTATTGGTTTTCTTTGGCCTTATTCTCGTTTTGAGGATTTAAATTAATTAATAGAGATCCTGAGGTTTTATATTATCATTCTTGTATATAGGGTATGCTTACTGGATTGCTTGGGAATCTGTCGTTGCTCTCATACTTTATTAAGAAGAGGGAAACTGAAGCGGTGGTGGTCCAGATGCTCGGAGTTATATCGATGTACGTTGTGATTTTGCAGCTGGCTATGGCTGAAGCTATGCCTCTACCTCATTTTATCGTCACTTCAATAGTGATTGTTTCTGGTCTCATTTTAAATTTTATGAAGTACTTTCGTTTGCTCGATGCGGAAATATGGCATTTTTGGGAGGAATTTATTACTATAGGCGGGCTCTCGGCACTTCCACAAGTAAAATCTCTGTTACTGAAAGGAAACACTTATATTTACCTGGATTTGGATTCAGATGAATGGGTTTTGATGGTGTTCGCTATGATAAGTGCAGTTCATGTGGTCAACGTTCGTCCCTTACGTACCAAGTACTATCTTGCCTGGCTTAATTGCCTTTTTCACTGCAGTGGTTGTTGTTCTTATGGTGAGTGTGATGTTAGAATGCTGTTTGAATGCCAAAATCTAAGTTAAATTTAAATAAATCGCACGGCCATGTAAAGGGAGAAAGTAAAACAGCTAATTGTACATACTCCTGCATTTTCTCAACGGATACCTGGTTATAGGCATTATGGTTATGCCTTTTGACTCTGTTCTCTTGTCTGGTAAAACGCTGACTACGAGACATAGGAAAAAGGGAAAAAAATAGAAAAAAGAAGTAATGAAACAGAGAAGAAGAACATGGAAAAATACGATTATAGAAAATGCAAAGAAAAAGAGGTGAAAGTAATAGAGTTAGGATCTTCACATAACAGTTGAATCAGGAGATTGAAACTCAAATGCACTTTCTTTGATTAATAAACGGTGTTAAAATCTTTGGATTATTTACATTTTTCTAACCTTTGATGAGTGGCGTTGCATGCCCTTTTAGACAAGGTCTTGTTGAGAGCTCAACTCTGAAAAAATTGTATATACATATAAATACATAAATGCATATGATACATTATGTATATATACATGTGAAGAAACTATGGGAGATTAGTGAGAGCCAAAACATCTGATAAGGCTGATGAATGCACTATTTGCGTATTGTTTTGTGGGGACGGTGGAATAATCTCCCTGCATAAAATTTATGCATTTTGTTGACCTACATTCTTACTATCGCTTAGTCTGTTGTAATGGAGGACCTTAGTTTCAAATTCTTCTAATTCTGCAACTTACTAAATTTTCAGGCTCGCATGGGAAAGCTCTCGGAGAAAGGTGTCAAAACTCTTGGATATTTATCCGGGTGGACTGCCACTCTTCTCTTCATGTGGATGCTTGTCGCGCAAATGGTTATTTTTCTTCTTCTTTCTAGAACTATATGAACTTCTCCTTAATTATCATCAAAGCTATTCTTGCTTTTCAGTGGACAAATCTTCTGAATCCTGAAAACATAAAAGGTTTATCAGCTGTCTCAATGTTGCTGGCCATGATTGGCAATGTACTTATGATCCCACGGGCACTATTTGTTCGGGATTTAATGTGGTATGTTCCTTTGATCCTTTCACATCTCCTATGTATCAGTAATTTTCCTCTGAACTGAAAAATGTAAGGGATAATTACAAAAACTACCCCTTAGGTTTGGGTTAATTACAAAAAAAACCAGAGATGTTTGAAAATTACAAAAAACCCTCGAGGTTTGATTATGTGTTAAATGTTAGGGAGTAATTGCAATACTTTTACAAATGTAAGGGGGTGTTTGAAATGTTTTTGCTCATGAAAGGGGTGAATTGTAATACAGAATCAAACATCATGAGTTTTTTTTTTTTTTTTTGTAATTTTCAAAAACATATAGGTTATTTTGTAATTAACATAAACCTCAGGGGTAGTTTTTGTAATTATCCCAAAATGTAATCTAATCTACCTTGCATCCTCAGGAGGGAAAATTTTTTAAGACCCCAAAGAACAGATTCTTCTCATCGCGTTTCTTTTTCGTATACCGTATTGAGGAGAGTCATTAGTGACTTCAGTTTGTTGTATGCGTCTTTCTCCACGTCTTTTACCTTAGTCACTCATGTATACTCTCATCAGTGACAGAACTGATACAAAGAAGGAAATCTAACTGTAATGTATCTATAGGTTCACTGGTTCGTTTTGGGCTTGTGTTTTCTATGGATGGGGGAACCTTAAATGCCTGTACTGGTAATTTCTTTATCAGTTGCAACATGCAATCTTATGATTTTGGAAGTTCATCTCTGGTTTTAACTAATAGTTTGCTGTGACTCCAGCTTCAACAGTATGAGCCAGGAGTTGTTCTTGGCTTCAACCTTTGGTTTTCTTGCCTGGATAGGTGTGTCCGCTTGTTAATGTTTCTATCTACTAAAAAATAACTATTATTATAAAAAATAAAAAATAAAAGGTTTGACCTAATTATAAAGGGTGGCGCTATTTGCAACCCAATATTTGATTAATACACCATATTTTTACATACACCACATCCCTATTTTACAAACTCATCTAATTACTAAATACACTACACCTATATTTCCAATTTTACCCTCCAAACTAATAAACTCTAACTTAAAAATCAGTTTTTTTTGGGAAAAAAGAGAAACAGTTTTTTTTGGGAAAATAAGCTGTTTCCAGCGTTTCGGAAAAAAAATGCTGAAAACAATCAGATTTTTTCGAAATTTTTTTTTGGAAAAGATCAGTTTTTTTTGGAAAAAAAGTTGTTTCCAACGTTTTTTTGGGAAAAAATAGTTTTTTCTCAGAAACAAAGCTGGAAAAAATCAGCTTTTTTCGGAAAAAAAGGCTGGAAAATATCAGTTTTTTTGGGGAAAAAAGCCGTTTCCAGCGTTTTTTTGGAAAAAAAAAGCTGGAAAAAATCAGCTTTTTTTGGGAAAAAAGAGAAACAACTTTTTTTGGGGAAAAAAAGCTGTTTCTAGTGTTTTTTGAAAAAAAAAAAATTCGGAAAAAATCAGCTTTTCTCGAAAAAAAAAAGCTGGAAAAATCAGTTTTTTTTGGGAAAAAGAGAAACATCTTTTTTTGGGGAAAAAAGCTGTTTCCAGCGTTTAAAGGGGTGTATTTACACTTTTTTATTTTATTAGGGGCATCATAGTCTTTTTAACTTATGATATTTTTGTAAATATTGGTAGTGGGGTGTATTAATCAAACTTGGGGGGCAAATAGCGCCACCCAATTATAAAATAACCCAATTATTTTTCAGAATTACGACCTCCCTCTTGACATATGTTTCTATTTTACAAATTTTGCACCAGTTAAGAAGGGTAATTTGTAAAACAAATACAGATCTCAAGGTGTAACCATAATACTCGATTTTTTTGTAATTAGGCTAAATCTCGGGTGTGGTTTTTGTAATTATATACCTTACAAAGTACACATGATTATAGCTAGTCCTCCTGTATTGTAGTAAATAGTAATAAATGAGTCGTGCAGTTTTCCTTGTTGGGAACTAGCTGGAATTTTAAGAAATACTGGATGGTAAATTTAAGGATCTTGAAAAGCCATATTGGACTGGAAATTTGGGAACTAGCAGAGGCGGATCTATTTAAGGGCAGCACTAGGCTGGAGTCCAGTACAAATTTTTTAAAAGCTCCTTTAATAACATATTTATTAACTGTGTTTATTATATTAGCCCAACCCACAATTTACCAAACCCACTTCTCTTTACTGTGTAGAAATATTTAACAAATAACAACTAACAATCCAAATTGATTTCACCTGTACTTTTTCCCAATTCCACCCGTCAGATCTCTATTTTGTGATACGTAGATGGCCATTGGTCATTAACTTTGTGTTATGATATTGTTTTGCCATACACTAACTTTGTATTTTTTTTATACATATTTTTAAGTTTTTTTATATTGCCTTTATATTGTTTCGGGGTTGTTTCTATATAATTTTTAATATTGTTCTATTGTTTCTTCGTTGTTTATATGTGTTGTCGATGTTTTCACTAAAAGTTTATTAGATTAAACATGTTTGAGAAAACCTTGAAACAACAACGCAAAAAATCCAGGAAAATTGGCGGGAGCGTAAAAATATTCGAAAAAAGATGAGGGAGCGTACAAATGTCCTTTTTTTCTAGAATGTTGGGCATTTTTATCCTTATCCCCATTTTTATTGTAGTGAAATTTTTACTTCTTAGCCCACCCTAATACTAATTTATGGATCCGCCACTGGGAACTAGGAAATTATTTTACAATAAATTTATGGTTTTGTAAATGTTGTATCCGGTGTAGATATATTTGGTGAGTTGGTGTATAAATTAAAACACTTGTCATTTATCTACATGCATAAAGTGTACTCCATTTGGTGTAGTAATTAGTATGCATAATACCTAAATTATTGGGTTTGTTTATATATATTATGGAATTTATATATTTAACACCCATGTCTTGTAAATCACTACTACAAAACAGGCCTTTTACATCGGTTATTTTACACATTTTACATCGGTTTTTCAACCGATGTAGAAACCAGCGTAGTGTGAAAAGGCACCTCTTTTACATCGGTTAGAGAACCGATGTAGGAAATTATTTTTTACATCGGTTAAAAAAGAAACCGATGTAAACCAGTGGGTAATTTACATCGGTTACTTTCCACAACCGATGTAAATATAAACAAAAAAGGAACCCTTTACATCGTTTACTGTAGAAATCGATGTAGACATTTCCACTTGTTACATCGGCTATATATAAACCGATGTAAATACTGTCCTATTTTACATCGGTTACGAAAATAACCGATGTAAATATTTGGGTCTATTACATCGGTTTGTATTACAAACCGATGTAATATTTTCATTTTTTTTAAACCTGTTTTATAAAACGAAACCAATCTGCAATTTCATACATCAAAATAAAACCCAAATTCCATAAAGCAAAAGAACAACCTGACACAAATCCAACCAATCAAATACACACAACAAAAGATGTTCCCACCACATTCAACAACCTACATAAGTTTAATTTCTCCATTAATGAAAATTACATACAAATATGACACAAAAAGGATTCTAGTAATTGCATATCCCGAAAAGTTACAATCATACCAAAGCATATCATTCCAATACATGAAAAATGTCCCAAAAACAATATTCTCATACTGCCGACGATTCAATTCATCATCTTCTCGAAAATGTTGAAACAATCTCCGTTAAAGGTTGAGAATGCGACTTATCAATACTATTATGGTTCTCTTTGATACCTTCTTTGGTTGTATAGTGGAGGCCCTCCCATTCTTTGTACAAAGAACTCGTATTGGTTTTGAATGGCATCTTGCTTTTTTTGGAATTTGCAAAAATTGATCTCAACCATTCTTCCTCGTCGTCTTAAACTCTATCAAAGGTTCCAAATTAAACAACAAAAAGATGCTTAACTATTAAACAATTGAGTGTAACAGAATGAAATAGGAATTTATGAATAAATTGACAATGACCACTTATCATTTATAATCTGCATAAAGAGCTCAGGGGATCAAATTACAATCGTATTGCAATAAAATTTCTTTGGAGATTCCTCAAACATTGACAGCAATCTATGAAGATTTGTATAATTTCATTAAATAAGAAATTTGATCCAAGATGATGATTAAAAACTCTTTTTTTAATATATATATTATATATATCTTGTCAAAAATATCATGATATGCTCGAGAAAGAACCAATTCCCAGGTAGAAAATAACAACAAATCAACAAATAATAACCCTTGAACAAGAGTGCGGAGAACAAATGGGAAACTCTCCACATTTTATCAAATAATAGGAAACCCTCAATTGATCCACCCACCAATGCATTTATCCCAACAAGCATATATTTCTCGGATAATTAGCTAAACATAAAACATAATTCACTGACTGACAAGAAACGAGTCAAACAGTTAAAATGGGTCAGAATATAACTCACGGATTGTGCGTCGGGTAAGTGTCGTAGTAGTCACAAAGAATACCTTAATAAGAAATGAAAAAAGCGAATTTTAGATGCAAAAACCAAAATCGAGTCAAGAAAAACCAAAAAACCGAATGAAGTTCCGAAAAATCCTAGAAGCAGGATCGAGAATTATTATATTTGTCAAGATTTTGTACAAATAGTGTGATTGGTGACAAAATGTTGGAGACCTTGGGGCAAAGGTGGTTATGGTGCCGAGGAGGAGAAACATCGTAAATCCTCCATGTCCTATGTGAAACAGAAAAACATTCTTTTAACTAGAACTATAACCGTAAATTTCCCATCATTGAACCATAACCAACAAAAGCCATTTCAATGCAACAATTACATGCCATATAATATGATCCAAGTGTACAACACCAATCCATATAATCCAAATCGATCGACAATAGTTACATGCCAATATATAATATGAATAAGGTGCGAACACCAAATCCATAAAATCCAAAGACACGTCTGATTTGACACTTAAAAGGAAAGGGTGAAAAAGGAGAAAAGGAGAAACAACAAAGTATTTCGAGACTACCTTCCACAATCAGAGCTACCCTAAGTATCCAATGATCGATTTCTGACTTCCAAAAAGTATTTTGCCCAACTAGCCCGAACTTCTTTAATGCTGCTTTCGGACATTGCTTCGGGATCACTAAATATCTGCATCAAATAGTACATAATTAACACAATAAATAATAAACACTATGAGTAATCTAACTTGTTAAAATAAAAAACTATATTACCTCATTCCAATTATCTCTAATACCCGCCCGGACTATGGTCCACATCCAATGCATTATGTAATATCCACATTCATAGTCTCCATGTTGTTTATTACACTTCAATTTTTCTATTACTGTATAGACACCCAATAAATAGTATAATAGAGTTTAAGCACAATTTTTTTTCCTGCCCCCACTTTCTTTGTGATGAGGGTTAGTGATAAAGACTGAATATTGAGGAAGGTTAATTTATAGGGACCACAAAAGAGAGTTGGAACTGTACCTCAGAAATCAAACCCAAGAGTCTGCCAAAAACTTGATAATGCTAAGCAGCCAAGAAAGTGAAACTGAAAGCAGAGAAAAGAAAATGCAAGTATAATGAAAATGCCAAGAAAGTGATATTATAACAATAAATGTAATTTTATCTCATCAATACATTGGCTCACTTCAAGAGCAGTTGAATCTTCAGGTGAGATACCAAGTGTTCCTTCAAACTTCTTCAGCCTTTTCTGCAAAAGTATAAGAATATTATGGTAGATGGCACGTTGAGACATTACTCTGTTAAAAGCCTCCAGATACGACAGATGGAATTCATTAAATAGAACTGTTAGTCTCCTATTTTTTATAACCTATACTACAGTAAATGAAAAGGGATGTGTTTCTCTATGCACAAATATTTTATGCTATTGAAGCCGGTCAAATTTGTTGGCATTAGACAATCAAGAATGAGAAATTGCAAACACACTTGTTTAAAGCAATAAGCAAGTTGAACTCAGCCAAATGTAAAAAGAATGGTGAAAATAGGCAGAGATAAAGAAGAGAACCTGGTCATAAACAGCTATAAATGTTCAAAACTGACCTTGATATGTAACTGTGAAGGCATCATACGATTTTAAACAACCAGCAGTGCATGCTATGGGTTTCTAGAACAAGTTAATATCTATCTTAAAGATCTCACCATTTCGAAATAGAGAAATAGCATGACTCTAGACTGGCCCAAAAAAGGAACTGCAACAATCTTGCTAGTGGTAGTTTCTGGACATCAATGATTTCATAAAATCAGATTGTTCAAAAATTAATGACCACAAAAATCAATATTACCAACATAGTCCTAAGAGAAACAAATTTCCAGAAATCTTTTAACAAAATGACCTTTAATAATGGGAAAATCTTGACAAGTTGAACAATGTAGATTGCTCAAGACCAATAAAAGCTAAATCATAACAGAACATATTAACCCCAAAAATAGATAGAAAGGACGGATAAGCAAGAATTTGCAAACAAGAAATGCAAACGAATGCAATGTTGAATGTCCAGCTAAAAAATAGAGGCGCGGAGAACCGAATCGAGATAAGTACAAAACCGTAGTTACCAAAAATCAATGTTCGAGAACAACTCGTTTGGTCATTCAACAAACAATAGGAGTTCAAGATATACTCGTAATTCAATATTACTAAATAAAAGGAAAAACACAGTCCAAAATCCAAAAATCTCGGATACTGTAGAAACAAGAAATATGAACATAAAAATATGAAGCCAGTCAAATTTGTTGGAAGTATCATCATGCCAACGCAAATCATGGCAACCAACTAAAATTCACTTTCTGAAGAACCTAATTTTTTTTAATATAAAAAGGTACTAGAAACCCCACCCCCCACACACACCCCAAAAAATGTTAATTTTACCTAAAGAAGCACCTTATAATTGGAGAGACACATAAAAGTGCGCCAGAGGTTCGAGGAAGAAAATTAACATTTAACTATGATATCAAGATACCAAAACAATGGCTTGAAGAACCCCCAAGAATAATGGGTGTCCAATGTTTAAGATAATAATTGAATCACCAATCAAGGTAACCTAGTTTTCACATTCTGGACCTGCAAACTGCACCCTCATAAACTTGCAGTTCATAAGATTACAATTGCTTCAACCTTCAAATTTGGGATGCCTAATTCAGCTCCTAAAAGCATATGTTCAATGACTATACTAGATTTACTTAAAAATTAAAATATTCTAAAAGATATTCTAACTAATATCAATGCATTATATATGAGCCACAAGTTCCTAATTTAGCCTCAACAAAGAGATGCGCCATCTAAGAAAACATATTAACAAATGGTTACCATGATTATGAATCAAACAAAATAAGCAAAATTAGAAAAGAAACAAACCTCAGGAGCAATCCACCTACAACCATCAGTTTCATACTCCATAGCTTCACAAACACTATTGCAAGCAGAAACTATTCCCATATCGCCCAAGCAAGCATTCCCTCGTTTATCTAATAATATCCTCTGTGTATTCAAGCCCCTATAAGCAACTCCATGATCATTCATGAACTTAATTCCCTCGGCAACATCCGTCACAATTCTCAAAATCTCTTTCCTCTCGAATCTTTTTATTCTTCAAGATCAATTCATGAATGGATCCTCCTTCCATCAGCTTAGTCACGATACACAAACCGTGATTCTCATCAACACAAACCCCGTAAAACTGTAAGATATTCTTGTGCCCACATGTCATCAACTCCAACAAATCTTTCCTTAGCTCAAATTCATAAGCATTTCCTTTATCACACCCCCCGAGCTTCTCAATCCCAATTTTTTACCCTTATATGTCCCCTTAAACGTACTCGGTCCAATTTGATCCAGTAATCTCAACAAAGATCGTGATGTAGAAACCACTTCCCAATCCCATCCATACCATACAATAATATTTACCATACACAAATATATGGGATCGACCAATTGGGAGTAATAAAGCAAACAAAGTGATCGAGGCATTTTATCAAACGGTTAATAGGCACTCTTTGTCAAGAAGGCAGAGTTTGAGACAATTTCTTTATAAGAAATCCTCAAATCTAAACCAATCCTATATTGCTTAAATTCACAAGTACATATAATAAGACAAGACAACCACAATCATCTCAAGCTAGTTGCTTAAATTAGCTCACCTCCAAGCACAACACAAAGAGCACCGAGAATAGCTTTTTCCACCGCAAACAAGCTCTTCATTTTTACTAAATTGACCTCTTGAAAGAAGTACTTCATTAGTTTTCATTGCATCAATGATTTTGCGCTCTGACAAATTAAATAAACAATAAAATGACAAAGTACGAACTTATCATCGGTGTCGGAATCGGATAATACTAAACAGAGGGAAAGGGGGAACCTTGAACGGCGCCCATCTCCTGTTCCACTTTCGACGCATTTCGCGGAGAGCGGCGCTTTAAATCCTCCATCTCCTTCACCTCTTCTTCGTGTCATCATCCAAATTTACATACACGCATATAAGTATACGTAATAGGAAAAGTTAGGGTTTTTTACGATTGAGAAAAACTAAATTGAATGTGAATCAAATCACTCAAATAAAAAATGGGGAGAGATAGAAGGTGATGAAAACATGAACCAAGTGATTGTTTGTTGTGGTGCCGATAGAGCTGAAAAGTCCGAAATGATTATTTGGGTTGAATGCAGGGGTGGGGCTAGGTTTCGCACAGAACGCCAGATGGGGGTTTAGGCTAGGGTTTGCTGGGATTTAGATTTTTGCTTAGGCTATCAATGGCTATGGCTTGGGCGATTCCAACGGCATGAGACTGAGAGAGAAGATAGAGAGAGAAGGAGATGAAAAAGAGAGACGAAAAGGCAAGATAAAAGCTACATATTTCTCAAAAAAAAGAAAAAAGAAACTCTACATCGTTTGTATCCCGAACCGATGTAACGTTTTTATTTTATTTACAATTATGCCACCGTGTTTATAGTTTTACATCGGTTCCTTAATATAACCGATGTAAAGTTTTTATTTTATTATCAATTATGCCATCGGGTTTTTTGTTACATCGGTTCGTTGAGGAACCGATGTAAACCTGCGTAGTTAATTCCCTTTTGTGTAGTAGTGAATTTTCCATTTTCCAATCATGGTGGAAAACGTTAAATCTACTTACCTAAATTTATTGGGTTTGTTTATATATATTATGGCATTTATATATTTAACACCCATGTCTTGTAAATTTTCCATTTTCCAATCATGGTGGAAAACGTTAAATCTACTTAGATTGTGATTGCCTTTGAAAATTTTTCATTTTTGTTCCGTTAGAGAATTCTTTTTAACTAAAAAACGCGATTGTCTACTGAAACTACCAAAAAATACATTTTCCATACACCAATCAAATTTACTTATTTTACAAAAAAAAATCATCATTATACATATCTCATAAATTTTACTATTCATCCACTCAATTATACCAAATTATTATTTTAATATTTCTTTATCATATCATTTTTTATCATTAAATTTTCATTTCATTTCATTCACAACTCCAAAAAAATAAAATCTCATTTTCTCTAACAAACGTTTTATATTATTTTCTATCAGAACAAAAATTTAAAAATAAAGTGTATCCAATTGCAATTATTTGATTTCAAAACTCATTACTGAATACTGATGCTACCAAAAGCGGCCCCACTAGATCTGGACCTGATGGGTGGGTCTCTGGCCCTCTCTCAGTCACAGAGGAATAAAGCTCTCTATCGGGCAGAAAGTAGCCCACACAATAAGTTAGAATAGTCCGGTCTCTATTGGGCCGAGGTGACGCAATAATGGCCTAGGAGGACATCAACTGTGATGTTTATTCGTCTTATTTGTGGCCCACTAAAAATATTATTTAGGGATAACTACAAAAACTAATATGAGGTTTAATCTAAAAAAAGATTCTAAAATTATATTTATTTTCTCGAGGTTTGTATTTACCTAAAAAATTTCCTTTTAATACTTCTTCGGGGTGCAATTTTATAAACTAAAGAAAAATGTTTGAGATATTTGTAAGGTTAAAAGATAACTGGTTTTAATTTCAAAAAAACAAAAAAAAAAGAGAGGAGATAACTGGTTTTCCTTATAATTTTTTTTGAGGGACCTTATAATTATTTATTACTTATTAATCAAACTTACAAATTTTACCATGAGCTTTTAGCTCAGGTAGTATCGTGTACTCACCCTTTGTAAGAGTGTTGACTTTGATTTGAACACTGTATCTTTCAATTTTCTTGAAAATTATTCTCTCCCCTCCAACCACTACTCTCAACTTATTAAAAAAAAATCAATTTCAGTCACAGTTAATAGTACTTCATCATATGTATTTACTCATTAGCAGAGATAGGGGGCTTATACTACCCATCTTTCATAAATTAATATTATTAATATTTTTTTAAAAAAAATATGTTAGATTTTATATGACTTTTTTCTTAGATTTTTTATCCAGTTCACTCTACTTTCGTGTATTGATCCTTGCATGTGTTTGCTCTATTATTGGATCTACTCATCATGTGACATGTATTTGCTTCAAATTAGGAGTAGGTTTCCTGTCTGACGATCGAATGGATCTTAGCCCACTAAACGAATCACAACACCCGACCTGAATCTAAAATAAAAAAAAACAACACCCGACCTGAATCTAAAATAAAAAAAAAACAGAAATCGATGTGCTCTCTCCCTCTTTAGATCTCACCCATCCTCCGCGAGGTCTCCATCATCGTGTAGGCTCATCTTGACGTCGGTTGACGTGGTTGTGGTGATGCGTAAGAGAGAGAGAGAGAGAGAGAGAGAGAGAGAGAGAGAGAGAGAGAGAGAGAGAGAGTTCATGCTCTTAATAAGATTAAAACATGTTATGTAAAATAAACATAAATTCCAGGTGGCTACCAATATTCTTTGAGGGAAATTACTAATTATTATATATATAAAATATTACTTCAAACTACTCAACCAAACATAATCTCATTTCCAAACCTACATAAAACTCATTTTCATTCACTCTTCCAAACATATTCCAGTTTTCACACGAGAATCAATAAATTTCTCAAAATTCATTTTCCAACACTAGAAACTAGTAATGATACATGGAAACATAACCATACAAGGCCTGCTTTGTTGTGTACATGAGTGCGCGTGCGCGCGCACACACATATATAATTTCTTGAATTTTGAGTTTCTAATATGCATTTTTGGTAATTTATGTTTTGCAATAAAAAAATTACAATTAATTGGTCTTAGTTCAATTGGACCACCGATCCAACAGAATGAGGCACTAACTAACAATAAAATCGAATTAGTCAATTTTTTAATTTTATAAACGAGGGATTGGAACTTTGGACAATAACATTATATTCTTACCTTGGGTATAATATATACTCTCACCTTACACACACATTTATGGCTGAAAACGATCCAAGTTTGAATACATTTTTACGTTTGATAAGATATGAAACTCGAGTAGAAAAAATGTGTGTGAAAATATCAAGCTAATCGAACTCGATTCATGTTCAGCTCTACTAAAGTTCGTTCGAGCCCGATTCAATTAATAATCAAACGAAGCTCAAATACAATTTTTTAAGCTCGATTAAAACTCAAACAAATTTGAATAGTATTATGTTCGGCTCTACCCGACTCGTTTACACCCATAGACAGAGGGAGAGTGTATTACATATGCACATACTATATGGTTTGGGTGTGAATCCAAAAATTATTCAGTTATGAACTATCAATTGGTGGACTTTATAGCCGAGTGTGGTATAGAAATCGATAGACCCACTTTGGAGCCCAACATCAACTGGGTCATTAATGGAGAAAGTCCATTTTGATGGCATCACTACTTCAAAATCACACGCTGAAAGAGGAGTGCTTGCATGTGAGCAGATTTTTCTCCATTCTAAATATAACTCTTTTACAAGTAAGTATTTCTCAATCCGGGATCATTTTCCAATCAATATAAAATTTTAGGTTTGACCATATTGATAGTTGGAGCGCGGAAAATATTGGGCTTCAAAATCATAGTCTTGTTATTCTCAAATAGTTGAAGCACCAATTGCAATTGTTGTAGTTTCAAATGCCACCTCGTCATCGGAGTCTTCCACTAGCAAGGTTTGGAATTTTCCTACACGATGCAACTCCGATTTTCTATATTGTTGATCTAACTAATCCTTCCATAAAATGCAAAACTTTATTGATTTTGGGCTTAGACGAGTTCTTTTATCAGTGTTAGTTCTCGCACCTGCACTAAAAACACTTTTCGAAGCTGCCGAAGACATTTGAGATGTTAGTAAACCATGTGCTATACAAGAAAGATTTGGAATTTTTTTTTGCTCGGATTTCCACCATCCTAAAATATCAAAATTATCACAATTATTTTCTAAGAGAAGTTGTAAGTAATGTGCTAGTTCATATGTTGATCTACTACTTGATGCATTTTTTGTTTCTTTATGGCATTTAAAGTTAAATAAGCAAATGTTGATCAACTTGATGTATTTGACGATGTAGGTGCATTGTTATATTGACGAGATGAAGTAGTGGAATACAACTTTACTAATTTATTAAACAAATTAGTTATTTCATTTTTTTCCTTATATAGATTTATATCCTCAAGTATATATTCATAATATTTTTCAATTAAATACTACAACCTTGTAATTTACATCTTGGATAAAAAACATAACCCAAAACATATATAGAAGGAAGTTTTCCATAATATTTACTCCATTTTTTTCCCATATTTGCAAGAATCTCCATTACATTATCATCATATTTATGGCCACGAAATAATCCAACAATTTTAATCATATTAGGCAAACCCTAAAAGGAAAGAAAAGGAACACTTCATACTGGAAAATGAAGAGAGAAGAGCTCAGGAAAAAACGTCAAATTGAAAAAGAAGAGAAGCGACAGACTGTTCGAGAAATTAAGTAGGTTGCTTCTGGAAATGGAAATGGTAAGCCAACTGATGTTCGTACCAATTACAACTATGACATAGAGACCATTCGAAAGATGTACAACACCGGAGAGCCTAGTCTAACTAGGGAAGTTAAAAGAAAAAAACAAGAACTGAGAAAGAAGAAGGAAAGAAGCCAAAGCAAAACAAGCCCCAACAAAATGAAGGAAACAAGCCCCAGCCCACAGCTTCGGATTAGATCACCAACAGACTTCATCACGCTGTCAAGAGACCACTCTCTACTTTCACCCCTTAAAGCTACCTTTTAAATTTCTTTTCCAATGCAAGAGTATATTACTGTTCTTAGTGTCAAGAGTGATTTTGTAATTTTCCTTGGAAGATAATGTATTTTCTGAATTATTTTTAATTTTGGTTTACTATAAAATCATTCACACTTATTTATACAAAGACAACTCTCAAACTAATGACTAGGATTTATTTGATCTAATAGTAATATTTTATTCACTAGAATAGTTTAACAAAATATATAATACTCTAAAATCCTCTTTAACTTTTATTCACCAAGTTTTCAGCAAACATACAAAAAATGATGTATGTATTTTATAATTTGTAAATTAAATTTGAATATCCATAAAATAATTGGCGCCTATATACATTTGACACTTTTAAAAAAAATGTAGGCGCCTACACAAATTATCTTCCAACAATAAAAATAGATTTTAATAAGTTGGGAGTAGTAGTTGGAGGGAAGAGAATAAATTTCTAAGAAACTGAAAGATAGAAGATTGAAATCCTGGTCAATACCCTTACATGGTCAACAATAATGATAGATCAGAATTCTCAATACAGATGTAACAATCAAAAGATATATGAAAGAAATTAGGCGAATCGTCCAACGAAGATGAGGGGATCAACTGAAAAGCAAAAAAGGGTAAAGATTCCAACATGACTGAGAAGAGTTACAAGGTAAAATAGTAGATAACCAGCAACAAGACTTTAATAATTACTTGGTTTAGCATAATCCAAGTTCATGAAACAAAAGTATTTTGAAGTCTCATGGTTTAAAACCACATGACAATTAACTGTGATCTGTTGGGATTTTTATTGATTTCCCATGTGGACTTACATATGTAAATACAATTATATTATGGGCTACCTAATTTAATGGAGCCAATTAAGTGGTCTAATTTAATAGGGCTCTAGGGATATCTATTGGGTATGGGCTTTGCAATGTGTAGAGACCCAATACTGGTTAATTAGGATTGATGGGCTTCTAATTAACCTAGTATATAAAGAACTCTCATTAGGGTTATGGTCCCCAAGTCAAATCAGTCGCCACTCTTCTCCTCTTCCCCATCTTAGAGAGAGACCAATGGAGTACCTAAAGGATTTGGCTGTGGAAGACGCTAACCCGATAAAGGATTCACACGCGTCTGTATGGATCTGAGGTATCTATTTGCGTCTATGAATTTAAGGTACGCTTCCGATTTAGATTCAGTTTTATATTTGTTACTTGATAATTCACGTGATGATTCTGGGGTATAAATTAATTATATTAATTCTAACAAGTGGTATCAGAGCAAATCATGTTGGATTATCAAAAAAAAAAAATTACATCTTCATGTGATGTTCAATTTGATAAATCTTTTGAAGAATATCTTCGATTCTGCTATAGTTATTTATGACCAATCGAAGATTCTCTTATATGGTTTCGAATTCCTTTTATTGATTGATTAAGTTGAGAATGGTTGGTTGGATTGAAACATCCTAAAATCATGGATTCAGATTTTGGTTCTTTGATCAAGATTCTGGTTCTTCGGCCATGACGGTTAATTTTATTTTTTAAGGGTTTTTCTTATTTTTCCTTAAATTCGGTTTTGGATTCTATCAATCGTGTTGTAATCATTTGACTATACTATAATCTGTAAAGTGAGAATTCGGATTTAAGGATTGTGGTTTAAGATTAAAGATGGTTCGAAGAGATGATTTTCTTCATCCAGTTTCTCAAAGTGAAGCCGCTCGGATTTAAGTTCATTGGAGCGATTGATGGCGATAGGGTTCGCGTCTCCTTTTTTTGGCCAGCGAAGGGCAGCAGACGGCTCGGACGCTGCTGCTCCATATTCGGCGACTGTGGTAAGGTGAATTTACCAAATGATTTCTTTTTTTTTTTTATTTATGGTTGAGGGAAAGTTTGGTGTCATTGTCAACCGGCTCAATAATTGGTGGACTTAGAATCATAATGCGCCTTTATGGCCTTTTATATTTTAAGTCGCAACTTATTTAGTTTTAGGCCTACCTTTGTGAATCCAAATATAGTCAGATTTTGGGCCTTATTTTATATTGGGTTCTGACATCTATATAAGGTTTTGAATTTTGAACATGAATCATTTTGGGTGCAAAATTCAAGTAAAGGAAATTTTGGATTATTAATTTGGGTTTTAGGTCATTGGGTCAATAAGGAGTTGATTAATTCAACTAATAAAGATTGGATTAATTTTGAATTTTATATTCAAAATTATTCTATAAAGAATTCGACTCAAATACGGGTAAAGCCCAATAAAGAAAATCAAAGTTTGATTTTAGGCCTCTTTGGTTTTTCAGGCTTTAAATCAAAATAAAGAATTAAGATTTGAGTTCAATTTATTTTGAGCTCAAATTTATATGGTTTAATTTTGGGCTTAGATTTTGGATATTGAACTTGATTTAAATTTGATTTATATTGGTTAGATTTATGACTCGATCTGGTTATTTGAAATCAAGTTCATATAAAATTGAATTTAAGTCTAATCTAGCACCTTGCTTTTTAAGTCCAAATAAGGATGAACCTTTTGGCTTATGGTTAGAGTTTGCTTCATTGGGTCATAAAGTCGGGATGAATTTATTCATACCCATAAGGATTGAATTAGATTTGAATCAGGGTTGGATTTAAATTTAATCTTTTGGGAATACGACCCAAATTTAGTTATAATCCTGATATATTAATTTTTATTTAGTTAGCGAATCTTATCTTTATATTTCGAGATAAATTGAAATAACATGTCACCAAAGTGACCTCTGTTACTAAATTCATTCTGAAATATTAGATTCAGGCAAAAGATTTGCGATTTGTTTATATCTCTGCGGATAATAATCGGCCCAAAGGAAGGTTATTGTCTGGCCAGATGATAGACATATGAGGCAAAATCAGGATTATATTTGATGTTCGATATTTCATCATAATTTAATTGAAACAATATGTTGCCAAAGTAACCTCTATTGTGTAGATTTATTTATTTTGAAATATTAAGATGTGTGTGTCTTTTATTTATGCGAATAACGATCGACCCAAAGGAAGGTCATTATTTGGCCGAATACTAGACATGCCTGTGGTAATAAATACATGATGATTATTAGATTATCCATGTAAACAATAATCGGCCCAAAGGAAGGTTATTGTTTGACAGGACTTATTGTCAGTATTTGATTACTACATTTGAGAGTACCACTTACAATTGATGCTCTTGTCCAAAGACTGAACATTAATGTTGTGCTAGGTATCTCAAGATGGGCCCACTATCATTTTCTAATGTCATGCATAAATATGAATTTACTGTTATTATGTTATGACATGACTGAGTGAGCATTTTAATTTTGTTCTCTGAATTAAATTTCTGCTTGTATTTTTAATGTATCTGCCTATATGGATTTTATTTATGTTATCTCACTGTTTTAAATTTTTGGGGCATTATGTTTGAGGAGGTTAGTGCTAAGTAGTTCCTTAAAGATATTGACTGAAACAAGTATTATCTCAACTGATCTTGTTTCAATAAGGTTATAAATAAAAATGGAACATACGGGAGTATATTTGGATGTGTCTTTCTCGCTTCAAAGTAAAGTTCATAAAGTCGGAATTCTCTATGGTTTTATTCAGTTTCTTGCACATCAAGGATTTATAGTTAGTAACAACACCCTAAAGATTGAGATGACTCTTCGGAGATCATTTCTCATTGTGCAAGAAAATAAAGTTTGAGCGAGATAACACTAAAAGTACTCACTTGGCATCTTCTTCCCCAGGATATAGATATAAAGGTTGTAATTGGGACACCACAAACAGAAGGCAAAAGAAACAAGATGAGGAATTTACCTCTACTTCGCAAGAAGGGTGGATACGTGAAAATGTCCCAAGTAAGTATGTCGTGTTAAAGTTTGCTTCTCACTTCAGCTATGTTTCATTCAGTCTTGTTTTGTACCTAGACATATTTTGTGGGTACATACTGGTTCTACTACTCACACATGTTTTAATGCAAAGTTAGTTGTGGAGCCAATTACAAATTGATGCTGAAAGATGCATCTGTGATGGTAATGGTAAAACAATTGTGGTTGAGACTATACATATTTAGGTTTAATCATTGATGATAAGGTTATTGAACATTGAAAGTACTCGGGATTTTGTTTCTATTTCCATTTGAGCAAATTTTGGTTATAATTGTTCAATTTGGATATAGTAATTTTGCTCTCTTTCAATATTCATGTTGGTTCTTTATCATTGATGATGTGGTTGTCTCATTTAATGTAACTTTGCATGCTAGTTCACATGGTACAAAACATATGAAACGATAAAAGAATTATGAATGTGGTAAGAAGTATGATTAATCATTCTTTCTTACTGAAAACTCTCCAAGAGAAGTAATAAGGATTACGACATGGATTATTAATAAGGTTCTAATCTAAGCAGTAGCTAGCTAAAGCCCCTTATGGAATTTTGATATGTGAACATTCGATATTGGATACTTGCATATTTGGGGTTGTCCAATTAATATAAGGTCTTCGGCCTAATGAGGGAAATTGGACTCAAGAACTATTAGTTATTGCTTGTTAGATACTCTATAAGGTCACTTGAGATGAGAAACTTGAAGGTTTTTAAGGAAGTTGAGTTTGAGGGGAGAATAAGGTTATAAACATTATCATGAAAGGGGAGTTTATTTTCCTCCTACAGTTGCAATTGACAATGATTAGGCGTTCATTCCTAGCATTGTTCAAGATGCAAATTCGGATTATCAAGATAATGTTAAGGAACTCCTTGTCTGGATAAGATAATGCTTCTAAAGAGCAAACTCAACAACCTCAAGAATGGAAGCCATGAAAAATTGGATGAAATTCATGATGCCAATGACACTTCGGATCTCATCAAATTGCCTAAAGGTGTGAAAGCTCTTTGATCATTGATGAACATCAAGACCAAAGAGGTTCAAAGGTAGTGTTGAGAGATATACAGTTTGCCATGTTGTCATGAATTTCATCAAAAGGTAGATATTGATTATAAAGAAACTTTTATTTTAGATTTATCGAAAGATTCTTTAAAATCATTGTGGTACTCATGGCTCATTTTAAATTTTTGGCATGTTTCTCGTTTATGGTAAATAATCATCATTAAATTTATCTTGTTTTGTTTTGAGATATATAAAGTTGATGATTGCATATACCTTAGGTTTAGTGGGAGAGAATCCCATTACTGAGGAACTTAAGTTTGATTCATTCAGTGCCCCAAGAATGAGTCTAAAATTATAGATATACAAAAGACAATTTATGCATCAACTATGAGAGGTCTTTTGTATTTTCAAGTATGCACACATCCGAATATAGTGTGCATAGTAGGATCATTAGACAGATATTAACCCAAAGATGGATCATTTGAAAAGCAGCCAATAAATGGGTTATAAAGTATTTACATAGAACAAAGGTTTATATGCTCACTTATCGGAAACCAGATCTTTGGGAGATCATTTGGTATTTATGATTCCGATTTTATTTGATGCCAATAAAGTAAAGAGATCCAGTTTGAGCTATACTTAATTGTTAGTTGGATGAGCTATTTTGAGAAAGTGCCAAACAGACACTTATATCTCATTCCATAATGACAACTAATTTTTAGCTTGTTAAGGGGCATCTTATCAAGGGATATGGTTGTGAAATATTGTCATTTGGTTGCACATTAAGGATGGTATTAATATACCAATAAAGTTAAAGTGACAATAAATCAGCCTTACCATATTCCAACAACAAAACTCTTGCAGTTGAGGTGCACATAGACTTCAAGTTTTTTGTTATTATAAAGAAAAATTCAGAGTCATTAAGTGCCTATAGAACATATTCAGACAAACTCCAAATTGTGGCCACTCACCAAGGTTTTACCCTAAGGTGTTTTGCGAGCGTAATGCTCATATAGGTGTTGTACGGCTTAAGGATGTGCATGTTCAGTGGGAGTTTGTATTTTGATGTTCTTCAGGTTAAGACACATTTCAGAATTATCTTCTGCAGAATAAAGAATAAAGTCTTGGTTTTGGACTCTGAATCAGTTGCATTTTTGCATGATCTCATAAAGAATAAAGTAGGACCAATTGGAAATAGGCATGTTGGAGATCACGTTACATGTAATTTCCATGCTACACATCCATACTTGATCTATGTCATTGAATATACTGGTGTGGTGACCATTGATGGGTCTAGTTACCATTTAAGTATAACGAAAGCCGCTTTGATCTCACACTGATATAGGAGATGGACCAGATTGTATCTAAGGGGATATCTCAAGGATAGATAGCATTTTCAGCGCACACTCAGAATTTTACAATATAATTGTCTCTGGTGACATATGTAGTCCAAGTGGGAGATTGTTGGGATTTTTATTGATTTCCCATGTGGACTTACATATGTAATTACAATTATATTATGGGCTATCTAATTTAATGGAGCCAATTAAGTGGTCTAATTTAATAGGGCTCTAGGGATATCTATTGGGTATGAGCTTTGCAATGTATAGAGACCCAATACTGGTTAATTAGGATTGATGGGCTTCTAATTAACCTAGTATATAAAGAACTCTCATTAGGGTTATGGTCCCCAAGTCAAATCAGTCGTCACTCTTCTCCTCTTCCCCATCTTAGAGAGAGATCAATGGAGTACCTAAAGGATTTGGCTGTGGAAGACGCTAACCCGATAAAGGATTCACACGCGTCTGTATGGATCTGAGGTATCTATTTGTGTCTATGGATTTAAGGTACGCTTCTTGATAATTCACGTGATGATTCTGGGGTATGAATTAATTATATTAATTCTAACATGATCATCTCTGGGCAAAAACCCCACGTACTTGACAATTTACTGCATTGTTGTGACAATATATGAATTTTGATTTGGGCTAAATTGAAAAATATGCCTTGAAATTATTAGATGGTGGCAAAGCAGGACAATAACTTATTCAACTTGCAATTTAGGACAATAAGTTTTAAAAAATGGCAGATTGAGGTCTAAATTGGCTGCCGATTTCAAATTCTCCCGGAATTGATTATAAATTCGAGGATTTCATTTTTTTCGGTCCTTATTGCTAAGTGGACATATGATCTAGCAAATTCACAATGACTTTGGTGGAAAGTAAGAAGCAGAAGTTCAATTTTCTGGGTTTTCTCCAACTTATTTGGGGATCGATTTTGCCGAGGGGGTGGGTAGTTTATTTATGCTTCCTTTATTTTCATCAAAGTCATCATGAATTTGCCATGTCATATGTCTAGTTAGCAATTAGGACCGAAATGAATGAAATCCACAAATTGAGAATCTATTCCGGGAAATTTTTTAAATCGACGGCCAATTTAGTCCTCAATCTGCCATTTTTAAAAAAATATTGTCCTAAATTGCAAGTTGAGTAAGTTACTGTCCTATTTTGCTACCAACCAATAGTTACAGGGCATATTTTGCAATTTAGCATTTTGATTTGTATGGTGAAGAATCCTGGTATATGTTCTAGGCAAAAATATCTTGTCTGTTGTGTGACAATCTATGGAGTTTGATTTGTATGGTGAAGTATCCTCGTATACTAGACTCGACAAATATTGTCATTATAGTTTCTTGCTATTTTCCATGGATAACATTGGAAATTGTTTTTTTGATGTAGTCGTGAAAGTGTGAGCTGAAGATAGAATATATCTTAACGAAAATTCTCTCGTACGTTTTTTTTTTCACACTACCAAAAACTATTTAGAAGTGAGATTGGTTGTGATTTTATTTTTTTTATGGAAATCACAGTGTAAAATTTCCCTCCGTAGAGTGCTAAAATGCAGAGAATTTAAGAGAAATTTTATTTAACATGTGTCAAAGATATCTGATACAAAGGAGGGTATCAAGTATATATACAGGAGAATGGCTTAAGTTCTAAGCTAAGTAAGTAACTGAAAATGTAACAAACTCTAACAAATTAACTGTCATGTAACTAACTGACAGTTATGTTAGTTACATATTCTAATACGCCCTGATGCAAAGTGAACCGGGGGAGAAGTGAGCCCGAGTTTCTGACTTAATGAGAGAAAACGAGATGTGGATAGAGGTTTGGTAAGAATATCAGCCACCTGGTCCTTAGTAGGTACGTAACGAACATCAACCTCCTTGTTGTGAACCTTGTCCCGAATGAAGTGTATATCAATTTTTATATGTTTAGTCCGAGCATGATAAACCGGATTTGAGGCCAAAGTAAGTGCTCCAAGGTTATCCGTCCAGAGAAGAGAGGGCTGAGCTAATGTAAGTCCCAACTCAGTAAACAGAGATCGAATCCACATAAGCTCAGTTGTGGCAAGGGCTAAGGCTCTATATTCACTTTCAGTGCTGCTTCTAGCTACGACATGTTGTTTTTTGGAACTCCAGGCAAGGACATTTGAACCCAAAAAAATACAATAGCCACTAGTCGACCTACGATCATCAACCGAGCTGGCCCAGTCCGCATCGGCATACCCATGAAGACACCATCTGGAGACAGGCTGAAAATAAAGACTTGTATTGATACTACCCTGAAGATACCTGAGTACTCTTTTGCAAATCTTCCAGTGATTAATGGTAGGAGAGTGAAGAAACTGACTTAGTTTGTTAACCACAAAAGATATATCCGGACGAGTCATAGTGAGATATTGGAGTGCTCCTACAGTGCTGCGAAATAGAGAAGGATTGTCAAATGGAGCACTGTCTGTGAGACTGAGCTTGGTGTTGCTGCAAATTGGGTTAGGGGCTGGTTTGCAATTACTCATGCCAACTTTGTTAAGAAGATCTCTGATGTATTTGGTTTGAACAAGATGAATACCATGTGATGTGCGGATTGTTTCCAGGCCAAGAAAGTAGTGGACTGCACCTAGATCTTTAAGAGAGAAAGTCTTGTTGAGTTGCTGAATAAGAGTAGCAATGTAGGTGGAGCTGTCACCCGTGATGAGGATATCATCAACATACACTAGCACAAGAATTAAACCACCCTGATGATGTAGATAAAATAGTGATGAATCTGATACTGAACTTTTGAATCCAACAGCTAATAAAAATCCCTTGAGTTTGTCATACCAAGCCTTGAGAGCTTGTTTTAAACCATATAAAGCTTTAACCAATTTGCAGACATAACTGGGATGTTGCTGATTTACATAACCCTGAGGTTGGACCATGTATACAGGTTCATTCAAATCCCCATTCAGAAAAGCATTGTTCACATCCACTTGGTGAATATGCCAACCCTTTGTCACAGCCAAAGTGAACATGAGTCTGATAGTAAGAGGCTTGACAACAGGGCTGAAAGTGTCAAAATAATCAACTCCTGCATTTTGTTCAAAACCCCTAGCAACAAGTCTAGCCTTCAACCTTTCAATAGTACCATCAGCCTTGTGTTTCACCTTAAAAATCCACTTGTTACTAATAGGGTGTATAAGATCAGATGGAGGGACCAAATCCCAAGTGTGATTCCTCACTAGAGCATTGTATTCCTCATCCATTGCAATTTTCCAATGTGGTGAAACCAAAGCTTCAGTGGCATTAGCTGGTTCAGTCACTGAAGGAGAGATGGACAGAGAAAAGATTTTTGGTTTGAAAATTCCACTATTAGACCGGGTGTGCATGGGATGAGTATTGACAGGAGGAGGATTAGAATTATGAGTGGTGACAGGAGAAGAATGAGAAGAAGGTGCAGCTGCAGTAGGGGAGGAGTTATCTGCCAGAGGTGCTTTGCTGGGATTGGGACAGGAGAGGAGTTAGCTGCTAGAGTTGCAGCTGGGGTTGGGACAGGAGATTGATGTGCAGGTATGGTATTGTTGGATGATTGAAATGGGAATGAGGGCTGAGAGGAAGTAGCAGTTGGAACAAAAGGCATAACAGGCAAGGAAGAGTGAATATGAGAAGTAGTGGCTGAAGTAGAATGAGTAGGGAAAAGAGTGGGATAAGGGAATTCCATCTCATTAAATGAAACAGTTCTAGCTATGATGTATTTCCCAGATGGAGCAAGGCAAATGTATCCCTTATGATGATCACTATATCCCAAAAATATGCATTTAACAGACCTGAACATGAGTTTTGAAGTGTTGTAAGGCCTAGTGTAGGGAAAGCAAGCACACCCAAAAGTTTTTAAAAACTGATAATCTGGGATTTTGCCAAAAAGCTTCTCATAAGGAGATTGATTTTGTAGAACAGGTGAAGGTAATTTATTTATGAGAAAAACAGCAGTATGAAAAGCATGCCACCAAAACTTCATAGGTAAGGATGCATGAGCAAGAAGAGCAAGACCTGTTTCTACTACATGTTGATGTTTCCTCTCAACAAGACCGTTTTGAGGATGTGTATATGGACAGGTGTCTAAACAATATCCCAAGAGAAGAAAGAAGAGAAGAGAGACTTCGATATTCACCCCCCCAATCAGATTGAAGAATTTTAATCTTGGTATGGAATTGTCTTTCTACCATAGCATTGAAGGTTAGAAAAACAGAATACACATCAGATTTTTTGACAAGAGGATATATCCAAGTAAACCGTGTGTAATCATCAACAAATTGCACATAATATCTGTAACCGGCTACAGAAAAAATAGCAGCAGGTCCCCACACATCAGTGTGAACGATTTCAAAAGGAGTAGTAGAAGTGTGCACAATTGAACCAAAGTGCATTTGATGCATCTTGCCTAGTTTACAAGCATCACAAAAAAACTCTGAGTTTTATTACAAGAGAGATGTAGTGTTTTCATTACAGAGAGAATTGTTGTAGGACAAGCATGTCCAAGACGAGCATGCCATAGATGAAATTTATTACATGAAGAATCAGCAAATTTACTGAGAGAAGTTGCAGGAGCACTGCTGGATGAGGTGGCTGTGAGAGACTGTGGAGATGATTTGCTAATAGCTGATGAAGTTGGTGAGAACCAAGATGAGACAGATCGAGTTGGTAAAGTCCATCCCTAAGTACTCCTTTCAGCAGAACTTGATGGGTGATCAAATCCTTGACAAGGCAAGAAAGTAGCATGAAACTCAATGAACACTTTGTTATCTTGAATAAACTTAGAAATGCTAAGAAGATTCTTTGTAACATCAGGAACATGTAGAACATTTTGGAGATTTAAGTGTTTGGAAAATTGAATAGAAGGAAAATAGGTGGAACCAATGTGACTGATGGATAGGGGAAAGCCATTGCCAACTAAAAGTTTGTTTTTACCTGCATAGGGAGATTGCAAGGATAAGTTGCCCAGGTTTGTTGTCACATGATGGGTAGCCCCACTATCTATATACCAATCAGAGCCAGAGGAGGATAATCCCCATGAGACACACTATGTGCCTGAGAGTAAGAGCCACAATCCGGGGGTATCACAGACCGGCTGGGAGCAGCACTGAAATTCGAAGATTGTGATGGATACTGAATGTGAGATGAAGCTTGAGATGACTGGAGGCCTGGATTGAAAGTAGTAGTAAGAAGAGCCTGAGATGGAGCATTGGGAAATCTGGAGGATGAATAACCATTGCTATGTTCCAAACTTGTAAAATTCACATCAAATCGTTTATAACATTTTGCAGCTGTGTGATTGTTGCGGCCACAGATCTGACATACCACGCTAGAGCCTCTGAAGAACCGTCCCCTGACCTCGAGATCTACCAGTGAAACCACCTCGAGGAGGTCGAAACTCAGCAAAGTTTTGCTTAGTAGCAACATTCAGAACAGGAGCCAGAGTAGAGGAAGATGTATGTGTAGGAGTCATGTGTTGAAGGCGCATTTCATGTGTTTGAAGCGTATACTGCATCTCTGAGATTGTAAGATCCTTTCTAGACGTCAAATTCACCACCACGGATTCATATTCAAGTCCTAGACCATGCAAAATATAAATCATCAAATCATCATCATCAATAGCTTTACCAGCAGCTTGTATATCATCAGCAATTGATTGCATCTTCAAGATGTATTCCGATATAGACAAGTCCTCTTTCTTCAGTGTTTGGAGTAATGACTTCAAATGCATAATTCTAGCTTGAGAATTTGTTCGAAATAAATTCTCAAATACACTCCATATCTCACTTGAAGTAGAACAACGATGAACATAGCCTAACATGCTTTCTGATACAGAGTTGAGAATCCAACTGTACAGAAATTTGTCTTTTCTAAGCCAAACCACATACTCAGGATTTTTGACTTGAGTGTCACCAGATTCATCCAAAATCCACTGTGCAGGGGCTTGAGCAGTTCCAAGCAACAGATCATCAAAACCATGTGCGGTTGCCGTTGCTAACACTTGTGACCTCCAGAAATTGTAGTTAGATCGATCTAATCTAATGTTGAGAGTATTGAACGTAGGAAGAAGAAATTGCGCCATGGATGAGGCTCTCAAGAGAAGAACTGGCGTACTGATACCATGCTAAAATGCAGAGAATTTAAGAGAAATTTTATTTAACATGTGTCAAAGATATCTGATACAAAGGAGGGTATCAAGTATATATACAGGAGAATGGCTTAAGTTCTAAGCTAAGTAAGTAACTGAAAATGTAACAAACTCTAACAAATTAACTGTCATGTAACTAACTGACAGTTATGTTAGTTACATATTCTAATATAGAGGGAAATTGAAGGATTTGGGGAGTGAATTAACCTTTATTTCAGCTCCTTTTTACTTTCAGAGATAAAAGAGTGAAAAAAATATTTTAAAAATAAAATTGAGAATGGATTTTGGGATGAGATTGGATATAAAATTAAAATGTGATGATGATAGTTGATGTAATAGCTTTTTTTATTATAATAGTGATCAGGTGTGATTAGTAATTTGAAAAACAAGAGAAATTAAAAATAATGTATTTGTGATATGACTGTATAATAATAATAATTAATATGATATTTTTTTGTTTAAATTATAAATGGATGCGATTGATGATTTTGAACTTTGAAAATTTTCAAAAACAATCACATATTTATACAAAATTTTATCCAAAAAAAAAATAGAGGGGGTCAAAAAAATTTCGCAAGCAAGCACTCCATAGTTGTGTAACACTACAACATAATATTTACTTAAATCAAAAGTTTTACAAAAGAGTTTCAAAAATGAAAGACTCGTATGTTTTCACACTACTAAATATTCCGGTTAAGTATCTTGAGAAATGTTTTAACACCGCTATATCCAGTTAATTTGATTTGGGAAGCTGAGTTTTATTTCATTAGTTGAAAATACAGATATTTTAATCACTGTTTTAAAAATCTCTGCCTAACCTCGATTAGTCCTCGCCTAGACGCTATGCTCCCCTTGTCCGTCTACGTTTTTCTTCCGATTTGGCCCGCCTAAGTTCCGCCTAGGCGCTAAGCCCCAATTTGCCGCCCGACAAGCGTTTATCGATTTTTAGAACACTGATTTTAATAGGGTGAAATACAAATATTTAATAAGTAATCATTGTGCAAAACACATATATTTGATGAGAAATAAATTTGGGGAAAATCCAAAATTTTGAAAATACAGATTTTGTTTTTTTCTCAAACTCCAGACTTTCATAAACAAAAACAAATCAGAATATTAAAAAAGAACATATTTTTTAATTTTCTCAGAAAAATCCAATAAAGAAGTATAGATATGTAAACCTAAAGGTATGTAAGTGATTTAGTTTGATGTTGTGATTTTTTTAACTTAAAATACTGATACAAAATGTCCCTTTATTTAATTTAAAAGGGAAAAAAGAAAAAAACATGACCGCTCTAAGTAATATACAAAATTTTACCTTAAAAGTGTAAAACATGACCGTTTCAAAATATTTAGGCCTTCTTGATATCCGGTCCACCTTCATTATACCTACTTGCTCGTTTAGTGGGCTGGAATCAACCTACTTTTTATGCAGATCTTATTCATTAAATTGTTTGGTTGAAACATCTCAAGGCCCAGTAAATTGCATATAGGATGGTTCCTTTTCTTTTCATTTCTTATTTCATATTTGCGTTCATTATCTTTTCATTTAAAAATGAGAAATTGTTTAGGAAGCTTCCTTGTGATTGTTATTAGATTGTGTATTAGGTTTGAGTTCACTAATTGGATTATATCTGATCCAATTAAATAGCTCACATAGTTAATTTAGTTATTTTAAGTTTTTTAGGATATAATTTAATAAATTATTTGGAAATTAATTTAATAATTTCATATGAGAAAGAAAAGAAAATAGCTTCAAAAAAAGAAAAAAAAAAATATAGTAGCATTACATTCAACTAGAGGTATCAAAATGTCCCAAGCCCGTTGGTCCAGCCCGTTCCACTCTACCCAAGGTTGTAGGCGGATTGATAGTTTAGTAGCCCACCAAGAGACGAGCCTAAACAGGCTGTGCTGACGGACCGGCGGACTGAGAAAAAAAAAATATGTTTTTTCTTTCTTTAAATACAAAATGAAAATGGTCTCTGGAGATGCATTACATGCTTTCATGGATATTCATATTGTAAAAGACAATATGATAAAGGGTGAAAATAAGGGTGTTTGGATTATTAAGATTAGTAATATATAGTGGTTTACATAGGATTCGAGACTTGGGGGACGAAACTTATATTAAAGACCACCTATAAAATGAATTTTTCCTCAAAATTCTTTTTTTTCGGGGGAGGGGGGGGAGGGGCAAATATAATTTTTTATTAGTATGGATATGATTTTAAAATAAATAACAAGTAAGAAAATTAAATTTTGAAAATTTTTTGGGCCTTCCCCCACTTGCCCCTTAGTTCCTCCTCTGGTAATATATCTAATAATTTCTAAACAAAGTAGTTAGTTTAGGATATTTATGATATGTTTCTTGGATTATAGTATAGAAAAATATCCAAGTTTTGGTTGTTAACTTTTCGGAAGTAGAATTAATAACAAATTTCGTCATGCTCCATTACAAATAAATTAATAAAATAATGATTAGAAACAAGCTCTGCATTTTTTAAATAATAAATTTTTTTCTTGCACAATTATTAAGTTAATCTGTCTTTATCTAATGAATCAAAGAATCCTAATTAAATTAAAGGAATAGAATGGAGTTGGCTCTTTAATCTTTATGTCATAATAAACTATCTAATCACCAAATAAATAATTATTTTAACTGACTTATTATAAAGATGAACTACAGTTACATAGAGCTTACAAATAAATAATTGTCAATCCAATTAAATCTATGGGTATTAATTGTTATTAAATTAATTTGGATAATTATACTCAACTTAGACCCATTAAGGCTCTAAAGCTATAAAGCCCACAAAGACTCATTTATTTGCTTATAATTATCATTGATCCTCATTGTTGAAAGGTGCGTGATTCATTTGGTAATTACTATCTCTCAGTTTTCTGGATTTTCTCTATTCTGGAATTGAGCGTTGGAGGTTCTTCGCCGGATAAACCCCAATGTGATGCAGGCGGCGGCGCAGTTAGCAATTTGCGTTCACGAAAATTCAATTATTTGGAGTGACACAGGCAGCGACCCAATTAGCAATTCATGTTCGTGGAAATTAAATTACTTGGAGCGATATCATATCAGACTTTTTGGAAGATATCCAAAAATTTATTTTGAATTAAATACCAAACATATGGAAATGAATTTTAGATTAAAAAATTCATACAGGCTTAACGCATTAAGCGCATCAGAATCGGATGTTACCGACCTAAGATTGGTGGAGCCTGTCGGTAGCGTTAGAAACTTGAACCGGTCCCAATTCAATTATTTAATGTAACTTTAGTGTTTTAGTCTTATTTTCAATATTTGTGTTCAATTTATTCATTTTTTGAGGGGACTTAGTATTATTGCAACATGTGCAATATCGAAAACTGTGGTTTCCACAATACTACTTGCAACCAAAATATTATGGAATTGTGTAAAATAGTGCAAAATAATCAAATTTTCTGCTCAAAGTTGGAAAATACATAAAAAAAAAAGGATTGATTTGAGTAGAACACATCAAATTTGATTATATTGACTCTCTATATATTTTATTATTGAATCAAATACTGAATTCGAATAATTTTTTTTTTAATTCTAAGCTAAAATATGACATATTTCGACCTAAAAGCTACGGTAAAAATGTTATTATTATTTATGCAAAAACACAAAGAGACAAAAAAAGAATGGAAATTGGAAAAGCACATGAACAGTGAACTTAATTCTAGATTTTTTGTGCTTCGATTCAACATACGAATCATAAAACATGACATCAGATAAAACGTCATGCCTGAAATTGGGGCCACAACAACTTTTGATCACGTGTCATGAGCAGTGTTCTAAAAGACGTTCTGGTTGGACAACAGGTTGGGACCTAGCGTTTATACGAAGCCTTAGCAGATAAGGCAAGACCCAACATGGGTCATAATCAGAAGTAAAATATATGCGAATAATGAGATCCTAGTGTCTAAATGAAGACTAATTGACAGTTCACGACTAGACGGAGATATATAGAAAAGAGGTCAAAAGTACTGAAAACAAACAGCCAAAACCAGATGCAAAAAACATTCTAGTAACCAAAACCTGGGGTGGGGCTGGATTAAGGTGTAGCCTCTTTGTATTCATTGCAAGATTTCATATTGAAACAGGGCAAAAAAAAAAAACAATTAAATCATACACAATTTTCACATATAAAATCAAATACTTTTATAACTTTGATCAAGAAATCTAATACAAGATGTCAAGCACTGCAGGTCAAGTCATCAAATGCAAAGGTATGATTTTTATGCTGCCCTTAAGCCTGTTCCTCATTATTTAATTTCTTTTTATGTGCAGTGAATGGGTTACATTCTTGTGTAATTTTATTTTTTCCCCCAAAAATAACCATTCAAGAAATAAACTAAAAATTGATTGGGTAATTTTTTATTTTTTTTTTAAAATTGTAGCTGCTGTTGCATGGGAAGCTGGGAAGCCACTGGTGATTGAGGAGGTGGAGGTGGCGCCGCCGCAGAAAATGGAGGTCCGGTTGAAGATTCTTTTTACCTCACTTTGCCACACTGATGTATATTTCTGGGAAGGCAAGGTACCTTAGAATTAAGAACCTAGTTTTTATTTATTTTTTTAAATTTTTGTTCCTTTATACTTCATAAACTTGAAGATTTGAAGTAGAAAACAATCATGTTTAAAGATTTAAAGTACTCAACTATGTTGTTATTGAGTTTTTGCAGGCTCAAGATTCTGTTTTTCCTCGAATTCTCGGACATGAAGCAGCAGGGTATGTTAATTTAATCCACCATATAGTTATCAATCAAACATCATATGAATTTTCATTTGGGTAATTTTTTTTTTAAAATAAACTTTTTTCCAAAATTATAAATAGTACTCCCTGATATTTGCTCTGACAAACTACATCCCATTTGGGGTGTATTTGTTAAGAAAATACAAATCTCGGGAGAGTATTTGTAATACTTTAAGAGTTTTCCTTAAACCATGCTTGTTTTTCTACTTTATCCATTTAATATTGAATTATTCAATTTTACCCTTAAACTTTGCAAATTATTGTATTTAGCTATAGTTACCAAATTTACCCTTTGTTAGTGAATTGTCTATAGCTATTAATTTTCTGTCAAAATCTCGTCATCTTTAGTCAATATATAAAATATTATTAAATAATAATAAATTTCTTGGCTATGATACCATTGTCAGAGATCACAAAATAAAATAATCATAAAGGTTAAACGGTAGTTTTGGAAATTACTGGCTAATTACAACAATTTGCAAATTTTAACAGGTAAAGTAGAACAAAATTCAAAGTTAAGTGGGCCTGTGGCTACCCTAATATCCCGTTACTGTACGGGAGCGGAAGCGAGAAAAAATCTAAGTCTAATTAATTTGAAGTCAAACTTCAATGTTAATTTTTGTAATTATTCCTTTTCATTTTGAGGCTTAGAAGTGATAGGTTTTAGTATTGATTATATAAATTGCTATATTATAGGATTGTGGAGAGCGTCGGAGAGGGTGTGATGGAACTCATGCCGGGTGATCATGTACTTCCTGTATTCACAGGGGAATGTGGAGACTGTGCTCATTGTAAATCCGAGGAAAGCAATATGTGTAGCCTTCTGAGGATCAACACTGATAGGGGAGTTATGATTAACGACGAAAAACCACGATTTTCGATCAAAGGAAAGCCTATTTACCATTTCGTTGGGACATCCACATTTAGTGAATACACTGTGGTTCATGCTGGTTGTGTTGCCAAAATCAATCCTCTTGCTCCTTTGGATAAAGTTTGTGTACTAAGCTGCGGGATTTCTACAGGTATCGATCGGATTGATATGGGAGGGGCTCGGTTTTTATACTTTCTTGATGCACCCGTTGATGGTGCAATTTGTAAAAGATAAACAAATGTCAATGGGCTATTTGTAATTTTGAAAGATAATTGAGTTTTTTTGTTTTCATTTTGCCAAACTTCGGTAGTTTTTGTAATTAACCGTAATTTGAATGAACTAATTTGGCTGGTTTGTGTTGTTACTTGTTAGGCCTTGGTGCTACATTAAATGTTGCCAAACCGAAGAAGGGTTCGTCGGTTGCTATTTTCGGACTGGGAGCCATTGGGCTTGCGGTATGTTTCCAATTTATGTTGTATGTTTACATAATAAGAAAGGAAAAGGAAACTGAAGAAAATGATCATTTATTTTTGTTATATTTCAGGCTGCAGAAGGAGCAAGATTGGCTGGTGCTTCAAGAGTAATTGGTGTGGACTTGAATCCTACCAGATTTGAAGAAGGTATCAGCATAATTCACATTTTTTAACATTACAAAAAAACCCTACTGGTTCGATTTTGTCTTAAATTTAAGGGGGTGACTGTAATATTTCAATAAATGTCATGGAGTTTTGAAATAATTTTTTGGCTTTTGAATGGGGAAATGTAAGACATAATCAAAAGTCAACGGGGATTTTGTAATTTTCAGAAATCTGTCGGTTTTTTTGTAATTTGCCGAAACCTCAGAGGAGTTTTTGTAATTATCCTTAAAAATTAATCAAGCTGAATGTTCTTGTTTTGTTAATGCAGCAAAGAGTTTTGGTGTGACTGAATTTGTGAACCCAAAAGACCATAACAAGCCAGTTCAAGAGGTTGATGGAATTATACATAACTTTTATTCCCTTAATTCTGTAATATGTATGTTAACCCTTTTTTGGTGTTGAATTGTGTGAATAGGTCATAGCTGAGATGACTGATGGAGGAGTCGACCGAAGCATTGAGTGTACCGGAAACATCAACGCCATGATCTCTGCATTTGAATGTGTTCATGATGTATGTTATCTTGCCAAAAATTTAACTTCTAAATACTAAATAAGATAGAGATAATTACAACATACTAGCTTGAGTTTTTTAAAACTACCTTGATATTTCTTAGGGATAATTACAAAAACACCCTTGAGGTTTGGGCTAGTTACAAAGAAAAACCAAAAATGTTTCAAAATTACAAAAAACCCATCTTGTTTAATTATGTGTTAAATTTAAGGGCTAACTGTAGTATTTTTATAAATATCAGGGGGTTTTTGATATGTTTTTTGCTTATGAAGGGGAAAATGTAAGACGGAATCAAACCTCAAGGGGTTTTTTGTAATTTTCAAAAATCTTTGGGTTTTTTTGTAATTAGCCCAAATGTCAAGGGTGTTTTTGTAATTATCCCTATTTCTTATGGGTATTTGTAATGCATATGAGTATTTTTGTAGTTTTAAAAGACAACTGATTTTTTCTGCAATTATGCTAAAATTCGTATAAGATAATCCAGAAAAATAAATCATAATCAAGCAATATGTGATGCATTTTTCAGTGAGCTAAAATGTGTTTTATGGTAGGGATGGGGTGTTGCTGTTCTTGTTGGTGTGCCTCATAAAGATGCCATCTTCAAGACTCCTCCAATGAACTTATTGAATGAGAGGACTTTAAAGGGTACTTTCTTTGGAAATTATAAACCGCGCTCTGATCTTCCATCGGTTGTTGAAATGTACATGAACAAGGTCAGTGTTCCGATTCCTTCGTGCCCAAAAAATGCTATTTTCTCTATTTTGTGAACAGATAAATAATTACTTAGCTTGTTTCTCTGTGTTTAGGAGCTTGAAGTGGAGAAGTTTATTACTCATGAAGTTCCATTTGCTCAGATTAACAAGGCGTTTGAGCTGATGCTGAAAGGTGAAGGCCTTCGTTGTATCATCCGAATGGAGTGAAGTTAAAATGATTGTGCTTTATTGTGATGTTTTATGTTCAAAGATGTCTTTAAGATCTTGATTGTGCCTTTACCAGTTTTCTGTTCCTTTTCTGTTGTATTATGTACAAAACAAGTTCAAGTGCGTAAATAATATGTTGGGAACTATGACCAAATATTTGGACGTGTCTCAATGAGGATGAGATCTTCTATTTCACTTTTCATTGAGCATCTCAAACTAAAAATCACCATGGGTCACGGGTTAGGTGGGCCGGCACGCCATTTTTTTCTTTTCTAGCATCTAAAACTAAAAATCGTGGATTAATAAGAACTATTTTTTCAGGAGATTCAAGACTCATCAGTCATTTCCATCACAAAAAAAATAAAAAAATCATCACTAATCAACGTGATTTTTTGAATATATCTCTCAGGAATTAACTAAAAGATGAGTGAGAGAAGAGAACAGAAATCCAGATTAGTTCACTGGATTTGGGTAAAATCTTGACTGATTTTTAGGCCTCCATTACGTTGTTGGGTTGAAATTGACTCTTCTTTTTTTTTTTTTTAGAATTGAGAGTTAATTAAAAATTAAAATTTTAATTAATTATTGTTTTAATAAAATGAGCCCAGTTGGCGTAAATCAAGAAGAAATTGACTGACTCATATTCAAAAATATTAACGTGCGTCTTGGATCAACAAGTAAATTATGTAAATATTATGACGTGGAAACTCAACACCACTTAGAAAATATTTGAGAAATGGGCTAATTCTGCTTTTTTATATTCAAAGCCGAACCGGATAATTCTGGTCGGTTTTCTCGTACAGTTCGAATTTTACAAGTAATTTTCTCAGGATTATCTCTCTTGTCCTTTTACTAATAAATATGGTCTATTTATACCAATACAAATAGTGAACTTTAATCATCATTATATCTAGTGTAATAGAGTGATTACGGGGGGACACACGTCATCTCTTAACGTGCATGTTGACTATGTATGTGACATTTATTGACTCATCTTGCTAATCCGTTGACAAGTGGCAGGGGGTTTGTACAAGTTTAGCCTAGTCAAATAGAAGATGTTCAAAAATGGCCTTACTTATTCCAAAAGTTCAATAATGGCTTTTTTCTATGTTAAATGTTCAAATTACCCTTTCAACACTTTAATATCCCAACAACCCTCCAATTGCAAAGGTCTAAAATACCACTTTTTATTTTTTCCACAATTTTGGGTATATCAACCAAATTTTTGGGGGTTTGTAGTTCAACCAACCGAAAATCGTACATCTCCTCCTTCCCAATCTTCGACATTGCAAGCGAAATCAACATTCATGTTTGAATCTAGTTCCTCTGACCTTATGACATTGTTTTATTCAATTTATCTGTCATTTCGTTCATCTTCTCAAGTAGATGAAGTCGATTAATCGAATATTGTGTATTTGCAGAATCGGGTCGTTTAATCGACCCCAATGAGTCGGTCAATCGACCAGCATTAATGTGTCGATTGAGATTATTTCTTCTTCTAAAGAGGGGAATTATTTGCAAGATTTTAGGAAGATTTATTATATTATGCAAATTTGTGAAAAAAATTATTTTCATTTATAATTATGTTTATTTAATAATTAAAATGTAGATGTACATAATGTAGTTTGTGATAGATAATTAATGAGACTGTTGTGATTTATGTTCAAATTGAGATGTTTTTGTAAGTCATAATAGTTGACAGTTGTTTTTTTGAGATACCTTTTGTAATTTTAAAACTTAGTCGTGTTTTTTTTTTTTGACACCAAAACTTAGTTGTGTTTTATTGTGTAATTACCCCAAACCTGGGGTCGATTCTGTAATTAACACAAAGTTTTAAGTGAGTGGACTACATTTTTGTTTTTCTGGATAGAGTCAACTACATTATTTGATATTATGTGATCAATATCAATTGAATATTAAGTTTTTAATTTGAAGGGAAATCTTACTAACATTTTCATCAGAAATGTTTGTCTTTAATTTTACGTCCTTGAAAGTACAAAAAGGAAAAACAAATAATACATCGTCCTATTAATTTATCAAATATAGTCCAGTCCTTTTGAGAACACACAAAAAAAAAGGAAATTGTGCTACTATTTTAAACAGAAGTCATTTCCATATATATACAACACCATTACAGAAGAAGAAAATTGAAAAAATGAAAATAAAAATAGCATTTGTACATATATAATATATTCCAGCTACACGGATTTATTTATGGAATAATACAGAAAAACACCCCTAAGGTTTGGGCTAATTACAAAAAACCCAAAATTCTTTGAAAATTACAAAAAGCCCTTGAGATTTGATTCCGTCTTACATTTTTCCCAATGATTTTCGAAAACATTTCAAAAGCCACCACTAGCATTTACAAAAATATTATAGTTACCTCCCTAAATTCAAGACAAAAAGAAATTTGAAGGGTTTTTTTTGTAATTTTGAAACATGAATTGATTGTTTTGTAATTAACCCAAACTTTAGGGGTATTTTTGTAATTACCCCTTTATTTATTTAGAGGCCCCTGGATCAAATCAGCTTTGTCAAACCAAACGTTATAGCCATAGCAAGCCTCCGACCAAAACCCTGGCCGACGACCGGACCACCGGCGCGCCACCCAGCGCCGCCCCCAACAACCCAAACACCACGAGAGCAACACTCACTGCCGCCACCACCGCCCCAATCCTCACCCTATACTCGCTTATAAACGAAGCCGCCAGCAGCGGCACCACTGCGCCGGCCAAGAAAGCCAGGGCCGACGCCGCTGCCGCCTGCTGAGGATTCGGCAAACCCTCTTTATTATTCTCCGCCTGTCCGTCTCCGCTGCCTCTCCAGGCTTTTTGTTGTCCCTCTTCATTTGGGCATACTCAATGTCCAGCTGCGAATAAACCGAAACGAACTCTCCAATGGCCATCGAACAGGCTTCGGCGACGAGTCCGGCGAAGCCCGTCAGAATCATGACTTTTAGAAGGCGGTTCTAGGTGCCAACGACGGCCTCGTCTCGACGGCGTCTCTCATGATGGGGCGCCATCAAACACGCCATGAAAGTCATTATTCTGATGGGCTTCACCGGACTCGTCGTCGGAGCATGTTCGATGGCCATCGGAGAGTTCGTTTCGGTTTATTCGCAGCTAGACATTGAGTTTGCCCAAATGAAGAGGGACAACAAAAGGCATGGAGAGGCGGCGGAGACGGACAGCGGCGGCGAGATTAATAAAGAGGGTTTGCCAAATCCTCTGCAAGCGGCGTCGACGTCGGCTCTGGCTTTCTCGGCCGGCACAGTGGTGCAGCTGCTGGCGGCTTCGTTTATAATTTTGAGTAGTCGAATTCCTCATTTTGTTCGATCATATCTAGGTATTTGAAGGTTTTTTGGAATATTAGAATATTAATGGAGATGAGTATGGTTGACTCACGCCTTCACTATGCTATTTTATAGATGGAAAAAAGTGAAATTATAGTGGACGGAAGGGGGGGTTTAAGGTAATTAGCTGATGGAGATTTTTCTATTTCACAAGCATGTAACACGATATAATGATAAACAAAGAAGTTCTTTTTTATGCCAAGATTGATAATGTTTCCATGGTTAGTGTATCGGTTAATTGCGTTTTCATTCAGTAATATTTCACATTCTAGTTATCCGAAAATTGTGTATTTATTTAATATTTAAAAGAGAATGTCTTATATTTTAATGGGCAAACTGGCGCCTACTGTGTCAGAATAAAAAAAAAAAAAGAAAATGTCGAGTGGCGCTGGAATGGCGCTAACTTTGTAGAGGCCCGCCAATCTTGGGCGCCTATACATAATATCTCAACACCCTCCCAATTCATCCTAATTTCGCAAAAAATTGAGGCATTTGCCATATACTATCAAATTAGCCCGACTTTCGTGTCGTTTTGATTTGTTTGTCCTTTATGAAGATGACAAACATTACTAATGATTACAACTGACTAGGTATAATTGCAGTTTGAATTTTCTGTTTAAATTTTACGTTTTTCATGTTATATATGTTGTAATTTCCCATAATAAATGTATTTCAAACGTATTGTTACATATAAATTTATTTACTACTGATGTTACATAATAAATGTAATTTCCCGAGAAGTCTTGTTCAAGTTTCACTCTTCATGTAATAATGGAAGGCCTCAATTGTAGCAAATATTCCAATTTACTTTCTTAGGATATTAGAACAATTATTGTTTTGCCATCTTCTGAAAAGAAACAACTTTATTAATGACCTCCTGCTTTTTGCCAATTGACATTAAATTTCTATTGTCAGCCACCTTAATCAAGAATCTGATATGGTCCCCTCAAGAAAAGAGTCACATGGGGATTAAATTTTGAGTAGGTCTCTTGTAGGACCGTCTTACGGATTATGATTCGTAAGACGGACCGTCCAGCAACCCGCCCCGCCCAACCCACACGCCTAGCCCACCAGCCCGCCTATAACATCTCTTATTTAAAAAAAAAAGAGGTCCACAATAGAATTGAACCTGCGACCTTAATGGACTTAAGATGGTGTTCTACCACTACACTACTAGTGCTAGTATAACAATTCACATAAAATCATTCATAAATACGCTTGGTAATTAAAAAAATTAAAAACGCCTATAAATGTAAAGACTAAGAATCGAACCCAAGTCTATTAAAAAAACATGATACATTATCTCAATAAATGGATACTTATAAAAGTGTTACTTTAACTACATCATATTTATTTTTTATTTTTCCTCTTTTTTTGTTCCTAATTTGTAAATGTATTATGAAATCTGATATTTTATCTCAACAAACGAATACTTTTACTTATAAAAGTGTTACTTTAACTATATTATATTTATTTTTTATTTTTCCTTCTTTCCTTCATTTTTAATTTGTGACTATATTAAAAAACATGATACTTTATCCAAAAAATAGATACTTTAACGTATAAAAGTATTACTTTAACTCTGTTATATATATATATATATATATATATATTGTAATATATTCATAACTTGTGACTATATTAAAAAATATGTTACTTTATCTAAAATAACCGATACTTTTTCTCATAAAACTGTTACTTCAACCGAGGAAAAAAAACAGAAACTCTCTTATATATATATATATATATATATATATATATATACAGGGATACGATCAAATGAGACCAGGGTCTTTAGGTAAGAACATGAGACCACATCTAGACCATTTGATTTAATAATCAATGGTCCAGATTTTACCCATCTATTTTAGACATGGTGGTAGCAAGCAAGAGTAGGAAAGTAATCTGCCTTTTAAGTCAAAGGATATAATTGTAAATCCTTAATTTTCGAATTTGGTTACTGAATCTGATTACCACTATCCCACGATTTTTTCTCTCTCTTTTTTCAAAATACACGATTCTTCTTCTCTCTTCATCTCCCTCGTACTCCATCGCTCCATCTATAAATATTTCAAACAACCGTACCGATTCTTCTTCCTCTCTTCATCACGGTCGAGCTCCATCTGTAAAAACTTCAAACAACTGACGCGATTCTTCTTCCTCTCTTCATCACGGTCGGGCTCCATCTGTAAAAAATTCAAACAACTGATAAATTTCTCATTCCTCTCTTCATCACGATCGGGCTCCATCTCGCACAAAACACTGTAAGTTTTCTGTGATATTTGTTTTTTTTTTTAATTTTGGTGTTTCTTGATGTTAGGGTTCCAATTTGGGTTTTTATTATCGATTTATATTGTTCTTATTTGTTTAATTTTAGGGAATAAACTTTTAGGTATAAGAACTTTGCTGAATGTTTTGAAGCTTTCTAATTGTGATGTATATATATTATGTAGGTTTTAATTTTTTTTTTTTGGGATTTGTAATTCTTTACTGGGTCAAATTAGTTTTTTCTCTGTAAATTTCTGTTTAGGAGTAAGAGTTTTGCTGAGAAGTTCGAATCTGTCTAAATGTGAGATTTACTTACATTATTTTGTTAATGTAGTATGGTTCTGTTTTCTAGCTTTTCTTCTGTCAAATAAAATTATTTAGGAATGAGGTTGGGTGAATTTTCATATAAAAGGATATATAGGAATGAAAGAATGACTACAAGGTGATACATTTTTAACATTTATCTGGATGATGCATATAGAGTTCTTTGATTCATGATCGAACATTGGGCCAAATGTTTACACTGGCATGTGTTTCGCTTCTCTGTTCAATATTCAATATATAAAGACCTATATATAAAGACCTACAGTAGGAAGCATTGTATTTCTATTGCTAACACAAATAGAAAATAAAAATCTGTGATAAACTTTTGCTTCTCCAGCATAACTATTTCCTTATAGCAGAGTACTTTCAACGACAATAAGATTCCCTTTGCAATTTATTTCTCTTTCTGCAATTATAAAGTGACATAAATCACAAATTTTTCTAACTAGGCATGTTACAAAACATGGAACCAATAGGTATGTATGTTTTTACTTTTGCTGGGTGTTTAAATAGGTATATAATTGTGTGTGCTTAAGTATGAAATTATGTATAGTTAGTTAGTATGATATGGTTAACTGTAATATATAGTCTATGAAGTTTGAAGTTGTTTTCCATGGTATATTCGCAGGTTTTGATGTTTTCGAACTACTTGGAGACTAAAGGCTACCCGTAAATGGCGAGTGTTGTCCGTAAATGCACCCCGTCTAAACTATGCATGCCTTGGAGAGATACCACAAACAAAGTTGATTGTGGTATATATGCCATGAGGCATATGGAGAGCTACATGGGCGGTGGCACCAAGGGATGAGATTATAGTTTGGAGAAGAACAATGTTGTTATACAACGTTAATATTGTATTCGTAGTTACTACATTGCGTGTACTTACGCACAAAATTATGTACAGTTAAATAGGCCACATTTTTTGGTTATGTAGTTATGCAATTTTGTATATTTAGGCATAAGATTATGTGTAAACTGATACACTGTAATATCAAATGTGTTTTGTATGCGTTGTCAATAATATTGTATAAGTAATGGAAATTTGTATTTAGGCATAAGAATATGTATTTTTAAACCCCTGTGATATATTGCTAGAACAAAACCTACAGAAAATATAGAACCATTTATTTACAAAAACATACAACTAACTGTCCATTAACCCAAAACTATATACACATTATTATATAACTAAACATACATTATTTTATAGCTAAATACACATAATTCCAAAATAAATATAAATGCACGCACAAAATAACAAAAAACAGTGTTATTACTAAACAAACATTATTACATTACTAAAATCACATAATTCTACATCTAAAAACACATAATTCCAAAACATACGTTTATTGATCCTGATGTTGTGAAGAATGATGTATAGGTAAAACACAAATAATGTCTAAATAGGTTACATATATTGTATGTTTATGTGCAGAATTATGTGAACAACTCATAAATTACCAATCGTATACATTACACCAAAAAATTAAACAGTGTGACAAATACACATTGCGCTCAGGAGGCGCTGGTGCGGGTCGGGCATGTCCTGATGTTATGTGTCGCAACCTCACCGCATGTCTCGCCTTTTCTTTCAGTTTTGTACTTGCTTTTATGGCTTTTTCTCTTTGGCTTTGGAGCCTGCAGATGACTACCACTCCCTTTGTTCTTGGCTTGCTTTGGTGGTAACACTAAAAATGTAATGTGAGGTTGAGCCGCAATAGCCTCAATGTACGAAAATGCATGTTGGCACGAGGAATATTTTCTTGTTCAACCTCTGGGCCCCAATATTTAGTTGATCCAGGCGAGATTTCGAGCCTCTGACCAACATGAACTGTGTAATCTGGATCTTGATCTGCAAAAAACACAATATTTACATATTAAAACAATAAATTTTGAATACTATTTACACAGATTTTCAATGTATCGTGTAAATTCATATTTACAGAACATGAACGTACGGTGCAAAATCGAACTCACCAATATTTGTTGTATAAGCACACATATTTAATGCCCTTTGTGTCATAATTAATACTCTAAACATATATTACATGCATTGTAATTAGGCAAAAACGTATTTGGGAAATACATTATATGTGATACATATTTTGTATACTAAATACACAAATTGGAGACACTATACACACATTTCATTAATACTAACTAAACACACATACGTACAGAAGCTATATGTGATACATATATTTTATGCTAAATACACAAATTCGAGACACTATACGCACATTTCATTAATACTAACTAAACACACATATGCACAGAAGCTATTTTTGATATATTATAGGTGATACACATTTTGCATAATAAATACACAGATTCGAGACACTATACACACATTTCATTAATACTAACTAACCACACATATATGTACAGAAGCTATATGTGATACATTATATGTGATACATATTTTTCATAATAAATACACAAATTCGAGACACTATACACACATTTCATTAACACTAGCTACACAAACACGCTCTAAGCATATAATATACACATGTTACATAATTACAAAGCTATATGTACATAATTTTTATAGTAAACATACACATTTGTTGTTATAATTGCAGATCCATTCCGCGATACTGATTCGCGAATTTTTTGATTGTTCCACATTAATTCCAACCACACATTTTTGTTGATGAATTGGTGTGAAATTTTACCTTGATGTGACTGGTTTGTGGCGGGGGTATCCTGTGTTTGTGACATTGCAATATCGATCCCGTTGATGTGGGCTGCAATTTTTTGGTGTTTTCGATGATGGTTTGATTTGTGTTTTGATGCTTGATTTTCAATATTGGTGTTTTTCTTGGTTGTAATTTCGATTTTTCTCTGTGTTTGCAGGTTCGATTTTTGCCTGGGAATTCTCTGTGTTTTTTACGCTGCTTTGATCGTGGAGAAGAGGATGATGATAATGGTTTTTGGACGCTGGTTTTCACGGTTGGTAAAAGCGTGGAGAAGGAAGAAGATGGTGATTATGGGGAGAAGGAAGAAGATGATGATTATGGTTTTCACGCCGGTTTTCACATTTTTTTAGGGGAATCTTGGTTTTCACGTTGGTAAGATTGTATTCCTTGATTTTAGGAAAACATGTGGTGATTTTAACATTCCAATTGTACCCCTATTTGGTCCCCACTATTTTTTAATTACTATAAAATTCCATTAAATCCTAGCCTTTTATTTTAATTGGTTGGAGGGTATGGATTGAGTCTCAAGTTCCTACCTATAGCTATGGTCTCATAGGATCTCCTCCCTATATATATATATATATATATATATATATATATTATAATATATTACTATATTAAAAAATATGTTACTTTATCTCAAAAAACAAATACTTTTACTTATAAAAGTATTACTTTAACTGTATCATACTTATTATTCATCTTTTTTTGTATTTATTATTAAAAAATACAATACTTTATTTAAAAACATATATTTTTACTCTTAAAACATGATGTTTTGTCTCAAAAAAATATATTTTTACTTATAAAGGTGTTACTTTAACTCTGATATATTTATTTGTCCTTCAATGTAATGTAATCTTAATCTTTGGGTATATTAAAAAATATGATACTTTATCTGAAATAACCGATACTTTTTCTTATAAAACTGGTACTTTAACTGAGAAAGAAAAACAGCAAAAAAAAAAAAGGCAGGAGTTGTTGTTGACCCGCAAACCTGGTCAATAGGATCCGCTGATCCGCGGGTCAAATAGGATCCGTCTTACAGATTGAGACCCGTAAGACGGTCCTATATGAGTTTTTGCCTTAAATTTTAGCATTGTTTTGGGTTACGATTGTATCGTATAAAATATCTCTTATTTAAATTAAATTTATATATAATTTATAGTTCAATCTCAATGGTAGATTTATAAAATAATTTTGGTTGAACCATAGCTCAATGATAGATAGTCCAATGCAAGATTATACAATGAACATAGCTTAAAGCTCTTTTCCAAACCAGGCTTTATTACTTATGTCACTTTGAATAGGAGTAATAAGATTTGGTTGATTTGTGCTGTTGACTCGGTTTTTCGTATTGGCTTAATTGCAATTTTAGTCCGTAACTCTTTGGGTTGACAATCTTAATCCTAAGAACTTCTTGATGTGGAAGTTTTAGTCTATGATGATTTCACTCTTTAGTCAAAATAGCACTTTCAGTTGTGTAACTTTTAACTGTTATATGTATATTGGGTTTTTTGGCTGAAGGACAAGGGTATTGAAGTAACAAATAAAATATTGAAACACTCAGTTGGGATAAAAATCGCACAAAATTGAAACTTATAGAAATGACTCTATTATTGTGTCGTATCGTGTCGTGTCGCAAAATTATTGTTGCACACAGTCAAATTGAAAGAAAGCCGAAAGGAGGTAGTGCTATAGGCAAAGGATATGGAAATGACTCTATTAATAATTTGAAAAACCATGAAATTTGGGGGTTGGTTTCCTTATTTTCCTAGAGTCCTTAATTTACACATTTACCTTTTTTACCATGAAATAGTTGATACCACATTAATCATGGTTAAAATATAGTATCGGGATATTAATATACACAAATAATTTTAAAAAGTGTGTTTAAATTAAAACTGATACAATATCAAAAACATAATCTTTCAAATATTGACATATCAAAAACATATAGATAACAATTGTAAAATCTAAATGGTCATACAATAGGATCTTCGTCATAATAACATAAGATATAAAAAAATGCACCAACACATTTAGTTTAAGTTATAATATTGGGAGGTTTTAACAAAAATACCCAATAAATATTGTAAGATTTTTGGTTATATATAAATTAATAATTAATAATGGTTAATTAATATAAAACTGAAACAATAATAATCATTGTTAAACACAAAAAAAATCTGAAAATTAAAATACACAATATTCAAAATCGTGTTAAATACAAAAATATTAAAATCTGAAAATTAAAAATGTGCATCTTCAAAATTATGGTCAAATTAAAAATGATACAACAAACAAACACAATCATTCAAACATAAAAATATATCAAACAAAATAACTGAAATTATAAGCTTTCAATTGGTATGTAAAAAAATTTTTGTAATTATTTCCTATGGTTGTGCTAAATATATGTGTTGACATTGCTCATAATCATTTTTATACAATTCACTCTTATATCAAAAATTATCTTATGAGCATTTAACTTTCAAACTCAAAAAAATGAGCTCCTATGTTGACCCTAGCCAGGGGCGTAAGTTTTTGAAAATCCATAAATTATATGTATAATTTATTTTAGAATATTAATTTTTAGTATTAAATATTTATTTTTTATTAATTTAGTCCCCCCAAAATTACTTAACCCCCAACATTATACGTCTAGCTCTGCCCATGACCCTAGCTAATCAAAGACCTAAATATGTAACCAGTACATTGGGCTATAAAAGTCAGGGTACAAAGACAAAATACAAATTCTCTAACTAGTCTTAACAAATCAGTACCTTATCAATTTACAATCCTATTAAACTAGGTAACAGTAAGTCAAAAATCTTCCTAAATAATCTAACACACTCTTTCCTAATATATAGGAATCTTATGAAATTGGGAGTGTAGTCTAGAAAGACTATAAACCAAGTGAATAATTGTTCTTCCGAAGGAAGAAAAACGTGACCTAACATAAATTGTTAAGGAAAAGAAATTTGGTCATGATTTTCTCCCCCACCCCCCGAATTACTCATGGTTAAATAATGTGGTACATATGTCTACCATCTATGTCTTATATATTTATGTCCACACAAATTTCACATTCATTATTTACTTATTTATTTTGGATTTAGAATTTTACATAGAAATAAGAATGAGTACAGAAATTAATTTCAATAGAATTTAAAAAAAAAACACGGATACTAAATGTGTGATTACATCTTCATAAACAAAATAAGTTAAAATTTTAAAGAATAATTGAATTGTACATAATTTACTAATTTAGTAACCTTTAGAGTTTAGAATCAATGACAATTACACTTTCTAACATTTTATTCTTAAAATCAAATCGAAATTCTTAATTTTTTTCCTATATGTAATACTGATGTTTTGGTCAAGACAATGACATTTTTAAATCTCTTATGTAAACAAAATAATAAACCGGGTTCCATAACCGTTGACCACATTTACAGTTGCGATTTGAAATCCGATTTTGATTGTTAGCTCAGGCAGCTGGAGAGAAATAATCGAAAGAGAAATCGAGAAATAATAGAGAGAAATCGAGAGAGAATCAATTTAGAGAGAGAAAACTGGATTTGAGATTTTTATTAATCACAAAAATCAAGATTACAACTAACTTCCCAGCTTAAGTAGCATGTCGAAACGACGCCGTATTGAGAGTTGTTATTGCTAATTAAAAGTAAAACGCGACTCTACACACTCACTCAGTGCGTAACAATACCCCCTTATGAACCTGTCTTCCTCAAGACAACAAATGAGGAAATTGCTTGGTGATGACATCGACATCCTCCCATGTAGCCTCCTCCACCGGTAAGTGAGCCCACCGAACCAACGCCCGAGGAACCCCACGATTGTTTCGTTTCACCAAACGCCTATCCAGGATATTCACAGGATGTAACAAGACCTTACCATCCTCATCAAACATAGGAAGATCGGAAAAAGCAAAATGAATCACCATGGCCAACCCTCTTCTTCAAAGAAAGAGACATGAAACACTGGATGAATTTTGGCATTATCGGGAGTCTGCCGATAAGCCACCGAACCCACCCGCCGAGCACCGTAAATGGACCCGCAAACTTGGGACCGAGTTTCCACATTTTGGAGTTATGTAGAGACAAATTTGTCTATAAGGTTTTAATTTCAAGTACACCCAATCACCAACTTGAAAAACTCTTTCTTGTCTATGCTTATCAAACTTCTTCATCCTCTCCTCGAACGTGAAGAAGAAATGCCGTAATTGTTGTTGAATCTCCCGCCGCAATTGAATAGTCGCTCCCACTCCGATCACCGAAGTATGTAACTCCTGGGGAAGGGCCAAAGGCGTAGGCTTATACCCGTATAAAGCCTCAAAAGGGGACATATCACTACAAGAAAAATACGAATAGACATCACCAAAAAGACATCGTTTTCCGCAATGTTCTGTTGTCTAATGGGTTTTAACATCGGGTTTTCAGAAACTCGATGTGTATGAGCGGATGTTTTCGCTAATAGACATCGGTTTCTCTACACCGATGTGGAATTCGATGTCTATTATTATAATAGACATCGGCCTGTGCGACGGTTTTGCTTGACGATGTCTTATCCTTTAACGTCATAGATTAGACAACGTTTGTGTGACCGATGTTGATTTTCTGGAAAATTCTTTTTTTTTTTTGAATTAAATTAAAAATCCGATTTGGCTTTTTTGGTTCCCAAACACGACTTACACCCGTTTTTGAGTCAGAAAAAAATAACAAAAAACTAACACGTTTTCTCTTGGATTTAATTATACAAATTAAAAACAAATCATGATTAATTAACAAATGGATTAATTAACAAAGAAATAATCGGTCTTTTCCCTTCTCATTCAGAAGCACAACCTGCGCGCGGACCTCTCTCGATCATACTCTTTCTCATAGCAACGAACGGATTTCTCGAACAAGAAGATATCGAACAAGAATTGACTGCCCTAGACCATCCCGGTACTATTCCAGAGATCACCGGCGACCGCCACTGCTCATCCCGGAGTTCACAGCACCTCCACTGGTAAAACCCTAAGTTCCCAGAATTTCAGTTCCCCCAGGCCTATACAAATTTTTTAATTGTTGTGATTTTGATGAATCTGAATGTCTTGAAACTTGATAATGGTTTTGTTATGTGGAAGGGTATATCTGAGTAAATTGGTAAATTCAGTTAATTATGTGGAAGGGTATACCTTTGCATCCTTCATGCTCTACATTTTTGCCAAATGAAAATTGAAATAGTTCCCGGTACTATTATGGTTTGCAGATTATTTAGGCGTAAAATAATCTGCTATTACATATTGAATGTTGTACTAGTAACCATATATGGGGTATTATCTTATATTAAATTTCTGATTTCCTTAAATATCTGTTTCGATGAAGTTTTGGTAAAAACTTAAGGCTGAAGATGAAATTTGTTGCTTAAGAAAAGTTATAGTTCTTGGATACACTTGTCTTTTATATATTGAAATAAGAATTAGAAGTATGGTATTGGTAATGGTTATTCAGCCCTGAGAAATATTTTATGTATAAGGGCATGTGTTGCTTTTTCTTCTTGTAAGTATCTCTTGTTGGTGACTCAAGATACTATATCATCCATTTCCTGGTGAATTGTTAATTATATCTTCCTTGATGGCTTCCTTTATTTTTTTGGAAGGATATCTTACATTAGTGTTCTTTAGGTGATTGGAGATCTTTAACCTGTCTTCCCCCTTATTTGAGTTAATTGTGTGTCATATTTCTTTTGGCTGAGATTTCTTCATATTCACGTTCTAATGGAGGTTGCATGATCCAAAAAAACATCACTAAGAGCAGTATCTTGACTGGGCAAACAACACATAGTATAATAAAATAAATAATCTTTAGAGTAATTTGGTGATTTCATTCATTTGTTTGCTTTTTTTGGTGGTTTTGTTCGGGTTTTAAATGTCTGAAAAGGTAAGGCCAGCTAAATTAATTACTTCACATGAGATATTGTTAAAATTTATAGAAACTATTGGGGGATTGGATTTATGTGTAGTGAAAGCTACAGTTAAAGTTTGCATATAAAAAAAGGGTACATATTGGACAAGTTTGTTATTTTTAGTAAGTTACAGAGTGCTGGAAATAGTAGACTTTTTCAGCTGATTATAAGAAGAAATGGCATGGAAACTTCTCCATTGTGTCTGAAAAAGACCAAGATAAGTAAAATATCTGGATGGACTTGATTAATTAGTCCGTCAAAAATGCAGACCAGTATGAGTTTCCTGCTTCCCTACTTCCAACCTTTCAATGTTTTACTACCTGAATGATTGTTGCATGTTTTGTCTTCTCTGTCTGAACTCATTTTGTGCAGCCATTACTCGTAACCCAGTTTGAATTACTATTGCTGCTCCCTGTAATTTGGTATAAGATTTTATCATAACTTCAGCTCTTCTAGCATGAGCCATTGTTGAATGGCTGAAGATTTCTCTAGTGTCGAGTTTTTCAGTAATGGCCTCTTTGATCATTCCCTTTCCAAAATCAGAAGCTTGTTTCTGCAAATTAGTTAGTGGACGAAAAATGTTAATGTTATTAGGCTCTGCTTGCATCAATTACAATTTTGATTGTAATAATGGACTCTCATATCTCAGCTTCCCATTTCATTGTTTAGGCCAAAATATTAAATGGTTGCTTGAATCTAATTAGCAAACATTGAAACATGAACAGTGGGTCTTGAGTTCAAAACATAAACCTTTCAGCCACATATGAATTCTATTTACTCACCTAGTTGACTTTTTGGTAACACAAATTAATGAAGAATTGAGAAAAAGGGAACCAATTAAGTGTTGCTTTGAATCTAAGTACCAAACATTGAATGATTCAAACATCACTGGACCTTTTGAGTTCAAAACATAAACCTTTAGCCCACATATGAACTCTGTTTAATCTCCTAGCTAGTTGACTTTTTGGTAATACAAATGAATTCAGTAAGTAGAGTCTTCTTCATTTGATATCATTCTTATTCCCACAAACACCGAAAGCTTCTTCATTGTAAGACCTGAGGACATGATTTGGAAATCCAGTTTTAACATTTTCTTTATACCACTTTATTACCTTTTTGTCTTGCAAACTAATAATGATATCACAAAATAAATTCAAAAGAAATGTAGTTCTTATTGCAATATAGTGAGTCATGAAGATATTGTTTCAGAACATAGTGTAAGGTTTAGCTATTGTTAGATTCTTTTGAGTACTTGTTTATATAGTGAGTAAGAATGTGTTTAATTTGTCTAAATGGCCTAATAATTTTGTGAAATTCTTTTATATTATTTGTTCTCATCTTCCATATGTTTAATTGGTGTCCATGATGCGTGTTCGTAATGTTGTATTAGGCAATATTCTGTTAAATTGGTTTCATGTGTTGGTCTTTTATATTATTTGGCTTGGTCTAGAATGTTAATTTTTTCAAAAATATATGTGATAGTTTCTGCCTCCTTCTAGAAATTGGTGCCATCCTTTCCCTATTTCTTTAATTTCATGCACAAATCTTAAAATCTTGACCACTTGTTTTTTATTTTACTTTGGCTTAATTGCAGGTTTGGTCCTATAAATATAAGGTGGCATATTTAGTCCTATAATTATTGTGTGTAACAACTTTGGTCCCGCATATATTAAAAATTGGTATATTTGGTCCACTATCTATGCTATGTAGTAATTTTGGTCCTGCAAATTTTGATTTTTTTTCCAATTTTGGACCCATAAGTTCTAAGTTTGTGCAATTTTGGTCCTCAAAGGATGAAATGTGACTTACTCATTTGGGACCAAAATTGCACAAAAATAAAATTTATGGGACCCAAATTGCACAAAAATGAAAATTTACGGTATCTAAATTGCTACATAACATACTTACAAAACTAAATATACTACCCCTTTGAATTTACAGGACAAAAATTACTATATAAGATACTTACAAGACCAAATATGTCACCCTCTTATACTTACAGGACCAAAATTGCAATTAAACCTTTTACTTTACTCTATGGGAAATTTTGTGTTATTATTCATTCTATGAAGGAACTTCAAGAATGCAAGCATCCTACTGTCTGGATTGAGTTTGAGAAGGGTCTCATTAGTGAGGTATATAAGAAAAACTTTGAAATTTTATCTTCAGTGAGAGTTTTTACGAACAAGTACTTAGCAAGTAAACTGATTTTAGCCATTGATGCTCTTCCAAAGAAGGATAGGACTAATATGCTGTTGTGTTAGGTAATAGTTTTGAGAACTCATTTGGATCCTGACTATTTGTAGAGTGGCACCATGAGACAATCTAGTAACTGCAAATGGTGGTGATGACATATTACATTTTGGTTGATATTGCACTCCAGCAATTAACCTTCCCATCGTGCTTACCAACCAAGCAGTTTTTAGGACTGTACGTAAGTAAATAAAATGATAATGGTGAGCTCAAGCAATGTTTCAAGGATAATTGTTAGATAGAGGACTGACTGTGAGTAAATAAAATTAATTTGCATAATGAATATTAACTAAATTGTCCAAATAAATAAAAATACTCAGCATTTAAAGCTAAATATGTTATTTCGAAAATCTACTTCTGTACATTGATTTTTATAAAACAAATATTTTTCTTTTGTTTTAAAATATTTTTCATTCTATTTTCTTGTCTTCTTTTGTTATTTTCATGCTTGGAGATTTCACATTTGTTACTAAATATCACATGGATTCTCCAATTTCAGGTTTTTTTACCAGAAGGGTCGAAGGAAGTTTCAGGATGTGTCTGTGTCTGCTCCATTTCCACTAGCACTCGTTGGATTTTGTTTAAAAAATTACTAGTAAGGATTTGTATTGTAAGTTGACAAATTGGGAAATGTGAGAATGTTGCAACATTAAGGCCTTTAAGTACTCGTTTATATAGCCACATTTTGGCCTTTACGTATACTCGTTGTGCACATTTTGGCCTTCACATATACTCGTGCACATTTTGAATGAATGGCTTAATGCATGTTATATTTGTTAATTTCGATTGTACTTTTTTGTTGATTTGGATATGTGAATATTGGTGCTATTGTCGTTAATTGGAGGGGTAAAAAAACACAGTATTGTTGAACGAAATGAAATCATTTAAAAAAAACATCAGTTATAAAGTGATGTGTTAAATATAACGACAACAGTTATGCTAATATAGTCATTGCTTTAAAAACCGATGTCATTTACTAACTAACTAAACCAAAACAACAACACTTATAAGCCGTTGTGGTTTCAGGTATCAAAATCGGTTAAAAACCGATATTACAAAATGATGTTGTTATATGAAACAACATCGGTTAAAAAACGTTGTTAAATAATTCACACTTTAACAACAGGGGATTTAACATCACTTATATTTCTTAATAAACATCGGTTTTTAACCGGTGTTGTTTCACTTATTAACATCAGTGAAAAATCGATGTTGAAGACCCCCCCTTTAACAACAGGGCTTTCAACATTGGTGTTTTTCATCATTAGACATCGGTTAAAAACCGATGTCTATTTGCTTTTTCTTGTAGTGTATGAATAGTCGAGTGAAAACAAGTCTCGCACCAATACTCGGATAAGGCAACCAATGCACCCACCGCTTCGGACTCGACCCACGCATGCACCTCAAATAGGCCTCGAGACATTGATTAACCCTCTCCGTTTGGCCATCGGTTTGAGGGTGATAAGCGATACTCAAATGATGACTAACGCCCAAAGCTTTAAATAATCACGCTAAAAGTGACTAGTAAAGACTCTATCCCGATCAAGAACCACGATCGAGGCAAACCATGCAACTTGTAGATATTTTCAATGAAAAGTCGAGCAACCGTGGAAGTCGTATAAGGATGTTTGAGAGCTACAAAGTGTGAGAACTTAGTGAACTCAACTATCACTAGAATAGCATCAATCCATTTGAGTTAGGCAACGATCAATAAAATCCATAGTGAGGTGCCTCCAAGCCTGGTTAGGAATAGGGAGTGGTTGCAACAAAGCCAAAGAACTTTTTGTGTTTCATGCTTGCACAATTGACACCGATGACAACCCCGCACAAAAGCAATTACCATCCGACTTAAAGTAGGCCACCAAAACACGCTTTTCACCCTCTCGTAGTGTGACAAACTCTGAATGACCCCGCAAGTAGAAGTGTGCATATATTGGATAATTTGCACCCTCAATTGCATCGCTCCCCACATACAACTTGCCCTTATGTCTCAATAAGCCTCCTTTATATGAAAAAAGCGACACATGATAGGAAAAGCTACACATTCAAAGAATAGCATCCTCGAGCAAGAGCATCCCCATTGTAAGACTCGCCGGATCTCCTCCACCTAAGCGAGCCTCAACTCCACTAATGCACAACACCGGGCCACCTCTATATCTCTTCTCGGACAGGGCATCACCGCCTTATTCTCCACACCCTTTTTATACTCAATTTTGTAATCATACCCTAGCAACTTAGTCATATACTTATGTTGCAAGGGAGTAGATATTTTCTGCTCCAATAGATACTTCAAGCTCTGTGTCTGTGTCTTAATGGTAAACGCCATGCAATAGATAAGCTCTCCATTTATCAATAGCCATGAAGATGGCTAAAAACTCCTTCATATATTGACACCCCAAATGCTTAGTACTCAGTCACTTGCTCAAATAAGCCAAAGGATGACCCTCCCCGCATCGGCCACCCTAAGCCGAAATAACATACATCTGTCTCACTATAAAGATCTTTGAAAAATCGGGAGTTGCAACACTTGTCTTTGTGGACATAGCTTTTTAAGTGCAATGAATGCCTCCTCCGCTTCTCATCCCATTGAACTGCCCTTCTTAGTTAAGTTTGTCAATGGTTTAGCAATCAAACCATAGTGCCTTTCTTAATTTCTGTAATAGCTTTATTGCCCCAAGAATCCCCTTAATGCCTTCACGGTCTTGGGATTAGGCCACTCCATCATTGCTTTAATTTTGTGAGGATCACCGACACCCTTGCCACTAATAATATGCCCCGATACTCCACTTCTCTCTCGCCCAAAATCGCACTTAGAAGCCTTAGCCAACAATTGATTATCCCAAGCACTGTAGGACTTTACGAAGGTGTACCATATGGTCGGCATGCTCTTGCTATACACCAAAATATCATCAAAGAACACCAAGACAAAATCTCTCAAATAAGGCCTCAAGACTTGATTCATGAGAGATTGAAAAGTAAACTGTGCATTTGTCAAACCGAAGGGCATTACTTTGAACTCATACAAACCCCCAGAAATAGTTACAAATGCGCTTTTCTCAATATCGTGGATGAATTCTAATTTGGTGGTACCGCCCTCAAGTCTATCTTGAAAAGATAGTGGCTCCACCTAGCTCATCCAACAGTCATCAATCGGGGAATAGGAAAATTGTCCTTTATAGTGAGTGAATTCAATCTTCTATAATCTACACAAAATCTCCAAGTATTATCCTTTTTCTTAACCAACAAAGACAGGAGATGAAAAAGGACTATTACTTGGTTGAATAATTCCACTTAGCAACATTTCTTGCACCATTTTCTCAATCTCCATCCTTTGGAGGTAAGGATATCCGTAGGGATGTATCTTGAATGGTTCGATCCTTGGCTTCAAGTTGATCTTATGATCATGGCTCCTGGTTGGTGGTAATTCTTTGGGTGTATCAAAATATGCTTATATTCAATCAACAGAGGGTATAAGGCTTCATCATCACAGCATTCTTTCTCGCACTTCTATCTCTCGAGATTAGACACAAACATCCAAATCTGCTTTGTTTTTCCCTTATGAAACATTTTCTTAAATTTTGTACCCATCATCTTCAATGTTATCTCTTTCTTCTTTCCTTCCAATATTATCCGCCTTGTTGCCCTTGAAATCGAATTCTTTGTTGGGTGAAATCAAATGTTATAGGGCCCAATTGCCTCAAGAAGTCTACTCCAATCACCATGTCACACCCCTAGCTTCAAGAGTCTCATAGGTCTTTGTGAATCGCACCCTCCCATGTACCGTTGAATTTGGTACATTTGGTGTTGCAAGTAATCTTGTTTCCATCTCGCAACAATCACCACCATAGGAGTTGTGAACTCAATTACACACCCTAATTTCGTGCGGTGGTAGGATCCAAAAAAGCTGTGTACTTCCTGTGTCAACCAATATAGTGAGTTGCTACTTCCCATTTCCACTAGTCCCCAAAACTTTAATGGTATCTGATGCAACATGTCCTGCCAATGCATTCACTGAGATATGGTACTCTATTTGCTCATCCTCCTCCTCCCCTTTTAATTCAACCTCTGTCTCTTCTCTTTGTTCTTCACACATAATGACAAATAACTTTTTGCATTTATGGCCTAAATGAAAAGGTTCATCACAATTGAAACAAAGGTTTTTCTTCCTCCTTTGTTCTAGCTCCTCGTGTTAACTTCTTAATAGGAGGAACTTTGTCTTGGTTGGTTGTAAATGTTCTATCCTCTCCCATTCCTCCTCCATCGCTGAATCCTCCTTTCCATATGCCGAATTAGTGTTAATCGAGACTTTTGGAAATCTATTGCTTTTAACTCGTCTTTGCTCACCCCGCTTTCTCTGTTTTCTAGCCAATTGCATTGCCTCCATTAACGTTTTTGGTTTGCAACAATTCAAGCATTTGTCTAATTTCTTCCTTTAAACCACTCGACAAAACTTTCAACAAAGTACTCCTCGAGTCTTTGTTTATTCACCTTCTCCAAAGATAAAAGCTCTTAATTCATCAAATTCTAGTATGTAATCCAAAGACTGCTCCTTCCTCGTTTGAGCTTATTGAATTGTCCAATTAAATGATTCCCTTCCATGTTCACAAATCATCCCAACACCAATCCTGAAAAATTTTTCCCATGACATATTCTCTTTTCCTTCTATGTATTCCAAGTACCAATGATCCGCTACGGACTCCATATTCATCCCAATGATAATTTTCTCATAATCGGACAAGGTATTGTACAGAAATACTTATTACACTTCCTCACCCACAGGCGTGGATTTTCCCCGTTAAATTTTGGAAACTCGAATTTAGGTAGTCTATTATTATGCACAACTATGTTCTCCGTAGTACGAGTATTAGGAGTAGATAGTATACCGTTTTCATTTCGAGCTCGAGTTGGTGCTGTTGATGTCGTCGCCACACTTGGATTTATATTCTCCTTGTTCGATACCACTGAAATTTCTCGGATCGCTTCGCTCATCTTCTTCGCAATAATGTCCTCCACTGATTGCGTGAATCCTTCCATTCTTATGGTGATATCTTCAAATTGTTTCTGCACCACGGCTTGAAATATTGATTGGCTTTGAGTGATTTCCATCAATTGATTTTCCAAAATATCCAACCAATTAGTATTTTTCGCCATTTCTAACCAGAGATCGTGCGGAAGAACCAGGCTCTGAGGCCAATTGTTAGCTCAGGCAGCTGGAGAGAAGTAATCGAAAGAGAAATCGAGAAATAATAGAGAGAAATCGAGAGAGAATCTGAATTTAGAGAGAGAAAAACTGGATTTGAGATTTTTATTAACTGTCAAAACTGAAGATTACAACTAACTTCCCCGCGCTTAAGTAGCATGTCGAAACGACGCCGTATTGAGAGTTGTTATTGCTAATTAAAAGTAAAACGCGACTCTACACACTCAGCTGCGTAACAGAATCCATTTGTCCACCCTTATTTAGACAGTAGGGATGGCAATAGGGCATGTCTGGGATGGGTTTGGCTATACCCGAGGCCCGCCTCATCCTGTCTTGTACCCGTGACCCCGCAGGTCCAATCCCCGGACGCGCCAAGTAAAAAGTTTAACTGGTTTTCATGTGTTAAATCACTAAACCTGCCACTGGCCAATGTTTTTAAACTCGAACTGGATAATCAAAAGGGTTATTACGTCACTGGTCCGACTGATTAAACTGTTTTCAAAAAATTGGTTGACCCATTTATGTATAAATATACACACACAGCAAATGCAAATAATATAAAATACTTGTTTAGTAAAGTACATGTCCAATTATGTATAATAAATTAATAATGAAAGCCTACATAATTTATGAACCTCATTTTATTGTACATAAGTTTCTTAAAAAAAATAATTTTACAGTTATGAGAAAAATGCAAGTAATATACAACAACAACAACAACAACAACAACAACAACAACAACAAACTAAGCTTTAATCCCACTACGTGGGGTCGGCTATACGGATCATATCGCGCCATCGTTTACGGTCATAAGCCATAGTTTCATTTATTTCTAGGTATAACATGTCTTGTTTAATAGCTTCTTTCCAAGTCTTTTTAGGCCTACCTCTGCCTCTTTTGATTTGTGTGAGTGATTCTCTACCTTCTAAACATCGCACAGGTGCATCTAAAGGTCTCCTATAAACATGTCCAAACCATCTTAATCGTGTTTCTCTAATTTTCTCATCTATTGGTGCTACTCCCACTTTGTTTCTAATGTGTTCATTTCTTATTCTATCTAATCTAGTGTGTCCGCACATCCATCTTAACATTCTCATCTCAGCTACCCTCATTTTTTGTTCGTGTTCATATTTAGTCGCCCAACATTCTGCTCCATAAAGCATTACGGGCCTTATGGCCGTTTTATAAAATTTTCCTTTCAATTTTAATGGTATTTTACGGTCACAAAGGATAGAAGATGCACTCCTCCATTTATTCCAACCCGCTTGGATCCTATGTGTGACATCTTTATTGATTTCTCCGTTCTCTTCAATTATAGATCCTAAGTATTTAAAACTCTTTGTTATACTCACTTCATGTCCATCAATTTTAACCTTCGTCTCATTGTTCTGTTATTATTACTAAAGTTGCATTCCATGTATTCTGGTTTTAGCCCTACTTATAGTAAAACCTTTTGATTCGAGTGCTTCTCTCCAAACTTCCAATTTTGCATTTACACCTTCCCTTGTTTCATCAATTAAAACTATATCGTCCGCAAATAGCACACATTCAGGGATGGGTTTTTGTAAGTGTTTAGTGATTTCATCAATTATTAGGATAAAAAGGTAAGAGCTTAGAGCGGGTCCCTGATGCAAACGAATAGTGTTTGGGAATTCACTAGATATTCATGTTGGTGTCCTGATACATGTTGTTATATCATCATATATATCTTTTATGGCATCTATGTAAGCTATTTTTATTCCTCTCTTTTCCAATACGCACCACATTATATCCCGGTTGACTCTATCGTATGTCTTTTCAAGGTCAATAAAAACCATATGTAAATCTTGTTTTCTCTCGTTATATTGTTCACATAATCGTCTAATTAAGTGTATAGCTTCAATTGTGGACCTTCCTGGCATGAAGCCGAATTGATTATCTAATATACTAGTTTCATTTCTTATAAAATAGCAAACAAGAGAAAATTAAATAGCCTAAAAGATGAGAACGATAATATTTTAGTGAAAGATAAGGATATAAAAGATCGATGGAAGAGGTATTTCAATAATCTTTTTAACGAACCAAAGAGGAATGAAGTCACATTAGGAGAATTAGGCCATTCTGAACTGAATAGAAACCGTACCTTTTATCGTAGGATTCAACTTCATGAAACATAAAAAACACTAAACAAAATGAAAACTGGCAAAGCAGTTGGCCTAGATGATATACCAATTGAAGCATGGAAATGTCTAGGTGGAGTTGGAATTGCATGGCTTACTAAATTATTTAATGTTATCCTAAAAACTAAGAAAATGCCTAATGAATGGAGAAAAATACAAGTAATATATAAACTATATTTGTTGGTAAAGAATACAAGATATATTTTAATTTAAACAACGATACATACAGTTTTAGAAAAAAACAGAAAATTTGCTGCAAGATTTAAAAATGGAATTGTGGAATGCATTATTGCTGCACATGGTCAAATTGGAAGGAAGTCGAAGGGAGTACGTAGTGCTATAGGCAAATTAATGATATGATCATATGAAAATGACTGTACTAATAATTGGGAAAACCTTAAATTTGGGGGTTGGTTTCCTTATTTTCAAGGCTCCTTAATTTAGACATTTACCTTTTTCATATCCTTTCCCTTTCCAATTATTTATTAGGAAGAATAGAGTCAAACCGGGTCAAAATGGGTAACGGGTTCCGAGTCCATGTCTTTTGGCTAGGGGTGTCAATTTGTGACATGACACGAACCTAACACGAATTTAGCAGATATATGTATAACCCTTTGCAGATTCGAGTCAAAATTAGGTCGAACACGGTTAACACGCGAAATAAATAGGTCAGGTCGACACAATTGACCTATTTAACCCATTTAAATTTGTAGTGACATATTACTATACTCTACAAAAAGAAGAGCTAACCACAAAAAATAAAAGGCAAATAAAATCAAGAAAAATAAAAAAAGAAAACACAAAATGATATTTTTTTCATATATGCATTCAATTCATTTGTACCTATGATAGTCATTAGCAGCTCTCCTTTGCAATTGTGCTCCAAAATTCTAACCCTTGTCACGTAGAAATATTCTCTGGTTATAAAACGTGAATCCAACCCGTCACTCAACTAACTAGTGACGAAGCCAGAAATTATGTGTAGGGGAGCCCAACTAGAGGTATAAAGGAGTCGAGTCGAGCTGAATATAGAATTGTTCAAGCTTGTTTGAAATTCTATCGATATTTAAAAATTGTGTTTTAGTTTATCGAGCTCCAACAAGCTTTAGTCGAGTCGAGCAAAAATCAAGTTCGAGTAGCTTGATATTTTTACACATATATTATTATTTTTTACTAATCGAGTCGAGCTCGAGCTTTATGTTTTATCGAACAAAAAATATGTTCAAATTTGGTTTATTATGTTAACGAACCGAGCACAAACGAGCTTTTAATGATTGCTCTCGAATCGAATATCAAGTAATTTAGTTCGTTTTTCAACTCTAGGCCCAACTAACATTAATATAAAAATAAAATACAATACATCAACTCTAAAAAAAACTATAAATAAGAACCAATTATGATAAAGTCGTATCAATTCAATTACATCTTAATATTCAAAAATAAATAACATAATACGATTACATTAACATATCATAACATTTATTGTATATCGATTCATACTCATCTCGAATTTGAATTCTTTAATGGGAATTTGATAATAAACCATAAATCATCTCAAAAGAAACAAATAGAGACACAAGAAAATAATGCCAAAATTTGAGTTCAAGTTTACAACGGAGCAAAAAAAAATGTACAAGAGTTTGTGAAATGTGAAAAAATGATCAAGACTCAAAGTTTTTTCAAAATTCATAAATGGGAAGGGGGAATGAAGAATGGAGGAATTGGAAACTTTGTTCCCTTTTTCCTTTTTGTATTTTTTTGCAAGGTTATAGACTAAATTACTAAAATACCCTTGCAATTTTTCAAAATTTCGGAGGGGGCCAGTGCCCTCCTTGGCCCTATTGTGGCCTCGCCCCTGCAACTAACCATTACCAAATGCACGGTAAACATGAATCCAATTGCAGAAAATAGACATGGAACAAAGATACGGAGAATGAGGTGAGGTATGTAATTATCAAAAACTTGGCGCCCATAGTTTGCGTGCCTCGTCTATTTGCTCTTGAGAATACATGCAATTTATCTCTAAATGAGTCCTACAAAAATTCATAAGAACTTTTAGTTATAATAAAAAATACTCCTCCAGGCTCTTTCAACAACTATCAAATTTCTGTTCTCTTTCCAATTATCATTCTAAGTAAGAAAAGAAATCGCTTATTTGGAATAGATGACATTGATCAGTTAATTCTCAATTTGATCAAGTTCGCCACTATTACCAAGGTTCTCACTATAATTTTCGATATTACAACTGATGAAACCAATATATTCAGAAACAGTTAATATCGAACATCTGATTAAGACCTGAGGGTTCTATTAAAAATAATCACTTATTAGGTTCAAGTACAATTAAAGTAACAATAAACGACTAAGGTTTCTCTAATCAACAATCTGACATACTCATGAAAAAGATCACCTTAATTATTATACTTTTGTCACTAGCAGGGGCCCCATCATCCTGATCACCTGGATTCACAAAGCCTCTAAGAAGGCATAAGTATGCGATCTTAAGACCATCTCCAGGTAGTTTTTGCACAGACTTTAGTCTAAAAGTCAGACTATTTTGTCAAAAAATCGCACTTCATCTCCAGTAGTTTATACTACTTCTGCACTAAAAAAGAATATTTCATAAGATTCCTTCTTTTATTAATGTAATATTGATTTTTATTACTTTATAATTGATAAATATATTATATAAGTAATTTTATTTAATATACTATATTAAAATTTTATCTTCAAAATAATCAAATTTAAAAAATGTAAAAATAAGGAAATTAATGCAAAAAATTAAAATTAAAATTCACAATAATACATAAATATAATTACAATATTATATTGACTAGTTCTCTAAATTAGAATACTCTTCTCACAAATGATCAATTAATGCATTTCGAAGGTTAAAATGAGCCTCTGCATCTTTGATTTGCCTAAACCGAGCAAGAAAATTTTGAAAACGAGTATATTTTTATTTGTATTTTCAAGAATTTTATTTTTAGTTATTTTATGTATTTTTACCTATTTTATGCAGTTTTTATTATTGTTGTAATTCTATGTTTTAGTATTTTGTAATGTATTTTATATATGATTTATAATTTCGTGTGTAGTATTTTAAATCTCATAGTATTATTCAATTCACACCATATTATTTTAAAAAATTATAACATGTTGAATTAATTTTAATACTATTTTCTAATAATTTTAAATTAATAAAACTAATTTTCTAGAGCTATTTAAAATTAAAAGAAAAAATCAAAAAAAGAAAAAGGTAAAGTAGCGCCTAAACAATGCAGCGCCAGAAATGGCGCTGCACTGTACAATCTCCATTTTAGCGCAATCAAATGGTGCACTGCTGGACACAAAAAAATAGCGCCCCACGCTAGAGTTGTGCTCTGCTGGGGATGCTCTAATATACACATAATACATAGAGTTTACTGAATAATTCTCATAAACACGTGTTTAAAAGTGTAATGCACAACATAATCATCTACTGCCTTTGCATATAACTTCACGAATAGTTGTTTGTGGGGAAAATTACAATTTTGGTCCCATAACTTTGGGGGTCGTTACAACATTACTTAACCAACCCACCCCATCAGACTAGGTGTGGGAGAAATATCCAAGTGGGACGTTTATTAAGAGTGGTAATGGTAAAAAATAGTCATTTAGAAAATGCAAAGATTAAAAATAACCATGTTTTGTAGACACATATTTTTTAGCCATTTTGGGGTGTAAAATGACTTCATACCCTTCTAGGATGTTTGTTTGATATTCTCTCTCTTTCACTTATCTCAATGCATCTTCTTACTCTTTTTTTTTCAAACTTATTTTAATAAATTGAACCTGTATTTTTCATTTTTAAATATGCAATATGGGTTTTGAATTATAGATATCGAAAAGAGGATTAATTTGATATATTATACATGCAAAATGGATTTAAAACGAAAAAGTTATGTGAATTCAAAGTTTTTTAGAAAAAAAAATAAGGATTGTCCAATGTTTCTCAAAAAAATTGGGGTCAGTGAAGTATAGATACCATGACTATTGAGTAAAGAAACATAGGACAATCCACTATGCCAAACAAACCTTTTGGTTATAATAACGAACTTTATTTTATATATCATACATTGAGTGACTCGAATTTGAGTCATACATGACTCGATTCGAGTTATGCGCAACTCGAATTCGAGTCACTATGACTCGATTCGAGTTGACTCGAATTCGAGTTACACTATGCCCAATTATATATTTTTTTTTAAAAACTTTGAATTCACATAACTTTTTCGTTTTAAATCCGTTTTGCATGTATAATATATCAAATTAATCCTCTTTTCGATATCTATAATTCAACATCCATATTGCATATTTAAAAATAAAAAATACAGGTTCGATTTCTTAAAAAAAGTTTGAAAAAAAAGAATAAGAAGATACATAGAGATAAGTGAAAGAGAGAGAGAGAAATAACTCAAATATCAAACAAACATGCTAGAAGGGTATAAATGTCATTTTACACCCCAAAATGGCTAAAAAGATGTGTTTGAAAAAGATGACTAAAAAACATCTTGATTTGTTGGGAATGACTAAAAAAAAAACCAACTCTTATTAAGAGCAATAAACCTCGTAAGTAAATACTAAATTCAGAATATAACATCATACTACATGCTAGAGAGTGAAATTACAATATAGAAGTGGCAAGCACACAAGACCAGGGAAACAGAAGCCATAATTTTACAAAAGCAAAAGAGATTGCGAAGAAAAAGAAAATTCAAAGATGTAGCCAGGAAGGGAAACTTACTCAGTTTCGTGTAGGGTAAATCACGAAAACTACCCTTACTATTCTAATTACAAAAAAATAAAAAATAAAAAATTAAAAATTAAAAATTCTAGTAATCTTTAAAATTACAAATACCCCCTTAAAATTAGTCTTTTTTTTTTTACAAATACCCTCCTCAATAGGTACAATTTGTAAAATAAAAACAATGTCAAGCGGATATTTGTAATTGTAAAAGATAGTTGGATCTTTATTTTTTAATTAGACTAAACCTGAAGGGCAATTCTTTTAACTAATGTTTTTAATATATATATATATATATGAATAGGATCAAATGAGACCAGGTAATTAGAATGAGATAGTGTGGACTAATCCTGGCCACAAATCTGTAATTTTAGATGGTTGGGATTTATCCAATTTAATAATTATATTCAATTTATTTTAAACCTGAAAAGGGTAGCAATGTAATTATACAATTACATAATATTCCCCTTCCTCCATCTCCCACCTTGGCCCACTCAATCTCATCCCCCACCGCCTGCAAATCCATTGTGCACTCCTCCTTCAATCTCTCCGACCTTTGCGCCATCGCCGCCGTCCACAGGTTATGAAGATTTACAACTCAGGCCCAATTATTTCTCAACAATCCTTAGTCCTTGTTGATTTTCCCTGTAAGAGTGGGCTGTAAAAGTGGGCCCAAACGCATAGAATTCGAATCAAAGATAATTGCAAGGATTGGACCGAGAAGCACATCGAAATAAGATTATCCAAAACTGCGAAAGTTGGACCCAAAGCAGCTCAGCCTAGAATATTTTGGGGATGTTCCGTAATTGGTGTTACATTTTGGAGGGAATTCGAGGAGGACTTATTTTTATGAATTTTTTGATGGCAAGGCGAAGAAGAAGATTGGTTGTGTGATGCTCATGGACGGCGGGTCGTCTGTCGGGGCTGTTGGGGAATTACCAGCAGCAGGGGTTTGGGGTGGTTTACGACTTAGATGTTTTTCGATGTATACTTAGATGTGTTTTGTTGTTCAAATAGTTAATTTTTGATGTATATATATGTTGTTGTATACTTATGTTTTTTGTTGTATACCTATATGTGGTTTGTTGTATACTTATATGTGTTTTGTTGTATACTTATATTTTTGTTTGACAATTGTAATATGTAGTAAAATTATGTTAAACATACAACAAAATAGTGTTAAGTATGCATCCAATATATGATAAATATACAACACAATAATGAGCGTGATTTTCTCTCTCTATAATTGATTTACTTAATCTACGATCCCCACGTGTTAATGAGCGTGATTCTCTATATCTATAACTGATTTACGATCCCCACATATTTTTGTTTGACCATTTTAATATGCAGTAAAATTATGTTAAACATACAGTAAAATTGTGTTAAGTGTACAACAAATATATGATAAGTGTATATCATACTGCATGGCGGAGCACATGCGCGATTTTCTCTCTCCAGCGCGATTTTTCTCGCGATTTTCTCTCTCCACGTGATTTTCTCTCTCCTAATAACTGATTCCATATTTGGATGGTCCCCCACATGTTTGTTTTGACAATAATACCCTTATTTTGCCTTAATTAAATGTTTAATGTAATTTTAACCCCTATTTATCTTAGCCATTGATATAGATAAGGGAGGGTTGAGATGAGTCCACATTGTCTCACTATAATATGTTGTCTCATTATAACCTCCCTATATATATATATATATATATATATATATGGGCCGTTTTTTAGCCATTCCCAACAAACCAAGATGTTTTTTAGCCATCTTTTTAGCCATTTTGGGGTGTAAAATGACATTCATACCCTTCTAGCATATTTGTTTGATATTTGGGTTATTTCTCTCTCTTTTACTTATCTCTATGTATCTTCTTACTCTTTTTTTTCAAACTTTTTTTAAGAAATCGAACCTGCAAAACGGATTTAAAACGAAAAAGTTATGTGAATTCAATTTTTTTGGAAAAAAAATAACTGGTATGTTGTGACTCGAATTCGAGTCATTACCAAAAGGTTTTGAGAAAGGAGTACTCCAAAAAATTAGGGTCAGTGAGTATCGATATCATGATCCAATAGTGAGGAAACACTAGACAATCCACTATACCACACAAACCTCTTGGTTATAATAACAAACTTTATTATATATATCATACATTGAGTGACTCGAATTCGAGATACATGACTCGAATTCGAGTTACAGCATACCTAGTTTTTTTTTTCAAAAAACTTTGAATTCAAATAACTTTTTCGTTTTAAATCCGTTTTGCATGTATAATATATCAAATTAATCCTCTTTTTGATATCTATAATTCAACACCCATATTGCATATTTAAAATGAAAACTACAGGTTCGATTTCTTAAAGAAAGTTTGAAAAAAAAGAATAAGAAGATACATAGAGATAAGTGAAAGAGAGAAAAATAACCCAAACATCAAACAAACATGCTAGAAGGGTATGAATGTCATTTTACACCCCAAAATGGCTAAAAAAATTGTGTCCACAAAACATGGCTATTTTTAATCTTTACATTTTCTAAATGACTATTTTGTACCATTACCACTATATAATATATATATATATATATATGTGTGTGTGTGTGTGTGAAAATACTGGTTTGGTGCTATGGCAAGGTCATTAGCATTGTTCTAAAAATCTCCACCTAACCCCGATTAGTCCCCACCTAGGCGCTAGGCCCACCATGTCCGCCTATGCTATTATTCAGATTGGGGCCTAACCCCGCCTAATCCCGCCCAGGTCTCACCTAACCCCGCCCAAGCTCCGCCTAGACGCTAGGCCCCAGTCTACCGTCTGACTAGCGCCTAGCGCTTTTTTGAACACTGGTCATTAGACAAATTGTGAATCATGAAGCTTGACGCACTTGTAAATGTGTAAGCAAATAGTCAATCATCTGATCTCATACCTGAGGTAAAGCAGTGGATATCACTCTAAAGATGAATAATGATCTGGGATACTGACTGGGTTTGGAATAATGCGAGACTCTAGTGTCCTTCCACATATTCTTCGGGAGGATTTGCTATCCCGTTTCCATTTCTTTCCGGGGAATTTTTCTCCCAATTTCTCTAAGGGTCCATTTGGATGGATGGATTTGAAAATTTAAAGGGATTTCAAATGAATGGATTTCAAAGTTAATGGATTTGAAATCCACCTCTTGTTTGGATGACGTGAATTTGTGTAAGGATTTCAAATCCATCTAAGTTTTGATAAAAAAAATTAGAAACTCTATTTATTTTCTTAATTGATATTTAATAAATAAAAATAAAAGATATAATCTTATTATTTTGTAAATAATTATAATTTTATATACTAATAAATATATGAAATTTATAATTTTTATTATGTCTTAATATGTGTGTAATGCTAATGTGTGTGCATATGTGAGGAGAGTATGTGTGAGTATGAGTATGTAGTATGTGTGTGTGTAAATGCGTGCAGCTTGTGTGCAGTATATGTAAATGTGTGAAGTGTGTGTAATATGTGTGTAATGTGTGTGCAGTATGTGTAAAACTGTGCAGTATGTGTAAATGTGTGTGCAGTGTAAGTGTGTGTAAATGTATGTGTAGTGTGTGTAAATGTGTGCAATGTGTGTAAGTGTGTGTGAATATGCAAGTGAGCATAAAGGAAAAAAAATGGAATTCAAAATTCAAATGACTAGGTTTTGGGAGGGATTTGAAATCATTTGAAAATGAACTAAAACTTAAAGAGCGATTTGAAATCCATTGATTTGCATTTATATGTCAAACAGGAGTGTGGATTTAGCTAAGTATTTCAAATCCCTCCTCCCAAATCCCCTCTCAAATCCCCCATCCAAATGCACCCTACTATATTTCTTTAAGAGTCAATGCAAAGTATAATAAACTTGATTTTGTTTACATATCAGATTTTTGCCTGAAAAAGTAATCTACTTATGTAAATCCGTCTTCTTAAATCAATTCACCGACTCTTAAGCATCTACGCATTATTGTCAAAAAACTTGTATGAGATGGTCCCATAGACATAGTCCATGAGATGGATCTTATATGTTTATAGAATTCCAACCAAAACCCAAACTCAGAAAAACTCATATTTTTTGTATTTTGTATGATCCGACTCATGAACTTATAGTTCATGAAAAGTCTCATATAAGATCACTTAAACATTCATGAGTTGTATCTTCAAGCATACAACAAGTTGATGAAACTTTCTGATCAATTATCTAAAAAAAATGACAATTCTTTCATACTTGAAAAGATAGAAGAAAGACTAATTAAAGAGAGAGAAAAAAAAAAACTGTTCCTAGACAAAATAGTAAATAAATGTCGACTACTAATGGCATAAATCCAAACGAAACAATGAATAAACAGTTAATTAATCAATGAGTTGATGGAGGACGTCCTGGAGATCCACCCAATAATTAGTTGATCGAGAGCGACTAAGAGGAGGACATGCCAACATCGAATATGTATTCCTTTAGTCCAAGCCATAGATATACACATGACTGCCTTCATTATTTGTGGTAAGGGCGAAATACGGTCTGGGCCGACCTGACAGGTCCGTGACATTGGGCCGACTGGATGAGGATTTGATGTTGGGCCGACCTGACCAGGCCTATGGCCCCGGACCGATCTAGCAAGGCCCATAATATTGGGCTGATCTGTTAAGCGTTGAACCTTGGGCCGATCCGGGGAGGCTTGCGGTTTAAGATTGATCTAATTAAGGCCTGTCTTGGGCCGACCTACTGAGCCCATAAATGGGTGGAAGGCTTATCATATTGGGCCGACCTATTAAGGCCCAAGTACATGGTTGCAGGGCCGTTATGAGATTGACCTGTGTAGGGTCCATTGTGTTCAACTGACCTGTTGAAGCTCTGCATGGTTCAGCCGATCTGTTATTGACCCATTGTTGTCTAACCGGACGTCAGAGGAAGATGTCACCTCGAGCCCAAGAGATGTATGAGGTACTCAGGATGCTTTGGAAATGTAAGGGGGCTTCGCACAATACAAGGGATCGACGTGTCCTGAAACAGGTCGGAGCTATGGTCTTATGGGCGTAAAATTAGGGTTTTTATGAGATCTGATCCTAATCTAATGATGACTCTGACACCAAATCGTAACGGAATCCCGGATTTTACGGAAACTCTAATCCTAGCTAAGGTATAAAAGGCCCAAGCCCAATTTCATTCTAA